>OZ014477.1:38062451-38452451 GCA_963965965.1 Trididemnum nubilum | reverse complement strand
CACAACAAAAACGTAATTAGCTCAAAGTAGTTTCAATGCTAAGCAGAGTGTCGAACCGAACCGTAAACCCGAATGAACCGTTTCATTTTGGTGAACCCGAACCGAACCTGAACCAGCAAAATTTTACTTCAGTGAACCTGAACCAAACCTGAACCCTCAAAATTGTGCTCGGGTGAACCCAAACCAAACGTGAACCTCTAACAAGAGTAAGAATATATTTTTCCATATCCGGATGCCGCTGGCGCTGGTACACGCACAATGAGAGCAGTGGTGATCATCAACAGAATCAGCAATTTCTCCTTTTTTTTCTGGACGAAACGAGTAACGACAGTTAAATTTTAAGTCAATGAACCCGAACCGAACCTGAACCAGTAATATTTTACTTGAGTGAACCTGAACCGAACCTGAACCTCGAAAATGGTGCTCAAGTGAACCCGAACCAAACCTGAACTGCTAAAATATTTTGAGCAGGAGCTAAACCTGAACCGTTATTTGAAACGGTTCGACACCCTGATGTAAGTTCGAAGTGAATTGCCCGTAGTAATCACCTTTTACTACTAGCATTGAACAGCAGCTTTACTACCAGTAATGACTCTATCACTCAAAAACCCAAACAGTACAAAAGTTTTTGTAGTCTATTTGGCATATCCGTTCCCAATACCGGTAGGCTATCATGGAGTAAAAGAAAGATTTTAGACTCAACAAGAAACTATTGAAAGCTTATACTGTAATTATGTAAAAATATTTTGCCCTTCTAATACCAGTAGGTTACTGCAGTTTACTGCGTAGGGTTAGGAATATACCGGTACCGTACGATATAAATGATACAGGTACCAGTATGAGATCAGTAGACTGGTTTGGTTTGTGTTTCAGGAATTGATCTTGTAGAGCAACGGAAAAATGACCTAGTCAGATTTGCTGGATGCTTAGGGAGCAAATTACTGGTAGATGGGTAGTAGGCAGAAGTATTGGTCCGATGAGCTAGTAATGCCAAGGAACTAAGTACCGCCTGTACCGGTATGTTACATGGGTACTTTATAGGTAAAATGTTACCATTATAGGCAGCATTTTTGTACTACAATTTCATATTCGCAATACTGGTACTTGTGTAGCGTCGTCCGTTACAATCAGTCAACTAACAACAAGTGATAAATATCTGGAATCGATCGCTTTATAAGTCAACCAATCGTACCTCTCTTAAGCTGCGCAATCGAGGCGGTTAACCGCAGTCAGAACGCGTCCTTTTGACACCGGATGACGCTGCACTTGCAATAGATTACCTGCACTCCCTAGTAGCTGTCTGACTGAGCAGATCTGAGATACCAGTAGACCGATCTTATCCGGTAGCCTAATCCGGTATCACTAAACTATGGTACCCTTGCAGATTAATCCAACCTACTATATTACCAGAAGTAAAATATTTACCAAAACACAAACCAAACCAGTCTACTGATCTCATACTGGTACCTGTATCATTTATATCGTACGGTACCGGTATATTCCTAACCCTACGCAGTAAACTGCAGTAACCTACTGGTATTAGAAGGGCAAAATATTTTTACATAATTACAGTATAAGCTTTCAATAGTTTCTCGTTGAGTCTAAAATCTTTCTTTTACTCCATGATAGCCTACCGGTATTGGGTACGGATATGCCAAATAGACTACAAAAACTTTTGTACTGTTTGGGTTTTTGGGTGATAGAGTCATTACTGGTAGTAAAGCTGCTGTTCAATGCTAGTAGTAAAAGGTGATTGCTATGGGCAATTCACTTCGAACTTAGCATTGAAACTACTTTGAGCTAATTACGTTTTTGTTGTGCAACACTTTTTGACTAGTAAGCTGCTATCACATGCCTTTGCAAAATCGCCTATACTCTGCAATGATAAACAAGCCAAAGGCACCAAACTCCTGGGTCTGATGATGTCATGTCATTTTTTAAAAACGCGAAAGGTAATCTCGTGTAAATACTGGCTATTCATTTTCTTGAAACTGAGAACGTGCATCTAAATCAGGTTTTCAGCATTCGATTTGTAATATTTTTTTACAGCATTTTAAGTGCGTTGCTTTGCGGACATTAGGTGGCCTTTAAATAAAGTAAACAAGGCCAGGCGTAATCATACTTGCATTGGAATAGCCTTAAGCCTACCAGCCAGCTTAATACTGCATAGCATCCCTGGCTGTTGCCAGGTTACGAAATGTTATAATGACCGTAGGAAAAAAAGTAATGAAAGTAGGCTACGCATTTGCTATCCAGCATGTTGGCTCAGCTTAGTTCTACAATTAATGTTTTTGCCTCAATGTTATTAGCCTACGCTACTGTTAGCGCAGTATGCTACTGGCTACTGGCACACAGAAACTGCTAGACTGTCTGTAGTACTACAAGATAGACTTATACATACACACTAATATGTACTTGGGAAAGAAGGCCTAGTTGCAATACTACGCATTTAGCAGAGTAAGTTTCTGTTTTTTTATTTTACTGTCTGAAAACCAATGACGTCACTAAAACTGATGGCGTCATCATAATTGCATGCCTTATCTGAAATGTCACACTAAGCCACTGCTGTCAATGGATTTTTTTTGCCTTTTTATTGTCAAGTTGCGTATTCGGAAATGAAGCTTGGTAGGCTATCGACATTACCTGCAAAGCTTTCGTTCCAAAGCACAATGAGTAGTAGAAGGGAACAGTCTACTCAGATGCTTGGTAGAAACAACGAGGAGCGCAAAAGGATCAACACTTCGTGCAAGTGCAGTGGCACTTGTATACAGTGTAGTGGAATATGCAGCTCTCTACTTGAGGGTTTGCAGACGTAGAAACACAAGCAAGATTGATGTAACCCATATTGAGACCACGAGTATAGTTTTATTACGCGAAGCCTCCAACTAACCCTTACTATTTTTCACTCATGACAAAAGTTCCACCAACACGACCGAAAAGCACTCGCTGCAAAGTGTGTCAACGAAACTGTTGCCTATAATAACCACTAGTTCAAGGATCGTATCACAACCTGACCAGACTGTTTCCTAAAAACAAGACAGTTTCCCTTTTGGAGAAGTGTTTGCCCGGCATGCCGCAGAACTGCATGGCAAGCGCGGCGCCACGGGAAGCATTTAGGGGCCGTGTTACCCCAAGTCACTGCTTGAGACCCCCGAGCGAGAGTAAACTTTGGTACCAGCACAAAAGTACCAGCAAACTTTTGCCCAAAAACAGTTCACCACAAACGCTCTTCTATGAAACAACAAGACAGATCAAGCAAACGTGCTTTACGTAGCCTAACAGTACCGTAGTTATTATTCTTGATAAAACGTCTGTCTATTTAGTTTACAAAATGTGCCCTGCAAAAAATTTCGTGCCCTCCAAAGACTTTTTTACGCCCCCCAAACACAATGCTCTGGCGCCGGGCCTGCTGCATGGTATCAAAAGTTTCGTAGATTGGATACCAGAACAAAGAGATGGTGTTATCACCAGAGGTGGAGTCGAGGACATAAGGCTCGAGGACATAAGGCTCGAGGCCAAGGCCAAGGACACAAAAAAATCCGAGGCCACAAGGACAGCCTTTCCGAGGACAGACACTCTCGAGGCCAAGGACAGGAATGCTCGAGGCCAAGGCCAAGGACACAAGCGCAAGTGCTCTCCAAAAAAAAAAAAGAAGGTCATCACAAAAATTTTTCAGGCGGTCTCCAAAAAAAAAATAAAAAAAAAAGGTCTTCACATAAATTTTTCAGGCAATCTCCACAAAAAACCTTTTCCAAAAAATTTTTCAACCGCTCCACAAAATTTTAACAATTCAAAAAATACTGCTGTCCTCGAGCCGAGGACAGGCCAATTTTCGAGGACTTGAGGCCTCGAGGCCAAGGCCAAGGACTTGACCTTCTAGGCCAGGGCCAAGGACTTCAAAATCTGTCCTCGAGGACGTCCTCGAGACCAAGGACGTACTCAAGGACTCCACCTCTGGTTATCACTTCCCGATTATCCCAGTTTATCATATCACCAGCAGTTTTGCAGATCATCTGCTTCTTGAATTTGACTTTAGCAAAGCGATTAAACCACTTTAAACAGCCAGAGGGCAGGAGTTGTACCTTTCCACTTCAGCTTATATTGTTGTGAATTGCATGCCACTACCAATCGTGGTGTGTACTGACAAAAATCGGCTTCAAGCGGTAAAAAAATTATCAACTAGATAGTCCAACGCAAAGACGACAGCATGGACTTTCTTTGTGAAATTCCTATAAATAATGACGACCAAGTTTTCTCAAAAGACAAATATTTAACATTTTTTTTTTTACAAAATATGGATTCATTCTGCAATAAAACTCAATTCAACTTAAGTGGCGTGATTTTGTTGAGATTTTAATTACTGTATGTACCCATTATTTTCATTGCATATGATATATAAAGTAGTCCATGGGATAATAAAGCAAATTAAGGGTCAAAATTTCGGGCAAATGCTGTTATATATTTTTGGAAAGTTATTGATCCACAGATTTTGGTTTGGTATGATAACAAGTGCGAATTACTAACTTGACGTTATTATGGCATCATCAATACGTAGATCGTGCACTTTTTCAGTATTTCAGTAGCCATTGTGTTTGCGTTCGAAGCCGTAGTGGACATAAAGCATTTATCTGCAAAGTATCCGCAATCGATTAAGTAAGCCTGGCCGAACGCTTTGATTTATCGTCATCAACATAATGCGATAACGTCACAATGAAATCACAAGCTCAAATTAAAATACGCTTCATTTTCGTGATATCAGTAAATATAGTTACTCATAACTACGTTATTTGTTGCTATAGAAACTTCCAATTTGGTTTTTTGGAACATTAATGCTTTAAACATTACCTGTGAAAAGTTATCAGATTTGAACAAGTTTTTTCTGCAAAAACGAGGGGCATGTACTTTCCTGACATCGACTAATTTTTATCGCAAGCAATGCCGAAGCCACATTTGCTATTCGAAACATGCAACCCCAGACGAATATTACTAATTTATTTTAGCACCATTGTGTAATAATTTATCCACCTGCTGGTTCAACTAAGTTAGGGAGAACTTTGATCTCATAATGATGCCATCATACGATGATGTCATATTGCAAAGCAAACAAAATTCAATTGCATCTTTGAGGAAAAAGATTGTCATAAGATTTAAATGTATCTAGACTGTTTAAATCTTTAACAAAACTTAACTCAAACAGCAAAAATAATGCGGTCCTATATACAAAAACTTCAAACAATTCTAGAGTAAGTATAAAAAATACAGCCAAAATGCAAGAATACACTTATTAACTGACATTTTGCAAAACATTCATAGCATTTTCACAGCTGTAGAACGACACAATTAATACTAGCTGCTAACTTGCAAGCCAAGAAATAGTTTTGAAAAAAACAATTTCACCGAAAGTTTAATTTATGAATGAGCTTATTACAGTTTTAAACAATTTTTAAAAATTGAAAAGTAATAGAGAGTGACTATCTTACCAAAATTTTTTAAGTAAAAGAGAATAAAACAAAAAGAAGGAGTATTCATTCGCACATTCTTCATTTACTTTTTTAATGATAAAGATTATGGCTTGAGTTGGGGTTTCGGTAACGTTTGGGATTAGTTTTAGAGTGATAGGTTTGGACCTGAATTAACAAAAAAGCACAGTTAGACAAAACTTCTCTACAAATCATTTCTGCTAACGTAGTATTTAGTCACAAACATGTATTACCCCAATTCGCCAACATCAAAAATTATAAAACTTTGATCACATCATAAGCTTCAAAAAGTGCTATTATATGTCAACCTAAAATAATTTTTTCTCAAAAACATGCACAGGCCAGTTGGTCAAGCGGTAACGGGTTCGTCCCTTGAGCGGTAGATTTGAGATTCAAACCTCAAATTGATCATATTGGACGCAATGTTGCCAACAAGGTCTACAAGAAGGAAGTTCAGGGGGTCTAGGGAAGAGCCGAAAGATCCTAATAGTTCACGCTTTATGTGTTCTGTCAGAATAAGGTACTGACTATTCATAACCGTTTAACTGGCATCAAAATAACCATATAGGCTTCCGGAATTTCATGAGACCTAAAAAATATTTTGCCTCTGCTCCCCGGACATGCAAGGAGGCAATCGTCAAGTCCTTCAATAGTATAGATTTTCTGGCATTTCTGCCTTTTTCTAATTAACAGCGTAGCAGTTGTGAACTTAATTGGACCAGAGCAAGGCAAGGGATTCCGAGCCACGAAGCAAAGCATTCGGACCCATCTTTGATTTGGACCTCTCCAACGATGCCCTTATTTAATTGTAGTAGAATAAGCTAATTCTATCCACCTTCCAAACCCGAAAAATGAATTATCACAACTGACTCAATTCACCCCCTCCCCCTCCAAAATATTCCTTGCACCGAGAATTGAAACCTATACCTTGAGCATACCAGACTCTAGCACTAACTTTTACGCCACCCGAGAAACTGCTGACGGATCTACAAAACCCTGATCTAAAATACTTACCGGTAGCTTCAATATTGCCCAAGATACTTGGCCTCTCCGTTGGAGCAGTACCAGCGGAAACCGGACCGGTGCATAAAAGTCCAGAGTTTGAAATTGGAAACCGTACCGGTTCGAAAGTTATGACCTTAAAAGTTATCATTTTCTCGCTTCTAGATATATTTTTTCTAGTATAACACTTTTCTGCGGGCCAACTTTGGTGCTTTGATCAGCAGCGTAGCCAAGGGGCAGAGGGTTGTAGCTCCCCCTATTGGCCTGTCGACCCAAATGCACAATAAGAAAAATGCCTGGTACCAAAGTTTTTGGCTCTTCCCAGAGCAGACATTCTTTCAAGTGACGTGGACTCTAAAGCGTTCAAAGCCTTTTTCTAAGCATTATCTAAGGGGACTAACATCTGTCAAAAGTTATTCTTACAAATTAGTAAAAACTTTGAAAAATGCCCTAAAATAAGCAATCAAATTTGATGGCTTGATGCAAAATGTTCAAATTTAAAATTTTAGGTTTAAAATTTTAGATTTTAAACTTGGTGTTAATGTTGGCAGACACCCCTGGTGATCTCGATTACAAGTGAAACAAACGATATAGGGTTCTAAACTTTTAATTTTTGACGTGTTCTGCGTTATGTTATGAGATGTTAAAAATGTCAGTTAATTGGTACAGTAACAGACATTTGGATGAAAAAAAATTTTTTTTCTAAAGGTTTTAAGACATTATTTGTCTCATTATCAGCCAATACAGCAAATTATTATTGAGGCAAAAACACACGATTCACATAAGTAAAATCTGCAGGAAAAAAGGTAAAAGGCAGCGTAGATTTGTGCGAAAAACTTTAACAATTATTTACAGTATTGCAAATTGAACAACTGCAAAGAAAATTTAAGCTAAAGCTAGAGTCAAGGAAAAGGCATTCAAGGCCAAGACTATGACAAAAATATGAGACCACAACAAAACCCAAGTCCAAGGACAAAAAACTGACCTGTCAAGAATAATTGATCTCAAGGCCAAGGACAAAGGAAAATTTTAAACACGTTTAATAATATATCAAATCTTTCATTATACTCGCTGTATTGCGCTGAAGCGTGAAACAAGTTTGAGAAACCCATCTCCGCGTCTTTGAGCCACGGCAATTTAGCTCCATAATAAAAAAAATCTATTTGAAAAAAGAGTTCAGCTCTATTAGAAAAAATAGCTCTGTGTTCGATTTGACACAGCGCTATTTTTTCAAATAGAGCTATTTTTCAAATAGAGCTGAACTCTTTTTTATTTGAAAAAATATGATTTAAAAAAATATTTGAAAAAATTTGAAAAAATAGCGCTGTGTTCGATTTGACCGGCCCCAGATTTAAACCCAGACCTCCTGCTCGAAAAACGAATACGTTATCTCTCGCCCAAGTTTATTAATTTATAATCAACAATATTTGTTGATTTATTGTTGAAAGTTCTCAAATTTTATTTTTTTAAAGTGTAGTGTAATGATGATGCTATTAATTACTTCTTTGTACGACTGTAGAATTTGTCTAAGTTACCACATCAGAAGTATCTTAAAAACGTGAAAAAGTTGAACTCACAAATGAGGCAAAACGGCGGGAAAATCAAAACACGTCAACATTGGCCAAAGAAATCATATTTTTTTCACCAAAATTTTGGGTTTGGTTTTAGTCATAATGCCCATAGAGAAATTTCTGTTTACGATCTTGAATAAAAGAGGCTTGTCTGATTTACGGTTTATATGCTGCAAATTTTCTTAATGTAATTTATTTTACTGTATTATATTTATCGAGTTGTTTTTTGCTGGTTTTGCTGCTAGCAACGATAAATGGCGATGAAAAGTAAGATTTCATTTATGTAGAATAATTAGCTCAAATTCGAATTAATGTTTGTTTTTGCGAAAATCGAAAAAAGTTTAGTGTTTGTTTCAAGAAATCCCAAATTGCAGAACGAATTATGAAAATAACAAATATTACATAATCAAATTGAGAAAAATAGAAAACAATATATTCTCGAAACATCTGCAGTTTGCTTTTATTGATCTTCAATTACTATCAAGTATCAAGTCTTTTACTCAAATTACGCTGTATTATATATATTTTCCACTTATTAAATACGACCGGCTTATTTACTTGTCGGTGCCTGTTTGACACGAAAACCTATACAAATCACTTTACTGTCTTCATTCGTATCCGCTGAACTATTGCGATATCAAAACACTTGTTTTTGCGGCAAAGACCACAATGAATAGAAGTAATAAGGCAAAAATAAATTTTGCCATTAGCTTGTTTAGCAAACACGAAGTCGGTTTCCTCTAAGTGAGTATCATCAAAAAGTCGGTTTTAGTTTAACGTAATGTTTATTCGAATTTGATTATTTTCGACACGTATTTTTGATCACGAGTATACCGCATTTTTTTCTTCTCATTGACACGTACGTAAATGCATCATTTTTTTGTAAAATAAAAAGTGCTTGAAAAGTTGGTTGATGGTACAGAATGTGAGTATTGCATTAATGAGAATAATGAAAATCTATTTATATCTTCAAAGCTTTCTTAAAAAGAGTCGTTCTCCTTTTGCTTAGACCAGATAATTTTAAAGAAATCATGAAAATATGCTCTATGAATAATTGATTCTGTTAAACTAGGTTTGAAAAACCATTTGGGACTTTCTGGAAAGACTGTCCTACACTGCATTGAATTTTGTTCTTAAACCAGTTGGTACTTGAACATTTTGTCGGCTGCCTACAGAACAGACCAAATAATTTTTAAGTAAGCATTAAAAATTTCATGTCTGTGAACAATTATTTTGTGAACGATTATTCATTCTGATAACCCATTAAGAGCGGAATCAATATAACGCTATCGCAGTTACAGTCAACCTTCATATACGAGGTTTTGCAATAGTGTTGATCAAAACTGTCAACACTCAACCTTTTTGCTTAAGGCTTTACAATGGTGTTCATGAAAAAAATCAACACCATTTCGTCATAAAAGATATCATAGTTGTTATGAATACTTTTGTAAGGTGACACTATTTGTGTACAAGCTTCTGTGATACAATAATCAATATAATGACGAAATGGTGTTGAAAGTTTTCATGAGCACCTTTGCAAAACCTTATGTAAAAGGTGAACTATTTCACCACTCACTTTGCTCTTGCGTCGCAAAGGTATATTTTATGAAAATTTGTGAACAAAAAAAGTTGACTATTCATCTCGTTTTACGTGATGTTTTTTGAATGGATCATCTGTTATGTTTCTGAAAAAATAAAAAATCCAAAACGTTATCAAACATAATCGGGGATAAACTTACGACAAAAAAAAACAACAACAACATCCAAAAGAGCTTTGTAAAAAATCGGGAACATTTACAAACAAATAGAGGAATCGCTATGGGGAGGTCTGTTGCTGCTTTAATGGCGGACGCTTACATAAGCTTGCATGAACGAAGTTTCACTTCCATCATTTTACGTTATGTGGATTATTTGTTTTGTGTTCTTAATTGTGAACGTCATCATGAAATGTATTTTGCCAAACTTAACACTATTCATGCTAATATTCAGTTCACCAAAGAGTTGGAGCGAAATAATCCACTAACCTATTCAGATATTCTACAGTAGTTACGGGTCTGCTGTTAAGTTTGAAACAAAAGTCTTTCGAAAGAAAACCAACACTGGTTTGTACTTAAAGTGGTCGAGTTTATGTCTAGCCAGGTTTAAACGTAATTTAGTGACGTGTTTATTAGATCAAGCGTATCGTATTTGCAATTCGTATAAGGCTATGCATATCAAATTTGAAACAATTACTGACATGTTACTCAGAAATGGCTATTCACCAATGTTCCTTCTGATTTTTTGTGGTCTCTGTGCGCAAAAATTTTGGCATGTGCGCACTTTTTCTGAGAATTCATCCAGAATTAAAGCGGTTTTTGTGTCCGAAATTACGTGAAGATAAAAAAAAAAAAAAAAGGTCTTCAGCCTGAATTGGAGCGGTTTTTGTTCCAGAAAAGTTTATTGTCTCTCTTATTGTTGTAATTTTATGATCAACAACGATATGTCTGTAGGTAGCAAATTTATGCGTGTGCGCAGCCTCTAAAATCTGTGTGCGAACGCGCATGCGCACAGCTTAGAGGAAACACTGCTATTCACTACCCTTCATTCAAAATCAAATATGTCGTTTTTTAAACAACAAGTATTCTGATCTCAGCATATCAAAGAAGATTGGTAAACGAGCTACTCGTTTAATCTTACGGTTACCTTTCATTGACAAAAACTAATCTAAATTGCTTTTTTCGCCGTCAATTTTCAGGAAAATTGTTCTTAAAGTATTGTTAATGATTGCAATAAAATTGGTGATATATTTAAACATAAAGAACTGCAACCTAACCTTTATCGTAACAATGTTGTATACAAACTAACTTGTTCTTGTGGTAGTGTGTGCATTGGTCAGACCCGACGTAATTTGCAATCACGTTTGCACGAGCATAATCTATGGAGCGCCATTTGGGTACTCTAATTTGTGCAATGTTTTTTTTGCATATTTAATTAAATAGTCATTTTAATTAAATGTATAAAATATATAGTCACAGTCAAAATAAATAGTCAAAAAAACTGCGCGCAAAATAATCCGATGCTAAACTAAATAGTCAAAAAAACTGCGCACAAAATAAAGCGTTGCAAAAATGCGATGTAGACTATTTTGTATATTTGGTAGTGGAGCGTGACAAAGCGCTCTCGGCTGCTCTTTGATGCGCTCTTGGCTGGTCTTTAATGCGCTCCAAGAGAAGCCGAGAGCGCTACGTTACGCTCCACTACCAAATATACAAAAAAAGTCAGCAGCACATTGTTGTAACCTTTTATTTTGTGCGCAGTTTTTTTGACTATTTATTTTTGCAACGGTTTACTTTGCGCAGTTTTTTTTGACTATTTTTTTTGCAACGGTTTATTTTGCGCAGTTTTTTTGACTATTTATTTCGACTTTGACTATATATTTTTGCGCATTTAATTAAAATGACTATTTAATTAAATATGCAGAAAAACATTGCACAAATTAGGGTACACAAACGGCGCCCCATAATAATCCTGCAACTAGTCCCAACCTGCAATCAGATGTCACCAAGCATCTCCTTGAAAATCCCTAACACATTATTGACTTCAACAATCTTAACGTTTTATGTTTAGCTAACAACACCAAAGAGTTGTTAATAAAAGAGAAATTGTTAATTCAGCAATATCAACCAAATATTAATGAGGATGGATCTTCATTTCCACTACACGTGTTCAACGACTATTGTGACTTGAATATATTTCAAATAGAGCTAAGGTTTTTTGTCTTTCAATTTGTAGTTTTTTTGTTTTTTTTTACCCTCCTCTTTTGCAAGTTATGTCTGTCACATGCCTTTTTTTCCTTCACCTTTAGTTCAGCTGTTAGCCTGTCTCTGAACTGCAAGCGAATTGACGGTTTGATGCGTAAATTTTTCATTTTAGCGCCAAATTATTTCAGCGTAGTACAAATATAAGGAGAGAGAGATAGTTAATAACCAGTACTTGGCTTGGAATTCTAATACCCAAGGTAAGTTTTATAATTTTTTTTTCACCATTGTGGGTAGAAAGTTTTAGTTTCGCCTTAATTTATTAAATTTGGGTTATTTGTGGCAAATTATTTTTATTTTTTCTTTCTACAATATTTTGGTTCAGTTTTGGTGTTATTATCTTCTAGATTTTACCCTTGATCCGATTATTAACTACTATCTCCGGTTTATCGTTTTGATTTATTTTGATGGACTTCCAACAATTCTAACGTCATGATTTTTATAGATTGGTAATGACTAGGGCAAATTTTTGTTTCACTAAACAATCAAAAAAAAATTCATTTATTTTTAACGAAAGTTGCAAAAAGTTGCATTCATGCACAAACTTTTAAATGGCAGTGATATAATATTTAAGCGATTTATTTACATATAGTGCCAAATATTTGCAAACATTATTTGGGGAGAAATGGCGATCTTTTATCAACAGTTTGCCTAGCATGCTAAAACTTGGCTCCACAGTGCTCGAAGTTGTAAGCCAACTGTTGCGTCCAAGATAACATTCAGACGTAGGTAATCCGTCACGTAGCTATTTGCTATGCAAATCAAAGACAATAGAACTATACTGACTAAGGTTTATAGCATGATTTTTAAATCGCATTAACCTTTTGGGCCATACTTAATAAAAATTGCACTAAAAACTTGCATGTACAAAAGAAAAAAAGTTCCAAGTACAAAAGAAAAAAAGTTGTAATCTAAAATTCCTAAAAATAACTTAAAACATTGTGCTACAGAAATTTTTAGTAATGAGAAAGCTGCCGGAAGCTGTAGAAAAAGTAGCAAAAGTTGCAAAAACTTGCCTTAATAATGACTTTAGTTTAAGCCAAAACGTCTCGAGAATAACTGTTTCATTTTATCTTGCCTATTTTTTTGTTGTCAAAGCTCTAGCTTCATATCGTCTCGTTTTTCTGCTCCGTAAGCATACTAAGTTTTTTCGATTCGAAATGTGATAACTTGGGCCCGCTATTGTCAAAAAAGTAAGAACTTTTCCAGCGCCTTCTTATATCATCAAACGCATTCTAGCATTGATTCCGGGTGTGCTAGAGCATAGGCGTAGCCAGGATTTTTGATTGGGGGGGGGCCCAAACCACAAATCACATGCAATGACGTCATCAGAAATTTTCAAAAAAGTAACTTTTTGTGGGGCAAAGATATCGTAGAATGGAAGATCTGAAGCCGTAGCCTGATGGCACTTAGCCAGGACTTTGGTAAAGGGAGAGGGCGAAAAGTAATTGTTAAAAAGTGTAAAAGTATAACTTGGAAGACGTGTTGAGTAAGCTAGTGTACTCAAACGTATCACAGACGGAGGTCTGGGGGCAGAGCCCCCAGCCGTCGGTGGCTATGGGGGTCTGGGGGCAAAGCTCCCAGCCGCTGGGCGATTTTTGTAAGTTTTTGGAAAAAAAAGCTATTTAAATCCCATTGGATCACATTTTGCACGAGTTCAGAGCCATTTCAAAGAACTAGATTTTTAACATTTCAAAGCCAATCGAAAAAATTTAGTTGTTTAATCCTCCTTTTGCAATTAAATCCCAAAACACGCTTAGAATCTTGCATTATGGTGTAAAATTTTAATTGTAAGTGATTTGGTCTATAGGGGGAAGTAAAGAACATTGCCTCCTGCAATACTTTGGCAGTAAATAATTAAGTTCATAATAACGTTAAACGAGGACTTGGGGTGGCAACTTTTAAGTCAAAACTCTTAGATTTCTCACAGGTTTTGCATATAAATTGTTAAAAATTTGCATTAAGGGCCCCTGGCCCGGGAACCTTGGTCGTCAGTCAGGGGCCCTTGGGCTCCCTGGTTGCCAGTTAGAGGCCCCGTTGCCCCTTGCTTGTCGGTTAGGACCCCCTGGCCGTCTGGTTGTTAATTAGGGGCCCCGGGGCTCCCTGATCGTCAGTTAGGCACTCCAGGACCCCCTGGTTGTTGTTTAGGGGCCCTGGGGCCCCTGGTCGTCAATTAGGAGGGATCCAGGGCCCCCTGGTTGTTAGTTAGGGGCCCTGGGGCTCCCTGGTTGTGAGTTAGGGGCCCCGGGCCCTCTGGTTGTTGGTAGGGGCCATGGGTCCCCCTGGTTGTTGGTTAGAGGCCCTGGGGCCCCTGGTTGTTGTTTAGGGGCCCCCTGGTTGTCGGTTGGGGGCCTGGGGCCCCCTGGTTGTCAGTTAAGGGGCCCCCTGGTTGTTGGTTAGGGGCCCCCTGGTGGTTAATTAGGGGCCCCAGGTACCTGGTTGTCAGTTAGGCACTCTGGGCCCTGGGGCCCCCTGGTTGTCGTTTAGGGGCCCCCTGGTTTTCAGTTAGGGGTTCCGGACCCCTGGTTGTCGGTTAAGGATTCCAGGGCCCCTTAGTTGTTAGTAAGAGCCCCCTGGTTGTTAGTTTGGACCCCGGGACTCACTTGTTGTCATTAATATTATTGTTAATTACTGTAATGTGTGTAATTACTGAAAAACACTGCAACTAAACATCGCCAGGCTATGTTGTCATAACTTTTTGTCGTTACTGGTATTTTGATTGGGGGGGGCCCGGGCCCCATGGGCCCCCCCCCCTGGCTACGCCTATGTGCTAGAGCCAGTTTAGATACATTTTACAAGCCAAGATTTCTAAGTATTTTACTAGCAATTAAAATTTTAGGCAAAGTTATCGAAAATAAATTGTCTTAGCTAGGTTCTTGGCAATATTGTTTGAACAAAAACCAGCATTGCCACAAAATGCCCTCCTAAATATTATGCTATGGCACATCCTTATTTATTGTATGGTCATCGGTCAAGTTGCTTGAGGTTTAACTTAGCATTCTTACGTAGAAAAACTTAAAATCTTACCAAATAAAGCGATTAAACTAATTGGCGAGTAAAATTACCTTAATAGGGCTACCCCATTTCATTCAAAACTCAACATTTTAAGACTCCGCAACTCGTATACACTTGAACCTGCTAAACTTGTGCATTGATTTATGCTTAATACCCTTCTTCAACATGTCAAACTTTGGCACAAAAGGTTGAGAGTTTGATTCTTCTTAGGCTGAACATTTTGCATATAGATAGGCCTCTACGAAAGCACCGTACTTTTATTAAAAAAAATGTTTTTGGGTGTGTTAACTTCATGGTAGTCCAGTCAAATAAAAAACATAAAAGTTTATGTACATTCCAGTATATGCAGCCTAGTATACATAATTTTTTAATTGTTATCTTTTTTCGACTTCTTTTTTTTTCGACTTTTTTGAATCGTTACGAACTTGCAGTTCGGACATTAAAAAATATGCTGCTGTGGATTTGCAGTTGCGGATTAAAATTGAAATTCCTTTGCGGAGTTGCAAAATGCGGACTTAAAAAAGCTTGCGTTTCACTTCACTGACAATACCCAGTTTAGGTGCAAACAACAGCTGATCTTTTCGACGAATATTTACGTTCGTAGTTCACCATGTTGCCACCCTTTTAAAATATTTTGACAGTTTTGGGCAGTTCTGAAGCTATTTTGACATACTCTGTTTGATGTCACTATGACATTCTTGGACATTTGACTTACGTGTACCTGCTTTTACCTACATTTACATGCTCAGCTTATTTTGTCTATATGTTGATTCATTCATAATATTTTACGTGCTGGTTCTAAATCCCAACTAACCTCAATCTTCAAACACATTAACGCCAATGACGTCGTTTATGACGCAATGGCTGTATTGTAATGGCGCAGCTGTAATAGCGCAAGCTGTAATGTCTCCAGCGGCTAGGAGCTTCGTTCCCAAGTCTTCGTAAGTAAAAACTTGAGTTGGTTTAGTTTGCTCAATAGCGCGCTCAATTGGGACAGCTTTCATACTAGAAGATTATGCATTGGATTCAAGCCCCCCTGCTCTTAGCTACCTTGTTGCGCGCCTGATACCTCAGCACTAGCCTATCGGGAGCTTTAAAGTTGTAGTCTAACGTTACGTGTTATAAAAAAATGTCTTTAATCGAATTCGAAGTTTTAAGCTCTCTACAATAACGCCTAGATATATTGTTACTTTGGTTTTAAGCTTCTGATTTTCAAGGGTTATGCTACGCCCGAAGTTAGGTTATTAGTCAAACTTTTCGTGGCCTTGGAATTAAACTAGCTATGACAAAACCTGAAACGAGCAATGGAATATCTGTTTGTACTATTCTTAATTAATTCTCCCTAACGTTGCTTCATCCTAATTTCATACATCTTTAACAACCTTTAATTCTCAAAAATTCAGTAACTAATTGTAAAAAAGCTGTTGCACTCGGTGTTACAGCAAGTTAGCTTGCTTTGGATTTAAACAAAAAACTTTTCGCCTTGCAAGATTCCAACCACTAGGTATTTGAACAGAAAACCTTTCGTAACATGAGAAAAGGCACGCCAATATCGATCATTGATGAGATGTCATGTTTACTTTCGCCGTTCGTAGTAAGCAAATTAATTGTTTTGCTTAGTTATGTTTCGTTTTTTCTTTCTTGACCCCTAATGGTGCGTAGCGGATTGGGATAAAAACAAGTTACTTTCTCTGTTTGCATATTTTGATTTTACTATTAACGGAATTGTAGTGATAAGTTGATTATTATTTGGCATTCGTCTTAGTATTTTCCAATATGATTAGTTCAGCCGGAGGCGATGAATACCTCACCCACTTTTGCAAAACAAAACTTGCTTGGGACAATGTTTACGAAAAACAGCCTTTTTCCCCCCATAAATTTTCCACGTGGTTTTTATTTTATTTTTTATAATTTTTCTCTATAAATGCCCTTGCAAAAATGCAAAATTATTTCAATTGACTCAAAACGTTGAAGTAGATTTGAGATAATTTAACTGTTGGATTGTCGATTTCTTGATACGAATTCTGTGCAACTACCGTCTCAAATAGTTGGTGAGTTTTGTGCATTTATTTTCAATGTTTGATTAATTTGTTAACGTTATATTGCAAATTTGGATAAGTTATTTTGTGACCTATGGGTCTAAATGTAAATAATGTAGTTAACTCCGTAAATTATAGAAAAACACACGCCACAATAAACTGTAAATAAAAATATATTTTATTGCACTAATCTCTAACTAAGCAAAATAAAAATAAACCTAAACGATTTAACTGTAAATAAAGATCAACAAAATACTTGATTTGAAATTGAACGGAAAACGTCGACGTTGATGAAAAAATAAGTTGCTGTTGTTGCTTGTTGTTGTTGCTTGTTCCAAAACCAAAAGTGAACTCAAAATAGTTTTCTGCGTCTGAGTTCGGACAGTGAGAAAAAGGCAAATGTCACGCCACCAATCAGCGCATGCTCTAAGCAACCTTCTTGCAAACACCAACAGCGACGCGAAGTCACATGATTAGTATCACAAGCCGGTTGAACAGAACAAGGCTTCGATTCTAGGCGAGGTGACAGCCGTCACAATTTTGCTTTGATAATTTTTCTTTTTTTTCTCTTTTCTAATGTCGCTATACGTAAAAGCCTGAAGCTGAAATAATGTTGATTCACTCATAAAGAATGTTAATTGTTTTACGCTGTTAAAAGCGATCTGTGCCTGCTATCTATCGCATCGTGTTGTGTTTATTTTAGAAAACTGTCAAAAGTTTCGCGTCAGAATTCACGTCAAACTTTACGTCAAAGCATTAAAGGGTCGAGCGTCAACTGTTAATCGAAAGACATCGATTCTAGTGATTGTGATTTGTGCACCTTAGTCAATAGTGAACTGTTCCAATTGTGAACTTGGGTGTGCTTGACGAGTCATCTCTATCCGGTCGGTATTGCGCACGTTTTAAGACTGTGGCCGAGTTTTCCTGTAACACTCGGTGGTATTCGAACGTAAAGACACAAGCCCAAAAAAAAAAACAAATTGCGTGCCCAGACTTAACCTCTCGTCCATTCCAATTACACACATTCTTGGCACAATCGCGCATTTCAAATGTTTGCAACAACAAAGAATATTTACATACAAAATGATTGCATTTCGCTATGAATCGTGGTTGATTTATTTGTGGCTTGCTCAGCAACCAGAGGAGGGCAGCACAAATCATAAAAGCTGCGCCGCAAGCGCACGCACTACTACTCTAAAAATCTTGCGCCGCAAGTGATTCCTTAAGTCCAAAAAAAATAATTGCGCCGCAAGCGCAACCGCAAGCGTACGCGCAAGTGCGACGTTTTGAAAAGTATAATTCTAATCAGAGTTGTAAACGGGCCGACTAATTCAGACCCGGAACCCAAAAAGTAATTTGAAGCCCAAATCATGCCCGAAAAAAAAAGAAAGTTAAGGTAGGTCTAAAAAACTTAAGCGTAATTGCCAAGTTATTTTGATTATTAGTTTGTGCACCTTGGACAAAAAGCACGTCTCAGGCCCAAATCAAGCTCAAGATTTTGTCAACTTTAGGCCCGAACCCGGCCCAAAAAGCCCGCCCCCGACTTACAACTTTGATTCTAATTGACTGACTCACTGCCCAAACTGAGCTAAGCTACGGCACGAAACCAATATTCAAAACAATTTATTCACGCTACCAAACTAGTAAATAAAAATTTATTGATTTTTTTTTAAATGCAAGCATTCGCGAATGCGCATCGCTTAACCTCTTTGGGCGAAGAGCGTCTTTACACCTAATGAAAAAATACCCTGAACAACCGCAATTAAAGGAGCCGGAGTGTTAAAAAATTTCACTAATAAAATCTTCATGTGGTGATAAGCGAACGACTTTGGAGTCGCTGTTTTTTTGTAATGGCTCGTCAATGAAATCCGTTACAAGCTTCCACACATATTTTGTGCTTTTGGGGTAATCAGCATCACTCTTTAACGAATGGAGCACGTTAAAAAATCATCCTGTTTTTTGTTTAAAGAAAGTGAAGCATTTAAGTATTAATTATAATAGCTACCAATGCTGTCAATCCTGTTTGCAATATCTTTCAAGTTTTCCCGGCCTAGCAAAAAAGTTGTAATTAATAGTTTTTGTTGTTTTTTGTTTTTGAATTACAGTAAAAACGTCAGACTGCTGCGAGTAGCGCGTTTAATGCTCCAAGCAAGTTAAGATTTTCTAGAAACGAGTAGCGTATTTTTAGAAAGACAATTACACAATTGTTTTTCTTCTTTAAATTTGATTTTACAACCATTTTTAAATAACTCAATAAGAATTTTTTTTTTAATTGGCAAAAATATTTTAGAGAGAAGCGTTTCAGCGAAAGAAGACCCCTGCCTTAAATCCAATAGAAGTTTTGCAAGCAGTAGACAAATGGAATTTTCTATGACGAGGCTTTTATGAAACTACCTCGTCATAGGCGTAGCCAAGGGGGGTACAGGCAAAAGGCCTGCTCCCACTCCATTAAAATGCCACCAATGATAAAAATAATAACAACAAACCTTGTGTTTTTTCAGTTTCTTTTAGCATTTTCGCGTACAACAGTATACGTGTACAACTGACTAACATTGATATTGACAACCAGGTGGCCTGGGCCCCCTCGAATCAAATTTTTGCCATCAAAATTAAATGTAGGGATGTGGAAGCGGCAATTTTTGAATCGCTTCTGCTTCCACTGCTTCCGCTTCCACTTCCACCGCTTCCACTTCCACCGCTTCTGCTTCTACCGCTTCCACTTTCACCGCTTCTACTTTCATTGCATCCGCTTCCACCACTTTATGGCGTAATTTTTGTTTAAACTTTTTTGATATTAAAATTTTTTCCAGTTAAATCAAAATAAAACAGCTTTGTTATCATCATCTTGAAAACATCATACAGAATTAAATTATATATTTGCATTCAGTGGTTCGTCATCGCAAGGTTCTGCGCTTGGGCGTAGTCAGGAATTTGGATTTGGAGCGGCACTAGAGGGTAAAGTCCAATTAATCACATGGTCGTTATGTTTTAGTAGGTGCGAATTTCTCTGAACGTTCATCCAGAAATTAAAATGAGCAATTATTTGGGGTCTGGGGACGGATTACAAACGCTTTCGCGATGTTAAGTGCAAATCTTTACTAGATTATAATTAAGGCGAAACTTCCACGTTTGAAGGATTTTATTTTTAATTACTTTGTACATGTGGTTGGCTCCAAAATTTTGCTAGCAACGTGTATTTTTAGGACCGCAAAATAAAAAAATATTGCAAGAATTATGCAGTTATACGCAGTACTTTATTACTGTAGAATGATTCTTGTCACAAACGGTAGGCTAGTGATGTAAATGAAAAAAAACAAAGCTTGTTTAAAAAAAAAAACGGTTGTTTTTGCTTGTTTTTTTTGGTTTCAAAAAAACATTGTTTTTTTTTGTTTTTAATTGTTATTTTTAAATAATATCAGATTGCTGTTTTGTAACACTCTTTTGCCAGCCGGTCCTGAAAACCGTGAAAATCTGTAACAGGTTAAAATCTTGAAAAAAAGACATCAAAACTAATATTTCGTTATTGATGGATTGCACGTAACATCATTACGCTGCTAGCGAACCGCTGGACGTCAAAATTGCGCATCGGCCCAATGTAAATGCATGCAAAAACAGTGATAGTTAAGATATAGGGCGTAGTTTTAGGCTTTAAATCAGTTGACTCTTTGTAACATCAAAGTTGAATTGCAGAAAAAGCTTGCAAAAATTGAAAAAGATTTTAATTAGTCAGAATTCGGTTTTTGTTTGCTTTTTTCAGTGACGTAAATTCGGCTTGCTGTCTAGTAACCACAAGAATTATGTAATTAAGATGGTGGTATTTATCTTCGGTAATCAAATCATGATCAAATTCGAGATTATTATTGACGGCGCTGAAATACAACAGTTGTATCTCCTTCATTTGTGACAAAATTAGCACTTCTTTAAACTTTGGTAATTTTATAAGTCTATTTTGCAAGATCTATGGTGATTTTTTGGATTTAGTATTGTTCTTAACGGCTAGTGCTACGGTTGCTTATAAGTCAATACGCATAAGCTGTTGTTTTCATTGAGTTATATTTCGTAGGTATGTCATTTAAGGTTAAACTAAAGATTTAACTGCCCTCAGTGTATTGTTATTCGAGCCTTAATTTGCATCTATTTCGACTTTAACTAGTGGTGTTAACAATTATTCGTAATTAGTGCGTGATTTAAACGTTAATCTATCGCATGGTATTGCTGTGGCGTAAAATTTTATGTATTATAGGATATGGCCAAATTTACGGTGTGAACCAAAGCCAAAAACTGGGCAAAGTAGACAATAGCAGGCACAATGGACGAAGAGATTTCACAAAAGGCTTAACTTTCTAGATCGGTTAAGTTATATAAGCTGCTTAAATTGCTCCTGGTAAATTTCAACTAAAGCCGGCTACCTACAAAAGTTTTTGCTTTAAAATCAAATGCTCTAATTACGCCCCCTGAACAAATTAAACTTTGGTTTTTACCTTTAGTCACCTTCCACATAGCCATTGCCCATGTATGCAACAAGTTTAATGATGTTTTTCACCGCTAATTTCTTTGCCACATTTCAAAAGCATCAATTTTTATCAAAATAGGCCTAAAAATTATTAAGTTATTTTTGTAAAAAAATACAAAATTTTTGAGCGCTGGGCTCCGCGCCCATACCCCCAGAACAGCCCCATTGCAGATTTCTGGTTATGCGCCTGAGTCTAACCATGTTTTTGCTCATTTCCATGCCACCAGAATTCTCCCTGATGCCACGTTTTAAAAGCATTATTTTATCAAAATAAGCCTAAAATTAAGTTATTTTTGCAAAAAAAATTCATATTTTTTGAGTGCTCGGGGCTTTACCCCCAGACCACCAATGGCCTCCGGCGGAGCTTACAGACCCCCAAAACAGCTTCTCCCCCATTGCAGATTTCTAGTTACACGCCTGATACTAAAAGTGTGCTACCACGGTGCTGCTCATACTTCTAAGTTATCGAATCTTACAATGAGAATTTATTGAGCGCGCCAAATAACAACAGCTATCTACGGAAAGAAAGTAGTATCGTTATCTTTAAAGTAACACCTTTTGCAGCTTGCTATGCATTATAAAGGGTAACACCACAAAATTTGACCCCGGGTGTCACTATCCTTAGCGACGCCACTGCGAATTGTTGTGAAATAAACCAATCAGTGAGTAAGAAAGTAGCAGAGTTGCCATTCCACTTTAACTACTGAAACTTCCGCATTTTATTCTCAGCAAGCAATTGTTAGGTCTATGTAGCTCAAAAGAAGCAAAGTACCTAACCAAATCTCGAAAAAACATTGAAGTTTTCTCAATTATCTAAAAACTACAATTACATATAAAACAAAACAAAAACAAAAAAAAAGCAAAAAAAAAACAAAACAAAAATATAAACAAGGTAAAAAAACGCCTTTAAAAAAAAACCGTTTTTTTACAACACTCCGGTAGGCCTACTGTCTTACCAGCAATTAAGACAATCATTAAAACATGAAGTCATGCAATTTAGACTTTGTTTGAGAGACGTTATAATGCTCTCCTTTGTTTGTTATTATACTCGTATATTATCGCATGGAAAGAAATTAAAATGCTGTCACTGGAAACTTTGTTTATGTTGGTGAATGCTGTTTTATACGAGCATGACCCTAGTCCATTTTAAATTCTTTTTGAAAAAATTTGAGTACTAAGGTAGAGAATTTTTGACCACTTGTGATTTTAAAAATAAGTTGGTTAGCTACTCGGTTCATTTTTGAGCTGATAGTGGTGGGGGTAGCTCCGAATCTAAGTGAACTACTACCCTTTAAACATGTTTCTTTGCAATCGATGATCGATTAAACATTCATTTTTCTTTGTTAATTTTTTTAAAAATTGCACATTCAAGTTTTGACGTTCGATATAAATGGCCACAGTGGAAGCGGTACTCTTTTACTGCTTCCAGCTTCCGTTTCCACGAAAATTTGTCGCTTCCAACACTTCCGCTTCCGCTTTAACATCCCTGTGCATAACCTGGAGAAATTCAGGGTTTTTGTTCCAAAAGTTGCAACCTTAGGCCCTCATTTAATCATTTTGTAAACCACATGCAAAAAAATGACTACTAAGTAACCTTCTATTGCATCAATTTCAAATAACAATCTACCTTCATCTCGCCAGTTTTACGCGACAAAATACTTTTGACAAAAATTTTTTTTCTTAACTTAATCACATTTCATTGAAAACAATCATTATTAATCGTATTTGAACTGCGCATGCGCAATTACGCTCGAAATTGCTAAAATACTAGGGGCGCAAGCGTCAGCGCAACCGTTTAAAAATAATTGTGGCGCAAGCGCTATCGCAAGTAAAATAACTGCGCCGCAATTATTGCGGCGCTGCTGCCCACCTCTGTGAACAACTAAAACTTGGAAATGACTAGTTTGTAATTTTCCGATAGTTAGAGCAACTACCTTGTCTCAAAAATCAAAACATCGACTGAGTTGCTTGCGTAAAATTCAGTTTGATTTGCTCGCAAAAATATGGTAGTTGTAGGCTACTATAGTAACCTTTGGTATCCTTACACCTCGCAGAAAAACATTTCCCCGAAAATCATTTGTCAGAAAAACATTTCCCTGAACATTCTTTTTCCAGAATTAACATTTGTCAGAAATGACACTTGCCAGAATGAACACTTGCCTGAAATTACATCTGCCAGAATGAACACTTGCCAGAATGAACACTTGCCTGAAATTACATCTGCCAGAATGAACACTTGCCAGAATGAACACTTGCCTGAAATTACATCTGCCAGAATGAACACTTGCTTGAAACTACATCTGCCTGAATGAACACTTGTTTAAAATTACATCTGCCAGAATGAACACTCGCCTGAATGTACATTTGTCAGAATGTACATTTGGCTGAAATTACATTTCTCCGAAAGCTTATTTTCCAGAATTTACGCTTGCCAGAATGTACATTTGGCCGAAATTACGTTTCCCCGAAAACTTGTTTTCCAGAATTCACACTTGCCAGAATGTACATTTGGCCGAAATTACATTTCCCCGAAAGCTTATTTTCCAGAATTTACACTTGCCAGATGTACATTTGGCCGAAATTACATTTCCCCAAAAACTTATTTTCAGATATTATACACATTAAATTGAAATTTCGTTATTGATAGAATTTACATTACAAAAATATATAATATTATGCTTGTTCATTTTCAAAAATTATTAAGCTGGGTGTAGAATAAAAGGGGCAAAGGAAAGCAGTTTCTCACGTCTTGTAACTAATTTTGACAAACAACCTTAGGTTTGAAATATTTTTGGTTTTTGACAAACATAAGTGCCATTTTCAGAACCGAACTATTCTTCCGAAGTTTGTGATGATATTTTGATGTATTTTAATATTTTTAGATTATCGGTAATATTACGGTATTTCGATAGTAGCTAAAACTCACAAAAACATCAGCATAAGCGTCGTATCATTAAAGTATCTTAGTCAGGTGCGTAGTTAGAAATCTGCAAAGAGGGGCTGTTTCGGGGTCTGATTGCGGAGCCCGCAGCCAGAGGCCATTGGAGGTCTGGGAGCAGAGAGCCAAGCCGCCAGAAAATTTCTATTTTTTGCAAAACGGACTTAATTTTAGGCCTATTTTGATAAAAACCATTGCTTTAAAACTGGCATAAGAAGTTGGCAGTGCAAAAACTTGATTAAACTGTTTGCAGAAATGGGTTATGTAGAAGGTGAATACAAACGGTAAAATTTAGGTTTCATATTTACAAGCTGGTAAATCATAAAATCCTAGATCAGTAATACTTACAAGGGGTAATCTATTTTGTGTATATTTTAGAGAAAGGTAATTGGTGGGGGAGCGGGCTAATGGAATGAAACTTGAAAGAAGTGGTTGACAAAATTTGAGAGAAGTTATTGGTAAATAACTAAAATTGAATAATCCCCCTACCTATTTCCAAGTTTTAATTTTTTTTTGATGAATAGCCATGTTAAGCATTATTTAGCAAGCGATCAAATTTGATTGTTTATTTTTGCCAGTTTGAAAGTTTTTGCTTATTTGTGTATTTTTTTTCTGACAAATCAGTTTCCGCTGAATAATTGCTTCAAAAGATGCTTTAAATCATTTTGAGTCCATTCCAGTGCAAAAGAGTGCAGTCTCAGAAAGCTATAACCATTACCCCAGTGCCGTCGCCAGGGCAAACGAAGCGAAGGGACACTAGCCGAAAGTGGGGGATACTAAAATAGACTAAACTTTTGCATATTAAAACCAATCTTCACATCTGGTACGGCTACAAATATATATTTAAAAATGCTGTATTCATATCTAAAAAAAAGACGTAAAAGGCCGGCAAAGTTTCTTATCTCGTTTTCGTCTGCGGCCCCTAATACAGTGCCGCAACTAGAACGCTGTTTTATGGAGCAAAATTTCTTTCAGAGGAGGCCAAAAATTGCTGCCTTTTTCAACAATACGAGCATGCTAGGCCATAAGTGTAGCCAAAATTTTTGGTTAGGGGGAGGGCACAAATCACGTGCAATGACGTTACCAGAGATTTTCGAAAGAAAAACTTTTTGTGGGACAAAATTATTGTAGATAGGAAGATCAGAAGCCGTGGCCAGTGTGTTAGCACATGACCAGTATTTTGGTAATGGGAGAGAGCTTAAATCTCCCAAAAAAGTGTAAAAGGGGAGACATGTTGAGCAAACTGGTGTAATTCAACGTATTACAGACGTGAGTCTGGGGGCGAAGCCCCCAACTGCTGGGTGATTTTTTGTAATTTTTTGGAAAACTAGCTATTTTATTCCCATTGGATCACAATTTGCGCGTGTTTATAGCCATTGGAAAAAAACTAGATTTTTAACATTTGAAAGCCAATTGAAAAAATTAAATTGTTCAACCCTCCTTTAACTTACAAGTTAAGTTCAAAACATTTTAAAATTTTGCATTTTGGTGTTAAAGTTTGTAAGTGATTTGGCCCAGGTAGGGTAAAGCAAGGTACATTGCCTACTATTCTATTTTAGCAGTAAGTAATAATCCACTCGAAAACTTTCCTGAGAGATTTTGTTTTGTCATAAAAATAACCAGTTGCAGGAGTACATGCACGACCAAGAGGTGCAAGCCCCCTAAATTTAAATTTAATAGTTTGTTCAATGAACATTTTCCTTCGCTAATTTTTTTCAAAAGTATTTTGTCGCGTAAAAACTGGCGAGGTGGAGGTGAATTGTTATTTAAAAATGGTACAATAGATAGTTATGCCTACTAATCATGTTTTTATCCTGGCCAGATTTATATTGTGCGGGGCCCTTGGCACTTTAAAGATTTTCGCAACATCTTCCTGCCAAATATAGGTGAAGACCAAAAAAGTCTCACCATTTGAGCGCAAAACCCCTTGCTAGTACTGTGCTATATTATGGTAAATCCGGCCGTAGTTATTGCATTACGTTTATAAAAAGTTAAATGAGGGCCTCAGATAGGAACTTTTAGAACAAGACTCTCCATTTTTCCTGGGTTATATACGTATACATTTAAATTTGTTGGCAAAAACTGAATTGAGGAGACCTGGTCGTCATTTATTCTTATTAATTACTGTTGTAAGCAAAAAATGCTAGAGGAAACTGAAACTGAAGAAACAAGAGGCTTTTTTGTCGCATTTTTGTCTTTGGTGACATTTTAATAGGAGGCGGGAGGCGAGATCCCTGCTACGCCTATGTGCTGGGCAGTTTGTTTTAGAAATAAGAAAGCTTTTAGCAACCTCTGAAGCTGAGTTCAATTGATTGGTTGGTGCGGGTATGGGTTCGAAACCATTTGGGACAAAATTATTATCCATTGCTGCCAAACAAGACAAAACGCAATGTACAACAGTTACTAAACAACTTTTAGGCCAAAGTCAAACTGACCACGTGCACTCATTGCTAAAGCTGGCATGCTACCATGGTGCTACCGCAACCGCACCTAACGTCAATTTTTTGATCCTAAAATAGCTGCTATTGCGTCACGATAAAATTTTGCAATATTCTTCAAAGATTTTACTTACTAAACAATCTGTAGCTTGTCAGCTAAATCAAGCAAGGATTGCGATTATGCATTAGGCTTATGCATACCGTGTGCCAGTGCCACCACAATCAATGTACCGATTATAAAAGTTTTGCGAAACGCTATATTTCGCATCAATTCAAATCATTAATCAACAGCCTTACAATAGGCAACTTAGGCCTGCCAATATTTTCTCCTATCGTCGCTTAGGGGTTTGGCGGGCGAAATGTTTGTTTGGGGGGCGCCGCCCCTCCTGGTACCCCCCTGAGTTGCGGCTCTGCCGTAATCGCTCAAAAACTCTATCTGCAGCAGCGAATGCTGCGCAACGCGAAACCAGGATTTTGCTAAAGAGGGGTGAAAGAAAAATTATTTTTGCGCAAAAATTGTCTAATTTAGGCCTTTTGCTAAACAAACTGATGCAACTCGAGCGTGTCACAGACCGGGGCTTGGGGGCGGAGATCCAACCACTGGGCAATGTTTGAGATTTTACAGCACAAAAATAGCGATTTTAACGGCACTTTAAGCACGTTTCGCACTTTTTGAAGCGGCATCAATGACTAAATTGCTAAAATTCAGAAATCATTTCAAAGACTTAAATTGCTGAACCCCTTTAGCCCTCCCCCTTACTTCAGGTCAAGTCTAAATACTTTTAAACGCTCATATTTTGAAGTTAAATTTTCTAAGTGACTTGGCTAAGAGGGCCTAAGCTCTTTCACAATGGTGCTCCACTCACTGCGACCTAAAAATGTTGAGTGTGCTCCAAAGATCTAAAACAGCTGCTCTTTGAAAAAAATGTTTTCACCTATAAATGTTTATGCCATAATCACTAACAAAGTATCGGTAGCGATTCTGCAGTCTTACATCCTTCTTCCGCGACACATTTGTATAGGCGTGTTACAGTAAAAAGGCGGATTATTCCGTCACATTTATGTACACCAGTTGATTGCCAGCAATTTGGCAAAAGATCTGAAGATTCAAAAGAAAATTATGTTTGAAAGTTATTATTGCTATATTTCCATCATTGATTATTGTCTTATCTTTACGTGATGTTGCAAAAACAGCATTTTGAGTAAACTGAAATCGGGGGACATGGCCCCCTGTAGCGACGGCACTGCATCACTTCCCCGCCTACGCTACTGACCTTAGCGCAGACTTATACGTATGAGAAGACGAAACTGAAATTTCACGACCATTACGCTAACGTATGGCCTTCAGCAATGGCTTTCAACCTGTGGGCCATAGGAGCATTTTGTGGTGGGCTAGAGCTATTTGGATAATTGCAAATTCGGTTAAAAAACTGGCTGTGGGGCCCGTCAGAGAGCGAGCTAGCACAAAATTTGCGGTTTTTGGCGTGAATACCTTTTTTTTGCGGAGATCACCTGAAAATTGATAAATTGCGATTAAGCTAGCGATTTAGATGTGGGCAATGGAAAATTTTCGAATGGAAAATAGGTCACGGTGATGAAAAATTGGGAAGCACTGGCCTACAGTCTTGCTTTAATGGAGCTCGTTACGTGAGCGTTTTCTCGCAATAATTATACAGTAGTATAATGAAATAGGCCTATTCGCATCAATAAATTTGAAGAATAAAAAAAAAAACACCGTACGGAACTGTCATTTTGATTTGAGGTACATAACGCGCCTTGAGGGAAAATTGATTTAAAGCAAAAATTAATGTTTCTCTGACACTAATGTGTAAATTGGTGAAATTGTTCAATTCGAAAGATTGACAGAAGCCTGGTTGCAAACAAATATTAACTCAAAATTCTCTGGTCAAAAGTACACAGCAAAGAATTCTTAACAGCAGGAAATTCGAATTTTCACCCTATACAGTTGCAGTCCTGCTACCTCCCCAACAACAATATCGACAAGATTGTTCATTCTACGTTGTTCCTTACCAGTGCTGCCACAGGCTGCTCTTCAAAATTCACAAGAATTTTGTGAAACACAAAATTTTTCACAATGCTTTGTCCTTTTAATTTAAAATTGAGTTAAAAACAAGACAATGAGACTGCTTTTTAGGTGATCTCAAAAGAAAAAGGTCTTCACTTGGTAAGTAACAAAAATTTCAGTAGATCGATGAAAAAATTTTACTAGATCGTTTCACTAGGACACTAAAACGGACCAAAATTCACTAGATCTATAGAAAATTCACCAGGAGTGGCACCACTGGTTGTAGTTTTTGCGCGAATTTTTAGGTGATCTCCCAAAAAAAAAAAAGTTCTTCACTCCTTCGACGCACGGTTTTCGCGTAATTTTCTAGGTCATCTCAAAAAAAGAAAAAGTCTTTCAGGTATTTTCACATTCTACAAAAAAATTCACTAGATCGTAAAATTCACTAGGTCGCTAGACCGGACCAAAATTCACTACATCTAGTGAAAATTCACTACGATTGACACCACTGTTCCTTACATTGCATTATGCGGTCAGTTTTTGCTACAGCAAGACTCGTTGGTTTTAATTGTGACGTCACGTAAAGGAATCACTTATCTTCTTGCTACCTTCGCATGAACTGCGAATGAAATGTTCTAAATTGTATAAAATGTGAATGGCGGGGATTGACATCATAATGAGCTTTCCGTAGAAGTGGCTTTCTCGGTAGATTTCAACTAAAAGCTCTTTGAAGCTGGATGCGGGAATACACGCCATTGCAGCTTTTTTGAGTGTTTGTAAGCTAAAGCGCAAAATCTTTTGCTGAGGAATGCAAAAAGTGTTGTTTTGCTGGCTTGCATTTGACGTAGATTTTGGCTACTTCGTACAACAGCTGCAGATTTAATTTTGTCGCAAACTCTAGAGGAATTACACTATTTTTTTTTTATAACAATATATTTCATAAAAACCCGAGGCTCATTGCTGCTCAGAATCTAAAAAATGCCAGCCTTCATCAGTAACAAAAAGATTGGAAACAAAATAAAATAAATTTCAAATCTTGAAAGCAACTAAATTCTGTGCTAATTCAAAACGATGAAATTTAAGTAATTTTCCAGTATTTACAAGCAAAATATTGCAGCGATTCTAATATTACAGAGTGCTGCTTTAAACTGCGCACGCAACTCATAAATATTTGGATGTTCTCAACTCAAAAAAAATTTTGTACTTTTTCGCTTTTGCGGTTTTACGATGCTGCAAAAAAAGCAAAAAAGTCTTTGCTCAAGCTGCCGGAGCATTCGGAATCGGACTCCAAACTAACTTTAAAAACATGGTCGTTTGAATTGACATGAACAATCTCAGAATTCAAGGAATAGTATTAAGAACAGATGAAGCAGTAAATTGGCAAAAAACTATGAGAAGCCAGCTCAACTTAAAATTTATTGGCTCTTCTAAAAAAAGTGTAACCTTGGTTAAAGTAAGCTTGCTTTGCCTCTGTGAACATGCTTGCATCGATTTTTAATTGCTAATTTTTGTTACGCTTGAAGCACAAATTATGATTGCAAATCGACTACTAAGCTAGGTTATATTTTTCATTCAGTAAGCTAAACTGTTATCGCTACGTTTCTTAATTTCAACTAAAAGTTTGTTCTGTTTACTAGAAATAAATAACCTAAACATAGTATAATTTTTCGAATGACAAATAGTTTCTAGAAAATGAATTTTTGAGGAAATGTAATTTCTGAAAAATAAGTTTTCGGGGAAATGTAATTTCGGCCAAATGTACATTCTGGCAAGTGTAAATTCCGGAAAGTAAGCTTTTGGGGAAATGTAATTTCGGCCAAATGTACATTCAGGCAAGTGTGAATTCTGGAAAATAAGTTTTCGGGGAAATGTAATTTCGGCCAAATGTACATCTGGCAAGTGTAAATTCTGGAAAATAAGCTTTCGGGGAAACGTAATTTCGGCCAAATGTACATTCTGCCAAATGAGCATTCGGGCTAATGTAATTTCTGGCAAGTGCATGTTCAGGAAAGGGTAATTTCTGGAAAGTGCACGTTTAGGAAAATGTAATTTCTGGCAAATGCACGTTCAGGAAAATGTAATTTCTGGCAAGTGTATGTTCAGGGAAATGTAATTTCTGGAAAATGCACGTTCAGGGAAATGTATATTCGGGATAATGTAGTTTCGGCCAAGTGTTTTTCGGAAATGTAATTTCTGGAAGGTGTTTTTCGGGGAGGTGTATAGGATCCGTAACCTTTCATAGCCAAACATAAATAAATAGAACACAAATTTAGCAAACGTTTGAAGAGAAACAATAAAACAATATATAGCACGACGAGAAAAAGCTACCTTCTAGTTGGTCGATCGGTAAGGCGGTAGGTAGTCCATGAATCGGGAGGTCTGATGTTCACATTTCTAGCCGGTGAAATCAGACAAAGCGTTGCCAACCATAGGCATAAACAGGGGGGGGGGGGGGCAGGGAACCCTTAAATTCAAATCTTGAAAACCAATTTAAATGTATAACCCAAGTGAAATTAAGGGTTTTTGTCGTGAAAGCTGTAACCTCAGGTCCTTATCAAACTTTTTTATGAACGTAATGCAATAAACCAGGGCTGGATTTACCATACGGCACTGTGCCAGGGCCCCATAGGCGTAGATAAGGGGGCCCAGGGGGCCCGCCTCCCCCCTGCAATTAAAATGTCATCAATGACAAAAATGTGAGAAAAAGCCTATTATTTTTCAGTTTCAGCTTCTTTGAGCACTTTTCGCTTACAACGGTAATTAACAACAATATTGCTGACCGTACAGGGGCTCTGGGCTCCCCTCAATTAAAAATTTGCTAACCAATTTAAATGTATAACCCGAGAAAAATTGAGAGTTTTTGCCCTAAGAATTGCTATCTCAGACCCTCATCTAACCCTTTTGTGAACGCAATGCAATAACCAGGGTCGGATCTTTACCAAAATATGGCACAGTATCTTCTGAAGGTCTCGCGCTCAGATGATGAAACTTTTTTGGTCTTCTCCTACTTTTGGCAGAAAGATGTTGAAAAAATCTCTAAAGTGCCAAGGGCCCCGAGCAATGTAAATCCGGCCCTTGCAAAAACATGGTTGTAGGCGAAACTATTTAATGTACTATTTTTAAATAACAATCCATCTCCACTTCGCCAGTTTTTCCGCGGCAAAATGCTTTTGAAAAAAAATTAGGTGGTGGAAAATGCTCATTAGACTAATTATTAAATTTGAATCGAGGGGGTTTGTGTCCCTTGGTCGTATATGTACTCCTACACCTGCTTATTTTAAAGACAAAACAAAAACCTCTGAGGAAAATCTTGAGTGGATTCTTATTTACTGCTAAAAATATTGCACGAGGCAATGTACTTTGCTTTTCCTACCTGGGCCAAATCACTTACTAAATTCAACCCCGAAATACAAGATTTTAAGCATGTTTTGGACTCGAACTGTAAGTAGAAGAAAGATTAAAGAAAATAATTTTTTAATTGGCTTTCAAAAGTTAAAAAACTATAAGTTCTTTTAAACACGTGTGAATTGTGATTCAAAGGCATTAAAATAGATAGTTTTTTCCAAAAAATTGCCCAGCTGCTGGAGGCTTAGCCCCCAGACCCCTGTCTACACTACGTTTGAGACATACTAATTTGCTCATTACGCATCCCAATTTACGCTTTTAGGGGGGTTTGAGCCCTGTCCTAACAGAAAAATCCTAGTTATGTGCCAACACACAGGCCACGGCTTCTGATTTTCTAATCTGCAATATCTTTGTCCCGCAAAAAGTCCCTCTTTCGAAAATTTCTTATGACGTCATTGCATGTGATTTGTGGTTTGGGCCTCCCCCAATCAAAAATCCTGGCTACACCTATATTGACAACGGCCCGCCACTGCTGCGACATTTTTTCGAAACGAGCTGTGTTGACCGGGCGCAATGACGGGGAGATCGGCCCCGCAACTCGTTACACACTTAAGTGTATTACAGCCAGAACGAAAGATTTGATTTGATTGGAAACAAAACTCAGAAAAACGTCGATTAATCAAGTACCTTAGACCTACTTTTAGAAACTTTGAAAGAATTTCCGAGCAAAAGATCCTAAAATTGTTCGCAAAAAAAGTTTATTACGTTTGTGCAAAAATAAAAAGTTTTGATTTGGGTGAAAACCAAACGCAGATTAAAAGTTTTTAAGGCAAGCAGCATAACCATTACACCAAGCAACCTTGTGACGTCACACCGCAGAGAAAATTTCTTTGTAAATGCCTAAAAAAATACGCATACTGTGTCCGTATTTTATTCTTTGCCTAGCGGAAAAAATACGCATGTTCGGTAAAAGGCAACATAAAGCAAACCAGCAAGAGTAAAAATTTTATAAGCATTCGCGTATTTTTACACGCATATCCGTATTTCGCATATCCGTTAATACGCACGTTCGGTAAAAACCGCTTAACATCAAACCAGCATTTAATGACAAAAAGGTCTGCAATGCAGTCTTTTCGGATCTAACAGCAGCATAGGATACAAAGGAACGAAAAAAGGGTTTCACCGCACATGTGTGGAACGAGGGGACTTCACCAAAAACTGGTAAAACTCACAAAGTGTAAACAAATAATAAGTTTTACGATGGAACTACTCTACACAAGAACCTTTGCTTTAATGGCAAGTGATGGTCAGAAAAGTCGTCCCCACATATTGAGGAGCGGTGTAGCACAGAGTTCAGTGCTAGCGATGCCATAGTATAAATTTATACATCAGACTTCCCCACAGCACACGCTAATCTGTATATGTACTCGTATGCTGATGATTTCGCCTTGACTGTTGCTGCTACTAATTTCAAACAAATTGAAGACACACTCTGTCTCGATTTGATTACTGTATGATATTTTCCAAAACAGCGGAGGCTTAAGTTATTAATAAACAAAACTGTCTTTTCATTTTTTAATCACCAACCAAAAAATCAGCTAAAAATTTATTAGGATCAACATCAAATCATTAATCATTCAAATCCGAAATATCTTGGAGTTAAGCCAGACCGCAGTCTAACATTGAAAAACCACATTGACCGGCTAAAAAATAACGTATCCGCTCGAGTTTCCTTGATCAAACGGTTGATTGGTATGAAATGGGAAGCAACCTACAGAACGTTGAGAATCTCAGCTTTAGCTTTAGTATATGACCCAAAAGATTATTGCGCACCTGTTTGGTGGCGCAGTTCTCATTCTCAAAAAATGACGTAGTGCTGAATGAAGCAAGGAAATCAATCACTGGATGCTTGAAAAGTACTCCGACTAGCTACCTCCCATTTTTGGATATGATTAATCCTCCATAATTCAGACGTGATGCTCTATGTCTCAACCTATACTCAAAGGCTCAAAGTACCGGCCATTTTTTACATCACGCACTAGTGTTTACAAACAACAAACTGCAACTTGACAAAGCTACTACTACGACCATAACATGTCGAGCAACTTGATCGAAATGTTATCATTGTGCCACAAGTACCTGCACCCCTAAAACCACAAATTAAAGAACTGACTTCAAAACGGGAAGGATGTCACTACCCCAGAAAAGCATGAACACAGCTAAATCGGCTCCGCACTGGAGTCGTCACTTTAAATCGATTATGGTCAGAACATTGTCTTTTAATATCTCACTTCGTGTATACAAAAAAAGAACACTGAACACCTAAGTAAAACTAAGGCAACGAAATGCAAAATAATTTCTAATCGAATAGTCTGTGTTGTAGCAGTTCATTAGCCAATTGTAACTCACTTTGAACTGGACTGCCCTAGGTCAAAAATGAAAGTAAGATATCAGCATGGAGTTTTCACTGTTAGAAAATTAATTCCGCTTATAAATTAAGCTTGCCTGGCAGCAGGGTTAGAAAAATTACTTTTTTTGTTTTAATTACTGTTACAACACAATTACAAACTAAAATTTTCAATTACAATTACAATTACTTACTACTGAACGAACTTAATAAGAACGGAGAGATGAGGGTGACTAGGAAGTGAGCTCGAGCTCTTCCAGTCTCCAGCCACCCGCATATGTGTCGAAGCAGGGGGCCAGCAGCCGTAATCGAACTCGGGTCGCAGTATTGCTTACGCAATAATCAGCGCTCAGTTCCGCTCGGCCATGCTGCTGACAAGTAAATGTAGTTTAAGTTCAAGTAATTGTAATTCAATTACAATTTCAATTACAATTACAATAAAAACATTCTCAAAACATAGCAACCAATTTACTTACATTTGAGGCCTCGAGTTTTGCTTATGTCAACACCAGTGCCATCGCCAGAGCAAACGACGAGAGGGGGCACTACGCCGAAAATGATGAGGCACTAAAATAGACTAAACTTTTCCACATAAAAACTAATATTTTACAGCCTTGAAATCTGCGTTATTTAAAAAAATTTGTCTTCATGTCTGCCAATAGAGATGCATAAGGCCAGCAACGTTTCTTAGCTCGTTTTGTATGCCGCCCGAAAAACCGCTTGAAAAATCTGTCAGCAACAATGAATGTGACCAGAAGAGCAACGAATATTTTACCAGGAGAGAGGGAGCTTGAACCAAAAGTAAAATTTTTTTGCACAAAAATTGTCTAATTTAGGCCCCGTGCTGAACAAACCGATGCAACTCAAGCGTATCCCTGAGGGGGCCTTTGGGGAGAGCCTCCAGCCGCTAAGTGATTTTTGTGATTTTGCGGCAAAAAAATAGCAATTTTAATGCCATATATTATTGATGTCATATTTAATGCCACATATTCTAATTCCATATATTATAATGCCATATCAATCACTTTTTGCACATGTTTCAAACCACATAAATAACTACAGTAAATTGTTAAAATTTAGAAGTCATTAAACGAATTCAATTGCCTAGCCCCTTCAGCCCCCCCCTTACACTCAAGGTCAAGTCCAAAACACGTTTAAACGCTTGCATTTTGGGTTTAAATTTTCTAAATGATTTGGTTAAAGGGGGCTGAAGCCCGGACCATGACTATTAGGCGCGTACCTTTGTGCACGGTACGTTTATGCGCCGCCAATTATGCGCTGGGACTTTTATGCGCCTTGACTTTTAGGCGCCGAGACTTTTAGGCGCCAAAGGTAAAGATTTTTTTTTTGTCAAAATAAATTTTTTTAAAATTTTTTTTTCAAAAAATTTTTTTTTTCTTTCAAATGACAGTCTTTTTCAAATAAAAACTTTTTTGAAAAAAATTTTTTTTCCAACAAAAAAGTTTTACTTTGATTAAAATGTTAATATTTTCGAAGCTTTTCATCAGTTGTTTGTGAAGAAGAATCGTCAGAATAGAGAGCGCAGGAAAAGGAGTGGCTATAGGAAAAAGTCGAGCAATACAGTAAGTGGCTGGAAAAAGATTGCTGAGAGAGTGTCATTTGTGTACAACCTTTAAGCTGTACAAGAATTCTTTTTGTTAGCAGAGGTTGGGGTCAGAAGTTTTGATAAAAGTGACTTCAAAAGCAGATAGATGGAAGCAGAGCGGAAAAAGTTTTACAAAAAATTGGTTTCTTATTGCATTTTTTTCAATAACAAAAATGTTTTCCACTACTTACTTGCAAAGTTTTTTTTACCTAGTCCACACGCATGCGATTTTCAGCCAGCGGTCTCAAATTTTGCGGCGCACGGACACGAGTCGCTGGTGCAATAATGGCACACGAAGCAACCCGTGTGACGTTTCATGGTTATTATGAGTCTACTTCAACAAAACAATACAGTACAAACTTTTTCAGGAGCTAAGGATTCATCTCTCGTTAGATTCCTATTTATGGTTTTTACATCTTGTTGTAAATATAGTAAAAGCAATGTTTAAATCAATATTTTTAAGCTTAATCTTTACACCTTGTTGTAAATACATTTATCGTAAAAACAATGTTAAATTTTTGAAGTCAACTTCTTAAGAAATCAGCCTGAAAGCGAAGTTTGCGTTTGACTAAAACTCAATTTATTTGTGCTTCAAAATTGATTGCTTTTGCTACTTTTTCGAGAAGGACAGATCAGCTCAAATTTTGTCCCGGGATACAGTACGATGACGACTGTAATTTGTTCACACTCACGCAGCGACTTTTCCATGTTTTATCTTATAGGTATATTTTTCTACCGAGTCTCAGCAATCGTTTTCCAGCCAATCACTGCTCGGCTTTTTCCTATAGCCATTCCTTTTCCTGCGCTCTCTGTTTTGACGATTCTTCTTCACAAACAACTGACGAAAAGCTTCGAAAATATTAACATTTTAATCAAAGTAAAACTTTTTTGTTGGAAAAAGTTTTTATTTGAAAAAATACTGTCATTTGAAAGAAAAAATAATTTTTGAGGACGAAAAACGTTTTTTTGTAGAAAAAAATGTTTTTTGGAAAAAAATCTTTTTTTGGAAAAACAACTTTTTTTTGGAAAAAACTTGTTTTTGTGAAAAAAATTTTTTTTCTTGAAAAAAAACTTTTTTTGGAAAAAAAAATTTTTACCTCTGGCGCCTAAAAGTCTCGGCCCATAAAAGTCCAGGCACCTAAAAGTCCTGGCCATAATTAGCGGAGCATAAACGTCCCGCAACTAAACGTCCGCACCTAAAAGTCGTAGACCGGCTGAAGCCTCCTTAGCCCTCTTCCGCTTGGTTGGGCAACTGACTGCGACCTAAAAAAACATTTGAATTTTCCCTAAAAAACAAAACCAGCTGGCTTTTTGAAAAAATGTTTTCACGTATTGTTTCAGGTCGTAATCACTATCGAAGTATCGGTATCGATTCTTTAAGCTAACATCCCTATTTCGTGTTTACAAAACAGCGTGTTTATAAAGACAAGTTTATAAGACGGATTATTTGCGTCACATGTATGTGCGCAGTTGGTGGCCAGCAATTTCGTAAAGCGTGGAGAAAACTTTAAACGAGAATTATGCTTGAACTTTTTTATCCCTTCCGTTATTGCCGGTTGTATTGTCGTTACGTGATGTTCCAAAAACGTTTTCTGAGCAAACGGAAATGGGGGGGCACAAACAGTCGTTTGGGGGGCATGGGCTCCCCTATCACTCGTAGCGACGGCACTGGTAAGAACTGTGGATTTGTTTTGTATTTCTATACCAGAACTATCAAAGCCCTATTTCCCACTATCCTTGTTTTTCCATCAATTTTTGTTCAAGTTTAATTTTTGTAATACATAATTTCGTTTGCAAGCAATTGTCAAGTATGTTATTGAATTCATATCGCATCCAGCAACATTATGGTTTTAGCTAAAACATCATATCATGCCGCAATTATTTGTGCAAAAGAAAATAAGTTTTAACACAACTAAAAATTGTAAAAAAGTTTAAATTGTGTACGCTACAACTTCAAATTGAAGCACGTTGTGGCAGAAGTTGATAAATGACATTTTTCAAAAAGTGAGTTTTTGGTAAATTCTAAGTCATTTACTAAAACTAGTATTCCTGAGAAAAAAATTGTCTTAATTTTTATTCATTTATTGGTAATATATAGCCTAAAATGGTGTACTTGACAACAGAGCCAAACGGAAATTAAAAATTTTAAACGCGATTTTCTCGCAACAGCAAAATGCAGCTTATCAACTTTTGCCAAAACGTGCTTCAATTACAACTACTATTTAACACTATTTTAACTTTTACCAATAATATCACATATTTACAGTACATGGTTTTACAAAATAGAACGATTAGTGTCACTTTGTAATGCACACAAGCGCAAACAAGCAAAAACCACTCAAAATCTTAATATCGCAAATAGCATTGAAGTTACAAAACTTACTTACCACTGGTTAAAGTTGCATCTGACGTCATTGGCCAATTGTATTTCAATCTATTCTGACGTTCAATTTGTGACGTCAGATGTGATTGCAAATGGTAGAAATTATTGATAAGGATTTGCGACCGGAGGAAAAGTGAAAATGTTTGAACACATTTTGTTATCATCTATCTTAGTGAATAAAAGAGTAATTGTAATTGGAAATAAGCAGAGAATTTTTCAATTACAACTACAATTACAATTACCGACTTTTGAAAATCTTCAATTACAATTGCAATTACAACTACAGCAAAATCGTGTAATTAATTACAATTTTGGCAATTACAATTACCATTTTTCCAAGCCTGCCTGAAAGTATTTCTATTGATTTTCACTGAACTCTGCTTTTGCTGAAGTTATTAACACCATTTTACTCGTGGAGGACTGGAGGGGCAATATTTTTGATCCACCTCTGAGTTTTTAATACCAGAGAATTGAGAGTATTAGCACAGTATATTAACTATACAGTATGTTCACTTCATTGTTAAAATGTCCAGCATTTTTTGCATGTGGTGCGTCATAAGTACTTTTTTTGGTGGGTCACGTTACTACATGTTGAAAGATAAAGTTTCCAATTTTCTTCAATTATTTTAATATTGTATATTTTTTGAAAAAACTTCGGGGTTTTTATTTGAATTGATTGACTTTGGGCTCAAGAATAGCGCAATGGGCGCACGAACTGTTACATTTGTGCTTTCTCAATTCTTAGAAATCGGCACGAAGCGCGCTCGAAGATGTCGGGAGCCCACTATGACGTCATAATGCTTGTTAGAAATATGCTAATTTCAAGTGTTTTAGTGCAATCATTAATCTCAAATCAAAGCAAGGTCTTCTTGGCTGCGCAAGGTTTTCTATCGAAGTAGAGGGTGGACGTGTGCTTTGGTGACGTCATAATGCATATACAAATTGTCTAATTTCCTGTTCGTGCCTGCTATTGAACAGCCTGATTTAGCCTAATGTCAAAACAATAGTCTCTAAGGAATGTATTCCTGTTGATTATTATTTACTGCTAAAATATTGCAGGAGGCAATGTGCCTTACTTTCCCCTATCTGGGCCAAATTACTTACAAAATTTAAAACCAAAATCCAAGATTTGAATGTGGTTCGGACGTAAATTGTCAGCAAAAGGAGGATTGAACAATTTAATTTTTTCAATTGGCTTCTAAACGTTTAAAATCTAGTTGTTTGAAATGGCTCTGAATACGTGTGAGATGTGATCCAATGGCATTAAAATAGCTTTTTTTCCAAAAAAATTACAAAAAATCAAGCGTCGGCTGGGGGCGAAGCCCCCAGACCCCCGTCTGTGATACGTTTGAGTTACACTACTTTACTCAGCACGTCTCCCAATGGAGACATTTTCTTTTTTTAACTATTGGTTTCAGCCCTCTCCATTGAACGGAATCCTAGTTTTGTACCAACACCAAGCCACGGCTTCTGATCTATTCTACGATATCTTTTCCCCCACAAAAATTTTTATTTTAAAGTTTCTGATGAGGTCATTACATGTGATTTGTGGTTTGCCCCTCTCCCAATCAAAAATCCTGGCTACGCCTATGCGACAAAGTGCCGTATTTAAGTCGAGTTAAAGAGAAAAAAGCAATAGATGGTAGAATATGGGTACAATTGCTAATATGTCTCCCAGCTACATCCTTCACCCCATTCGATCTATTTCTTTTGGCTTATAATCAATACTGTTTTTTTTATTTATTTTGTTTGTTTTGTTTGCTTTGTTTGTTTTTTTTGCTTTATTTGCTTTGTTTGCTTTGTTTGCTTTGTTTGCTTTGTTTGCTTTGTTTGCGTTGTTTGCGTTGTTTGCTTTGTTTGCTTTGTTTGCGTTGTTTGTTTTGTTTATTTTATTCAATTTATTCTTTTATCTTGCAGTTCAATACAGACGTTAGGCTAAATCAGGCTGTTCAATAGCAGGCACGAACAGGAAATTAGACAATTTGTATATGCATTATGACGTCACCAAAGCACACGTCCACCCTCTACTTCGATAGAAAACCTTGCGCAGCCAAGAAGACCTTGCTTTGATTTGAGATTAATGATTGCACTAAAACACTTGAAATTAGCATATTTCTAACAAGCATTATGACGTCATAGTGGGCTCCCGACATCTTCGAGCGCGCTTCGTGCCGATTTCTAAGAATTGAGAAAGCACAAATGTAACAGTTCGTTCGCCCATTGCGCTATTCTTGAGCCCAAAGTCAATCAATTCAAATAAAAACCACGAAGTTTTTTTAAAACATACAATATTAAAATAATCGAAAAAATTGGAAACTTTATCTTTCAACATGTAGTAACGTGACCCACCTAAAAAAGTCCTTATATGGTGCTATACATGCAAAAATGCTGGACATTTTGACAATTCAATTTGCTTGAAGTGGACCTACTGTAAATATTAATATACTGTCCCAGATAAAAAGCCCATCTCGGCCCCATCTGGCTTTTGAACTGGGCTACTGGGTCACGAATGGGCTAAACACTCTAACTTAACTAGGCCCCAACTGGGCACGCCCACATAAATGTTTTTCGTTGATTTTTGTTATTATGCTTTTATTTTGAACGTGTATGATGTAAATTTTCTTATAAAAGTGCTTAGAGTACAAATAATTATTGTTTTTAGTAAATTTTGTGACTGGGTTTTCGCTGGGTTGCCCACTTGAAATTTGTATTTGGGCAACCCAGTTGCTATCCATGCATTATTTTATTGTGCAACCCATTGAGTACTTATAGTTTTTATTTTAGTGTGCTTTTCATATTGAGGCATGTTGTATCTAAAATTTTCAAAGTTGGAGTTTTTTTTTTAAAAGGATTTTGATCACTTACTTTGGACGAAACTGATAGAGTTGCCTGCTTACAATGTTTTTGGAAGCACACAAATTATACTTAGCAAATAAATCGGGTACAGTGTTGCAGATGAATCTAATTTGCGTAAGTAAGCCTATTAATAATAATAAAATTAACCTTATAAACCATTTCTAGCTTCAAAGAGTGTGTTATTTGTAGAAAAATTGCAGTAATGATAGTCGACTATGCTAAATCTAAAAAAAAAAACTTGCAAAGAATGAAAAAAATCAACATTTTGAATTTGAAATGGTCACGTGACCAAGGGTAAAAATAAACCCAAAATTTAATAAAATTGCCATAGTTATCGAGAAGTAGACCTATGTCACTAAGTTAAGTGATTCACTAGTAGTTAAGTGAAAAATTGCTTCCAACTCTTGCTTAGAAATGTTTTGTGTTATTATTTTGATTGTGCTTAGAGAAGCAATATAGATAGAATACCAAATACCAGAGGTGTAGTCGAGGACACAAGGCTCGAGGCCAAGGACAGAAAAAAATCCGAGGCTAAGGCCAAGGCCAATGACAGCCCTTCCGAGGGCAGACCCTCTCGAGGCCAAGGACAGGAATGCTCGAGGCCAAGGCCAAGGACCAAGGACACAGGCGCAAGTGTTCTCAAAAAAATTTTTTTTCAGGCAATCTCAAAAAAAGGTCTTCAAAAAAAATTTTTGCTAGTGATAAAGTTAGGTAGCAGGGGCTTTTATGTTCAAGCCTATGCCAATGATCTAGCAGTGTTGGTCACTGGTACTGATATGCTTTGGATCAGAGGTATGGCCCTAAAAGCAATAAATATTGCCGCAAATTGGGCTTCGGAACAAGAGCTACAGTTTAGCAGCAAAAAAACCGAAATTGTACTATTCACTCACAAACGGAATCCAGATTTGGGTTCCTTGTCACTGAATGGTTCATAACTTAAACCTTCCAAGAAGGTGAGGCCGTTTGGTGTTACTCTGGACAGCAAGCTAACTTGGAAACCACATATAAACCGAATTACCCACAAAGTAACTACAATATTAATGCAATGTAAACAGATTGTGGGTAAAACCTGGGGAACAAAACCATCTATGATGAAATGGATATACAATTATACACAGCTTTGATTTGTCCAATCATGTCGTATGCATGTGTGTCCTGGGCTGGCGGTCTCAACAAAAAGTATCTAGTGAGGAAACTCACAAAGGTGCAAAGACTTGCTTGCCTGGTGATTTCCTCAGCTTTTCCCGGCACCCCTACTGGTGCCCTGGAAATATTTCTCAACATAACTCTTGTTGAGGAATTCTTATTGGCTGAGGTAGTGCGAGGGTCATACAGAATCACTGTTAGTGGACTCTGGCATGTCAACCGAGTTGGTTCATTCGGGAAATCGAAATCCATGTTGATGTTTGCAATGAGGCAAGAAGATTCTTACCTTTGCTGCAAATGCCAGCTGACCGAATAAGGAAAACAAATGCATTCGAGAGAAATTTTGAACCTCAAATTATTGATAAAAAGAATGCTATCAGATCTGAAAGCGTTCTAAATCAAAACACGATCAAGGTTTACACCGATGGCTTGAAACTAAATGGGAGAGTTGGTGGGGGTTTTTATGCTAAATACCCGAACAACTCCCCAAAACAAGCTTTTTTCTATTTTGGAATTTACAGTACTGTGTTCCAGGCAGAAATCTTACCTATATCAGAAGTGGCAAAGAATCTGCTTTTGGAATAAATGTACAATCAAAGTATTGTTGTCCTGGTTGATAGTCAAGCCAGAGTTGTAAGTCGGTCGGGGCTTTTCGGGTCGGGTTCGGGCCTAAAATTGACAAAAATTTCGGGCTTGATTCGAGCCTGAGACATACTTTTTGTCTTAGGTGCACAAAAATGTAATCAAAATAACTTGGCAACATTGCTAAATTTTTGAGAGGTAACTTAACTTTTGGGTTCGGCCGGGTTTGGGTTATATTTTCGGGTTCGGGCCTGCACTAGTCGGCCCGTTTACATTTCTGAGGCAAGCAGCTATCAAAACACTCATAAAGTACACTGTAACATCAATTACATTGTTCAACTGCATTAGAAACCTAATTCAGTTAGGAAAACAAAACCATGTCAGTATTGCCTGGATTCCTGGACATGCAGGGGTACATGGTAACGAAGTGGCAGACTATGTAGCCAAATCAGGATCTAAATCAAAAATACATGGTTCTGAACCTTTTATTACAGTTCCATATGCCAGCTGTGTTAGCACGGTTAAGGACTGGTTCACAGATAAATGGAAATGAATGTGGAATGAATGGAAAGACTGGTTGAGGATGAGGGAGTCTGTTGGTTGGACGTCTTCTCGACTAACAATACGTTTCCTTAACATCAAGAGGCCTCAATTAAATATATTGGTGCAAGTTTTAACTGGGCATTGCAATCTACAGCGACACAAGAAAACTACAAGTCGCGCAGAGTCATCTTTCTGTCCAAAATTTCGCTTAGAGAATGAAACACCAAATCCACATGTAGGCAATTGCAAGCTTTACCAAGATATTCGTGTTAAATATTTTGGAATTACCAAAACCACAGTTGACAATGTGATAACGAAATGTAACATTAATAAACTGGCCACGTACTTAAAGAAAGCTGGAAAGCTTTCTGAGTTCGACTAGTAACCACACAAAACAAGAATGACATAGCAGCTACAGTTGCAATGGACTCAAATGAGGCCTACACAATGTGTAGGTGTACTTTATCTAACGGTAGCATATTCGCTTGCACCGCTGCCCATTGATAATAATAATAATAATAAAATTTTTCAGGCGATCTCCAACTGCGAGAAACAAAAAAAGTTTTCGCAAATTTTCCGTGAAGTTTTAGGCGTTTTCCAACAAGATTTCAGCGGTACAAAAAAATAGTGCTGTCCTCGAGCCGAAGACAGGGCAATTTTCGAGGACTTTAAGCTTCGAGGCCAAGGCCAAGAACTTCAAAATGTGTCCTCGAGGCCAAGGAGGTCCTCGAGGACTCCACCTCTGCCAAATACCAGTCTATTTTAGAAAAGCTTACAGTCTGACAGTGGTACTGGATCTCTGATCTAGCAGTTTAGCAGTAGGATTTAGATTAGCCCACACAATACAATTGACTACCCACTACTGTAGCATATTAGCAAGCTTACCACAGACTAAAAATGAAATCAGTAAGTCCATCTGCTATAGCTTACTGGTTGCCAGAAATGGGCAGTATCGTTATGCAAGTATCAGTGATAGGCCTGTAGCCTACTGGTACTCGTGGACAGTAATGCCATTCGAAGTTTGTGAAACTCGTGGGATGAAGACCTATTTTTTCTGTTTTTAGAGATCATCTCGCAGAGCTAGGAGTTTTCCCAAATTCTTGAAGCAAATGTTAGGCTATACGTCTGTATCGGCACGCTTTTTGTACTTTCAGCTTTGGGTAGCCCACTGCAAAGCACAAAACTTATGTAGGTTTTAGATTGGCGCAAAACTCTAGCGCAGTGTAGCTGAACTTTCCAACCTGGGTTGGGGTTAAGATATTGTTGTTTTTTAAGCAAACATAAAGTAACCGGTGTTCACTCTCATTTTTTGGCTAAGAAATTAGCAAGAGTCCGAATTTTTTTAAAACAATTGTGCCCAAAGCTCTAAAATTACAGTTTACACCTATACACTTATGTGCTCTAAATTTTGTACCAATCTGGTAGCCTAGTAAGATAGATTAAAAATTATACATTGTCTAATTTATCGACTTTTCTAAAGCTACTGTATCATGCTGTCTAAAACTATTTGCTCTTGATCAAACAAATTGCTGATTGGTTAACAACAATCAGCTCAGTAGGAACACTAAAAGTAACAATAGACTTTGTCAAAAAACTAAACCAGATTTTATACTTAATTAGTAAATTTTTTTTGTTGTTATAATTTGCTGAATAAAGTAGGGTTAACCTTTAACATACCAAGCCTAATTCCCTAACGTAACATACCAAGGGGTTCCTTTGGGGATCCCATTGTTTTTAGAGCTTAAAGTACTCACTGAGTGGTAAAGTTCTCTTAATAAGTTGGGCGATCTTTTTTGAACCTAGTTTCGATAACATACTCATTTGGATATGACAAGAGTATTTGAAAAAATCAGCGTTTGTTTCTCGGTACGCTTTGATAAAAAACGCAGCCAAGTCAGTGCATATTGATACCGCTAAAACGAATAATTCGATTAATATCTACGATCTTCACTCATTATCGGTGTACTATCATACAAAGCCTCTACTGCACAGTATGGTCAATCAAAATATCAAGTTTTTGCATCCGAAAGTAAAACAGAAGTTTTCGTACTAATGTAACGTAGTGAAAATTCTTTACCCATTTGATTTTCGTTTGAGCATTTGATTTACGTAAGGTCAATGTTCTGAGAACAAATTTTGTAAAATAGTTTCTAAATTCATAGCCACCTAGCCCACCATCATACAGTTCAGTTTCTGTCGCCTTTACAGTCTCTCACACACGCCACAGTGGTGATGATGACTCTGTGCTGTTTGCAAAAGAAGCGTTTGCATTTGGAACAGAAAGTGGTAAGTTTTCGATCACCTTTTCGAGAGCATCGAAAACATCTTCCTCTTTTGCGTTTCTCATTGGACCTTTTCGTTGAGGATGAAGAACATTCAGGATTGCTAGCGACGGAAAATCCAATGCTTTTAATAGCTCTTCGGACGTGAAGCTTGAAGCCAATCGTATTGCATGCTCTGCGCATGATATTGGATTTTGTCAATTCTTTGCCAAACTCCATCAAGAAATGATAACTGCGATTAGGTTTTCTACTGTTCCAGTTTACATTTTCAGGGCTCCAATATCAAACATGTTCATGAAAAGTCGGAAAAGCCATCTGGAGGTTCGTCTGGCTCAAGTGTACTCTCTCACTAACTTGTCTTTATTGTCCACTCGTCTTCTAATTCCGATACATCTCTCTGCGATATAAAATCTTCATTGGATTTACTCAAAACATCTTCTGGGTCACTTTAGAACCAACTCGTCTTGTATTTTAGAAATATCTTCACGTGAGCTTATTTGGCGAGCCGTTTTATACAAAGGATTACTTGGATAATTTTCTAAGTGTAAAAGTTAGCTCTAAAATCTGAATTACAAAATTTGTAATTTGTAACATAACATACCAAGGGGGGTACCATGGGGACCCCAGTCAGTTATTTGTTTCATTTTGCCTACGTCAAATTATTTTTTCGAAGTTTAGCTGCTTTATGATCAGCTTGAGGTATTTTTTGACACATACCAGAGAAACAAAAAATTTTGTTCTTATAAGTGACAAGGAAGGCCGGCAAAATGACCTCTGGGTTCCCTGAGTGACCCCCCTTGGTATGTTAAGGGTTAATTGTGGTAAATCCGGACGAAATTCTGCTATTTTCGTTCTATTTTTCTCTTCTACAGCCATTTCCAAAACCACTGCTTAATTTGTGCATTTCAGTATTGGACTTCGATATTTTCACCCTGGTCATCTATATATGTAAGGCAAAAGTGCAAAATTGATGCTTTTTGATAACGGATTTTGAAAAATGTTAAACTAGAACTATATGCTAAGAAGCATAATTGGGTACTTTTTTGGAAATTTTAATACACTCCGCCGGACATTTGTGCCACAGTAGCAGCAATTTTGTCTCTCCGCCATGTTGATCAAAATAGATAAGCCTAAGCCATGGTAATTAAAATTTCCCTTTCGATACTTTCACCGTGGTTAAATCACTAAAAAATATCATTACTCCGCAAATGCGCTTTAAATTGGTAACCATCTTAAATTAACAGCCACTCCAAAATTACCGTAGAATCAGGGTTTTGGTTACTTTTGTTCCACGCCATTGCCAGATTTATGATTTTGTCTGTGATTTTCTGCTATGGATCGCGTATTTATGGAGTGCAGATTGCCCTTTTTAATGCGTTGGCTTTTTAGCAAATACTGTAATTTTTTTTATTTTTCACCCCAAAGCTATCTTCCAAATTTGTTTTTTCTTTTACAATTGTTTTTACTCCCAAAATCATTCGCTAACGGATTTTTTGAAGTCAGATTTGGACACAGAGTAAGAATGGATTAAACTTTTTTGCGTAAAAAATTGGGTTATGAAAAAATAACCTTAATAGGAATCTGGTTTGCGTACAATGCAGGTTTTGAGAGTGTGTTTGGTTACAATATGAGATAAAAGAGCATCTAATCTAATCCATAAACGAAAATGGAGAGCAACTGCGCTGAATTGTTTTATCGCATATAAAATGACCAGGCAATTAGTTAATTACTGCAATAATAATCTACAATTATACTGGTAGTACAAAAACATAATAATTGCAATTTTACTTTCAAGTCTGGAATTACCTTAGGCTGTTTGGAATTTTCCCTGTACGGAATTACTCGAGGTAACCTTAGCCTAATCTATTTAATGGAATGTAAAAGTATATATGCACTTCGACAAAATTACTCCATGAAATTGCTGGCATCATTAAACACATAGACAGTCACAATAAGCAGTTTTTTTGAATCAAAATGAGACAGCTTTTTTAGTCAAAACTGGTTGAAACTAACACAATAAAAATAATTAGGAATAAAATAATTTCTATGTTGTTTTTTATGTAATAAATAATTAGTTTTTGATCTTTATTTCTAGTTTTTTCTTTTAATTAAGCAAAGATTGGTAAATTTATTAATTGACTTTTTTGTAAGATTCATCGAAACAGGCTCCTAACCTAAGCTCTAACTTTTATTCTTTTTTCTTTTTTTGTTTAATAAATGTTCAGTATTGCTTATGCGCGATGGAACAGACATGTGATCAAGTTTATTAATAAAATTGCCTAAATCTTTGATTTAATTACGACGTTTTTGATGTTGCGCAGTGATCTTCATAGGTGAACGATAGGCTGTACCAATTTTCGGGTGACTTTCTTCAATTTCTTAAGAACTCTCCCAAAAGTTGTGGTTCAACTATTGGTTTCAATTCAATTTACCACCAAAATTTTTTGGTTAAATTTTTGTTTTACGCCTCCTCAAAATGCGTTTCTATAGTAATGCGATAAAAATCGAAAAAATGGCCATAACTTTGCAACACCTCATGCTAGATCATAGGCGTAGCCAGGGGGGGGGGGGGGGGGGCCGGGCCCCCCCCCAATCAAAACTCCACTAACGACAAAAAGTTATGACAACATAGCCTGACGATGTTTAGTTGCAGTTTTTTTTCAGTAATTGCGCACATAACAGTAATTAAACAGTAAAGTGACAGTAAAGCTAACGGTTTCGGCCGAAAAACCACTCTCAATTTTGGTGAAGACCTTTTTTTTTTTTTGTTTTTTTTTTGGAGATCACCTAATTTTGGGCGGAAAAATCGTTCGAATTTCCGATTTCGGCTGAAAAACCACTCTCAATTTCGGTGAAGACCTTTTTTTTTTTTTTTTGGAGATCACCTGCTTTTGGGCGGAAAAATCGATCGAATTTCCGATTTCGGCCCAAAATTCACTCTCAATTTCGGTGAAGACAGCCGAATTTTTGAGGGTTTGGGCCCCCCCCAATCAAAAATCCTGGCTACACCTATGTGCTAGATGCAATTTTTTTTTTCTAAAGATGGAGAATACCCAAGTTTCTATCCGCTCTCAATACATTATATCAGTCTAACTGCTCCATTTTTTAAGAAAAATCAAGAGAACATGCTTTTTTACTAATTATTAAATTTTCTCTGATATATCTCATTGCATAGAGGCGTTGTGGAATTTTTTTGGTAATACATAATAACTTTTTATTGGTTATACTGTTATTAGATTATTAGAGTAATTATTGCATTAGACCAAATGTTGATTGCTTTTCAAAGTGTTCACTGATAGGGGTGCTAGCACTGTAAGTGTTGAAAAGCAGTAAAATCATGACAAAAATGTAATGTTTGAATTATTATAAATCACTGCTGTATTCTGTTATTTTTACTCATTATTTCTGTGTGGTTTGAAAAATGTTGAAGTGTCAATAAAAAACTTGGCTGCTCTCTGCCCAAAAAAGGAAATGCCTTTGACAGAACTGCATTTCTCAGTACAAATTCCTTTGCAGTTAAAGATGTGCTCAACTGCTCATGAGTTTTAAAAGTTAGCATGCTAAGCTTCAACAAGAAATAAAAACTCTAATTAAAAGCAACAGGTTAGTAATTGCTACACCTAGGCACAATAAACATGGTATTATCCAGAGCCAAAATACTATGCCTGTTTAGAACAATCGCAAAAAATTTAAAAGTTAAAATAACAAGAATACAATCAGTGATCAATAATAAGTCGGGACACTAATTTCTGTCGTAATGATTTGTCGCTTTTCAACACTTACAGTACTAGCTATCCCATCACTGAACACTGTGAGAATCAATTAACATGTTCTAATACAACAATTACGAGACAGAATAGCTAATCGAAAGTTACCATATTTTACTACACAAATTCCACAACGCCTCTATGCAATGAGACATATCAGAGAAAATTTACTAAAATTAGTAAAAACACGTTTTCTTGATTTTTCTTAAAAAATGGAGCAGTTAGACTGATATAATGTATTGAGAGCGGATAAAAACTTAGGTATTCTGCATCTTTAGAAAAAAAATTGCATCTAGCATGAAATCTTGCAAAGTTATGGCCATTTTTTCAATTTTTGCCGCGTTGCCATGGAAACGCATTTTGTGGAGGCGTAAAATGGAAATTTAATAAAAAAATTTGGTGGTAAGTTGAATCGGTAGTTGAACAACAAGTTTTGAGAGAGTTCCTAAGAAATTGAAGAAAGTCACCAAAATTTGGTACGGCCTAGTGAACGGTGATTAGTTGAGTTTACTAATCCCTTGTATAAGAATTGTGTTGTCAATCTAAACTAAAAAAATTCACCAAAACTTTTCTGATTAAGATTTTTGCAAAATTAATTTAAAAAAACGAAAATTAAGGTTTGAAAAGTTAGTATAAGTTGCCCACAACATGCCCTAAAACTTAATTATTATTCTGTTTCAAATTACTGTGCACCGAGTGTGCATTTCTTGAACTATGCAAGATCTGAGATGTAGTATCAACTGAAGTCGAAAGTCTCTTGACACTTTTCAACATTTTAATGTGTTTTTAAACTTTATTTTCAAACAGTTATAAAGCTAACAAAGCATTTTTCAGAATTAGGAGGTAGTATGTAAAACAAAAGTTGCTACCAGAAATTTTGTATTGCTTCACTTACCAAAAATATACCGGTATAATTTTGTGAAGTTAAAACTACATGAGTTGAAACTATTTGAGATGAGTTGAAACTGCAATCACTATAAACACAATTTTTTTCATCAATCAATGCAGGTAATTTTATTCAAAACTAATAGATTGCTTTTGTTAGATTAGCAGATATGTCTGTTGGTTTTCGTTTACAATTGGATAAGTTTTATCTGTAAATCACCATTTTTATTGGATGCAAGCCGACTGGTTTTTGCATTTTTTTCTATTGCTTGTTTTGAAAAAAGGAAGTTGGCTAAAGTTACATTTCGTAACGCCCACAAAGAGATTAAGAGAGCAAAGAGTGAGCGCTCATTTGCTCATTTATTCTTTTTTATTTTTTAAATTATCATTAGACTGGTAGGGTATGGGTTAAATTTTAAGTTTGGGTTAGGATTAATGTTAGTGTTAGAACTACGGTTAGAGTTTGGGTAACGTTTAGGGTTGGGTTTAGGCAGGACAGCGATTTTCTTATTCTTACTTAATGTAATAGCACCTTCTGCCTTGAAAAAAACAATGATTTTGTGAGATCTGGTTAATCTCAGATTTAGTGCATTATCTAATTATTGGATGTTTGAAGCAACCTTGTTTTTCACTACGCAGTATCTATAGATAATTGCTATCTTATTTTATTGGTTAATGGTATCTTATTTTTAGAATTGATTTCTGCATGACAAAATAATTTGTCAAAAATGACCATATCGATGTTGCGTGCAACAGAAAATTTTGCTATATGATACCACGATACTTAGCATGCAAACGACGCTCAAAATGTTAGTGCAGGATGCCTGTTAATCAAAAAATCTTGCTATGAATGCTTAATTGCACATGTAAGCTATGTTTAATTGTCTATCTTTAGATTGTTAAGCTTTTAGTCGGCCATTTATTCATTGTTGTTTTTCTAGACATTGGATATAGTTTGCTGATGCATCAACAAGGCATTGTTGGATCAACATTTTTCTTGTGACTTTTGGCTTACCCAAAAATGACTTTTCATAAAAGGAAAACTTTGCTAACTAAATTCAGTAGAACGTCGATTATCTGAACTAATTGAGACTAATGGTGGTTTAGATAAAGGATTTATTTGGATAATTGAGCAAAATCTAACTGGCAAAAACATTACGTACACACTCATTATGATTTGTATTTTATTAGCAGCATAATAATCACTGTTTTTTTGTTTTTATGATGCATTTTCCAGAGGTGGAGTCCTCGGGGACGTTCTCGAGGACACATTTTGAAGTCTTTGGTCCTTGGCCTTGGCCTCGAGCATTCCTGTCCTTGGCCTCGAGAGTGTCTGTCCTCGGAAAGGCTGTCCTTGGCTTTGGCCTCGGATTTTTTGTGTGTCCTTGGCCTTGGCCTCGAGCCTTGTGTCCTCGACTCCACCTCTGGCATTTTTACTCCGATATCAAGTTTAGCTGCATTTATAATGAATTGCTTGGAGCTTTCTGCTCTTTGCTGCATAGTGCTTCTAATGCTTTTTGCTAATCCATATCATGTTTTAATGACTTACGTATGCTAATGTTTTTATAATAGTTGGTGTTTCGAATGATCGGGATTCTACCATAACTTTGTTTTTTTTAAGGCATGTATTAGATACAAACTTACTGCAAATTATATGCGTAAAACTTTTCTCAAAGTAATGCCATTACCACTTAAATTAAACTTTAATCCTTCATTCATGTAATATGCGTATATGGCACGTGATGTTATTTTGAAAGCTGATTTGTGTCTGGGTTTATTTTTTGCTTAAAGTTTTCTATCAAATGCCCTTTTTTGAAAACCTGAAGTCATTTTTGCAATTGCAAATGCATAATTTTGTCTATTTATCATTCAGTTAGCTATGATGTCAGTTTTTATTAGGTTGGTTTTGAATTTGGCCCTAGTAATGAGCATTTCAGTCATTGTGATGAAAATGAATACAATTTTTCCAGTGATTGACAAAAAATAAACCTCTTTGCTATAAATTGAGGGTTTGGTCCAATTTTTGATATTAATTAACAATGTTTTTACAATGACAGATTCTTGTTCTGATTAGTTCATATGCCACAAAAACTACCTTACAACAGCAGGCTATAATACATGCATCAAATGAGAAGAAATATTTCTGTGGTCCTATTTATGGTAAGCAACTAAGAATGACAGCGAGTGTAGTCCAGATCTTTTTTGTATAAGGTAAAGTTAGTGCTGTTTTCGACTAAATTAGAGAAAATGCAGAGTATAACTTACGCCTTTTATGAAATGGAAAAAAATTGCTAGTCAGATTTGACGCTAACCCTTTTTTTTTCAATATTAATTCATTCATGTGCATAAAAATGAGTTATCGTATTGGGTGCAATAATAAATAAGTGTCTTTCCCAAGGACCCAGCGCTACATTGTCTGTTCATGAAGCTAACTGGTAGGTGTATCTTTCGGTAGGTTGGAACACAAGTTCAGTGGCACCTATTTCTGACGGCTACGTGAGCTTTGGTAAACGGACATGCTATAACAGGCTACATGGGACTATGCATAGAGGTGACAAAAGGCAGTATTGGATAAGCAATACAGTGAGTAGAAGGAGACTCAACTGCCGGTACGGAACAAAAAGCTTTTAGTGACTGGATTATATTCATTACTCATTGACAGTTAAAGGAAAAAATATTTTATTATTTGGGCTTCAAGTTTTTTGGATGCCTTAGGTGCGAAAAGAGTTTGTACAGAAGCTAACCTGCCAGTGCAACCTTGGCCCCTTTCTTGGATGGTAATAAAATCTTTCACCACATGAGGAGCTGATGACTTCATTCTAAACGTTTAAATACTCTTTTAACTCTCCAACTCTGTTGGGGCGTTTTTCGTTTTTTTTCCTTTCAAAATTATACGGTGTGGCTCTGGCTCAATTCTTGGTCTTCTTGAAGTTTCTCAACACCCCCGTTTCTCGAAAGAGGTGGGGTATTGCCAACACTACGTCCTAAAGGTTGTTATTAGTATCACTAGGAATGGATTATTTGGCTGAATTTAAAAGTTTACATTACAGGGTGACTAGAGAGCAGTATGAATTTACTAATTTATTGTTTTATTTAAATGTGTTGAAGCAATTCGAGAAACAAAGAAAGAAATAAAATTCCTTATAAAAGAGTGGTCGATTGGTTTTGGTAGTCGAATTAGTTACAGGAATCTTCGAGCTACAGGGAAGAATAATCACCGATTTGCACTTTTAAATTTTTAATGGTGCAGTATTTTTTGCGTTTAATTTTTGTTTGCACTAAGCTGCTGTAAGAAAAGTTAGTTAAACTGCATTAAAAACGCTATGCGCAAACTTATCAGCTAATTTCTGAGCAGTCGAATGCCTATTTACATCCTATAAGCGCTACTTTGTTTTTCTGGACTCCCCATTACTGCATACACTTGAGCAACCTGCGTAAGTCTATATGGGGGGGAGCCCAGAAACGCAAAGCAGTGCTCATAGATTGCTAATGAGCATTGCAGTGAACTATTGGGTTAAAGGTAGAATCTAGTTGACCTGCCAACTGGGCAGCCCGATTGGGTACTATCATTTGCCCAGGTTCACATACATCCGGGCCCCAGTGGAGTAGCCCATCTGATTGCCCATAGAGTACCCAGCTGGGGCCCAACAAATTTTGCTATCTGGGGTGGTATTAGCAACTTAGCAGCATCAATTGACATATTTAAAGTGTTTTATTTAACACTAAAAACATATTGTAGAAAAATCAAACATTTTAGGTCTAAAGCAGTTAAAATCTCACCAGGATAACGCATCTGAATAAAATAAAAAGAATATGACATGTGGTTATAGATATTTATTAAAGCATTCATTACAAATAAAATCAATTTATGATAAAGTACTACAAAAAACTCACTTAAATTTTTAGTGTGTTAATCCATAACAATTTAACCATACAGCAGTGAGGAGGGTTATTTTTGTGGCTAGTTAAAAGTCAGACAATGAAGAAAAATGAAGCAAAAAAAACGGCAAAACAAGCAAATTTAAGGTAAGAGTTGAACATTAATGCGTACCAGAGTATTATTGAAAAATACTAAGTAATAATGAGGCTCCTTTAGCATATAATTGTTTGTTTAACTTCGGATTCAACTTTTTAATTAATAAAGCTTTTTGAATTTTAGTGTCATACTCGATGACACACTTGTCAGGCCTGTTTACGCTGTACGTAAAATCTTCAGCTTACGAGTGTAACCTTAGTTTGTTTAAAAAAAAATTGTGCAAGCCCAGCGCACCATCTTACCGGCGTACGACTTAGAAGAGTGAAATTGCCTGCTAACAGTGCAAATTTTTTAAGTTGGAACGCTCGTAAGCTCGCAATTTGCGTGAATTTTAAAAAACAGGTCTACCAGGTGTCGAAGTAGGTTTAACGTAGGAGTAGGACCTGGTAGGTTCAAAAGTTTTGTTGAAATAAAGTTGCTTTTTAAAAGTGAAAGTATGCATGTTGGTTTGAAATGGCCTATTGGTAATTTAGCATGAAAATGATCAATTTGTGCCTCAATGCAAAAAATTTGGAAAAAAAAGGTCTGGGTCGATAGGCCTAAGTCGATAGGCCTAATTTGTTGTAATGTAACGTTGGTTTAACTCAGTACTTAAATTGTAAAATTTTGCATGGGGGGACGCTTTTGCAGCCTTGATCAAACGCATTTGGCATGCCAAAGTACTTTAGAGAAGATTACGTAATTCCGTCGCCGAAATTGAATGAACACCAAAAAAAAGGTCTTCGTCGGAAATTGAAGTGGTTTTTCGCCAAATTAGGTAAAGAATTAGGTCTTTTTCGTCTGATCATCCAGCGCTCAAATCTCGATGGGAGGACACCTAAATCTCGATAGGGGGACGCGTCCCCCCTACAATTTAAGTACTGGTTTAACCTAATCCAAGTAAAGAAACTTCAAAATTAAAACTGATTTGTGATATGGCAATGCAGATCAAAATTCAGGGGACTAGGCTTGAACCAACACCAGTAGCAAGTAGGCCTATGTCTGGTGCTACCAGTACCCAGCATGTATTCTACTGTACTACATTACTTAAAAATAAACTGGTAAACCTAGCCTGATGGCTGCAGTAGGCTAGTTTGCTTTAAAACATTTAACCAACAGGTGCAGTTAGTTGTACTGTATAATATATAGCCTAGCTAAGCAACTTAGTTAGTTAGAAGATAGACAAAGTTAAAAAAACTTGTCTGCCAATAAAGTCTGGGGTATGACTTTTTATGCCGATTGATGAAATTTGAAACTTGTAAGACCTTCCACAGATATATATATGTATATTACGGTGGAGTGAAAAAAATTTTTGTTCTTCTTTTGGAACACAATAGTAATAAAAAGTTGCTCTGCCACAATACTTTTAAAATGGTACAAAAACTAATCAAAAATTTTAAAGTGTTCAGGTGCCCCCAGTGCTGTAAAAAATTGATTTTTGCTCATTTTAAAAAATTTTCGAATTAACGGAAACCTTAACAAATGCACTTGCCTCACGCAGTTTTCGCAAGCAATCACCTTAAAAAGCTTTTTTGCGATGTTTATTTGCAATCACAAATTTCATTAGTGAATCGAAAACTTTCAGGTGTCCAAAAAAACATCGAAAATTGGTCATTTTTTCTACATTTTGCATCAGTTTAGCTAAAATTTAACAATGCAATAAAATAAGGTCTACCACACTAGACATAAAAATGTGATCGTTTAAAAGGATATTTTGAGTTGATTTTAAGCTATACGTCGGTGCGCCAGGCGCACTGCCTTCTCATCGTGCAAGCTGTCAATTGGTTGTAATAAGCAAAACATAAGCTCGGTTCAAATAAAGTTTATACATATTAAGGTCTTTCTGTCGCTCGTCAACTTATAGAAAAAGATAAAACAAGAGCAGTTTATGAGTATTTGTTAGCGGGTGATGCGCTAGCCAACGACAAAGAGCTGGTTTCTAATATTTGGATTACTTCTTCTTTACTTCAGTGTTTACTGCTGGTCCATTGCATCCTAGTACTTGATTATGATGCAGTTCAATCGATTTAGATTTCAGTTCTTTGAGTAACTCTTTTCTCCTTTTACTTGAATCAGTTTTGGGAGCAACGCGAGTAAAATAAGTAGAGCGTGGCTCAAAAAAAAGTGAAATGTATTTTTTTATAGTAATTGCTGGTCTAACTTGCCAGCGGTTTAATCTTTTTTTACACTATGGGGAAATATTTCCTGCCATCAAATTAATATTTTCCTGCAGAAAATGTTGAAAGCTGTCATTGTAACTTGTAAAGTCTGCACTACATTTTTAACAGTACGTCACAAAATACTGTACGAGAAAAATTTTTAAGTTTTTTGTGACGTTCTCGTAAAAAATTATTTCAACCAATTGGCAGCTTGCACAATGGGAAGGCGGTGCAGCTGACTTACCAACGTATTGTTTAAAACAGAGATCGCCAAACCTTATTTTCTGAGGTGTGGATAGCTGTGAGATTAACGGCTGTTCGCTGGGTGCAAAATGCAATCAAATAAACAAGAATATAGGTTTTCCATTGATTTGAATTGAGCGCAGTACTGTAAAATGTAAATAACAAAGCCAGAGGTGGTATAGCAACTTTGTGATGGAAATCGCTTTTAAGTTGATGGAATAGCTTTCCTCCAGCTGTAAAGCACTACAAGGCGTAGTGTTCTTCGAAAAAACATTTTACGCCTTTTTTAAATTGATTTATGCTGCCCCTCTTTGTGGTGGCTTAATGCTATAAAAACAGCATTTGACAAACTACCCCTGATATATGACAAACACAAAACTTGTAGGCTTCCTTTTGAAAAAGAAATGTACAAATTCAACAAGCAACAAATCACCAACGAACTAAGACCGAACGATTTTAAGAAAGGTGTTTCTATTACACAAAAAACAAAGCCAAAGACACACCACGTCGTGCAATTTGAATATTTCAACAGATGTTTTCCAAGCGCGTCTTAGGAGAAGTGAGGCTTGAACCAAAAAACAACATAGTTTGTTCAAAAATTGTATCAGGCACAGCGCTTAACAAACTGGTGCAACTAAACCATATCACGCAAAGGGGACTGGGGGCGTATCCTCTTCTGCTTGGCAATTTTTATAATTTATAGGGAAAAAAATAGTCAATTTAGCACCATTTCGAACACATTTCACACGTTTTTAGAGCCATTTGAAAAACTAAATTACTAAAATTTAAAAGTTATTTCAAAGGATTAAATTTTCTCAGCTCCCTCCAACACTTACTTCAGGTCAAGTCTAATTGTAAGCTAAGTATAAAATACGTTTAAATGCTTGATTTTAGGGTCAAATGTTCTACGTGGTTTGGCCCGCGCCCCCTAATTGCGTCACTGTATTGCGCTGACAAATATTATTCTATTTTAAAACAGCAACGCTTTAGTAGCATATCCCTCAACTAGCTGCACCGTTATTGGCTTCCACAAAAATACTGGTCTTCCTTTTTTATTAAACACCTTACTTACAATCAGTGTCTATACTTTTCTTTTTTAGTAGTCATTTAAAGAGTACAATATTACAACACAGCATGAAATTTAATCATTTAGTGCTAATACTGTCCTAATTATCCTGCTTATGATTTGAAGTCTGCTTAAAACCAGAGATATTATACTGATGAAACAATGGTGTTTTTAACAACAAAGTTTGTAGTGTCACAAAAAGAGGTCCAATCAAAAAATTATTAATAGATTGCGGGTGGCTTAAAAACGTCAATTTTTTTTAAAAAAGTTTGTAAACTTTTCCTATTTTTTTAATTCAGCTTTTCTTTCGGCAACATGTGCGAGCCGGATGAAGCCAGCTTGCTGGCCGTCCATAGTTTGGTGAGCTCTGATCTAAAATCAACTAAAAATATCCTTTTATTCGATCACATTTTTATGTCCAGTGTAGTAGACCGGACATCAGTGTTCAGGTAGGTTAAAAGTAGTAAGGTTTTTCAAAGCACCATTTTAAAGCGTAGTATTTAAACACTCGTATTGCAAAAAAATTCTTATTTTATTGCATTGTTAAATTTTAGCTAAACTGATGCAAAATGTAGAAAAAATGACCAATTTTCGATGTTTTTTTGGACACCTGAAAGTTTTCGATTCACTAATGAAATTTGTGATTGCAAATAAACATCGCAAAAAAGCTTTTTAAGGTGATTGCTTGCGAAAACTGCGTGAGGCAAGTGCATTTGTTAAGGTTTCCGTTAATGCGAAAATTTTTAAAAAATCAGCAAAAAATCAATTTTTTACAGCACTGGGGGCACCTGAAGACTTTAAAATTTTCAATTAGTTTTTGTACCATTTTAAAAGTATTACGGCGGAGCAATTTTTTATTACTATAGTGTTCCAAAAGAAGAACAAAAATTTTTTTCACTCCACCCTAATGTATATATAGATAAATGACCTACAATGCCAGTTAATGAAAGCAGAATTGAAATGCAATAAAATAGGTCTACCTGCATAGGCAAGTTAAATTGATTGTATTTAAAGGGGTCTACACTTATTGTTCTGCAAACAGTAGGTTTCAATCACTCGTTTGCAAACAGTTGCATTGAATAACTGACACTGTCAAGGCAGTAGCCTACTCAGTACAGTTAATGTGGTAGTGAGACCAAAAATTTTTTATATTCTACAATTAGGAATTAGGAATCTACTGGCAATTTTTATCATTTGAGTAGTGACCAAATCAATAGTAATTGTGAGTGCTTTGAGAATTGTAGTGTAACGAATTTATCAATGATATGGTACTTTTGATCCACGCCCAAAGAAATCTATTGATGAACTTATGCAGTAATGTAGATTTTTAATGCTCAGAGATTTCATGGATGATGACCAATTGTAAGGTTTTCAAAGTTTAGTTATTTTTGCTTATTATGTTTATTTTCCTAATTTGACAATCTTCACCAATACCAGTTCTTTGAGCTTTTATCAACAAAAAAAAACAAACTTTGGGCACTTTCATAATGCAGATAGAAAGCAAGTTTTGCTTTCTAGCTTTATCTAAATCATTTGCTTTTAGTTCAAATATTAATAATCATCTAAAATTAGCCGAGGGCCGAAGATTATTTTCACTTTTTAAGTTTTTTTTCATGTGATGACAAGACGAGACAGTATGATAACAAGACGAGACTTTCACATCACTGCGACTTAACTTTAAAATTTCAAGTTTTTTTTAGGTTTAGCTAAAATTTTAAAGTGTCATGTTTTTTGCACCATAAGGTGTACTAAAATACTTGATTTTTTATAAGAAATCCAACTTGTGCCATAAACTCTGTCGCATTTAATCTATGCATCTAGTTTTTCTCTCTCTTTGCAGTCAGTTGGTCGAGCGGTAAAAAGTTTTTCGCTTGAGTGGGACGTTCAAATTTCGGGCTGGTCAATCAAACGCAGTGTTGCCAATGGCTTGCGACCACTGTGGCATTTCTTCGAAAGAAGTTTTGTTGCTTGGGCACAATAATGTCGATATAGGCCCCTCCAACTTGTTACACGCTTTGATGTACTACAGCAAGTATAATAAAAAAAATTGATTTGATTCTTTTTATGGTTTCATGTATTGTTGCAGCATTTAGATTTTTTGTTAATTTTTAGAGTTAGTAAGTTTGATGTAATGTAGTGCGCCTTTTAGTTTGATGCACTTTGTGCTTAAACATAAAAGCTAGAAAAGTCATTTATTCGGTGCACCATATGCATGGAAATAACAGTTATAGAAGCTATTTATTGATACTACGCCAGTGCACCTAATAAAAGTTTGTTGCAACTTATGCTCTAGAAAATATTATAGTAACATCTTAAATTGAACAATATTAATTTTGTTAGACTCATATTTTGAGTAGAATAAATTATTTTTTGTTTAGTGTTAAGAACAAAAGTTATTTTTGCTTTAAATCATGCTTATTTTTGATGCCGTAGCTTTGTTCTGTAATATACTCCTGCACTTTCCTAAGATTTTAATGCGACCAGTTTGATGCAAAAAGATTTGGCTCTATCTTTCGAGTTGGGTTTGGGTTAAAATAAAACTGGTCATGTAAAACCTCTCGTGTCAACTGGTTGTCTCAAAAAGAGTGCTAGTGTTTTATGGATAAATGGTACGTTTTTTGGTATGTCTATTGCTAATTGCAGTTTTGGCCACTTTGTAGAATTGCAAACTTTTTCTGGTACCAATAATTATTATCTGTTTTACTGTAGGTCCTCCATTGTGTAGAAGATAAGTGGAAGATTATTGGAAGTGCAAGAGTGAAAAGCAGAAGTGGAGCCATCAAGTTCCATTAATGTTTGCTTTGCATTTCTTCAACATGCATCATGGTCAACACACCCTATAATGAATGTTGCCCATAGTTTGGGTTAAGTGCTGTTGGCTAAACCTGTGACATTTTCTTCTTTTCCCACCATAAAATCAACCAAGACGTAGGTGATTATTAATGCTTCGTAGAGTTGTTGCTTGCCTTTTCCAGGAGCCAGGCAATACTTATTTCGCGGTTTTATAATCGAAATGTTGGTGATTTATAAAAAATACCTGCTTTCTGAGACTGATTTGACATTGACATCATTTTTAATCCTTAGGTTATTTTTTATTTTCATGTCGTTTTCAACGTTCAAGGTGGATTTATTAAATTTTAAAGCAAATATGTCCGCGTCGCTTTTATAAAACCTTTTATGTTATAACTTTTAGCATAACATTTGAACTTTACACCAATTAAATTTTGTATTTACTGTAATTCAAAATTGCGTTGCTTGTTCATAAATGGTAGTTCTCCAACGTATTTGAAAACTTGAATCAGATCTAGTTCTAATTCGGCTAGATATAGCTTGCGTGTCAATGCTGATAATAATTGGCTTCTTCAAAATGTAATTAGCTTTAGCTTTGCTAGTAGATCTCGTTCTACAACCGTGTGTTCGTATGCATCACTCAGCGTATGGAATTCGTTGCCACTATCTGCATGAAAACATGAAATGGTAAGTTTTTTTGTTTTTTTTTTTAAGAAATATCTGAGAGCATAAACTTATTATTATAATTTAGCCTCTGAAGATGTTGCCACTGTTGTATTCCCTATTTTCAGCTTATTGTAGGCTTTATATGTCTGTTGCGTGCGTTAAGTTTATTTCTGTAAGGCAGAGGTGGAGTCCTCGAGGACACATTTTGAAGTCCTTGGCCTTGGCCTCAAGTCCTCGAAAATTGGCCTGTCCTCGGCTCGAGGACAGCAGTATTTTTTGAATTGTTAACATTTTGTGGAGCGCTTGAAAAATTTTTTAGAAAACTTTTTTTTGTGGAGATCGCTTGAAAAATTTATGTGAAGACCTTTTTTTTTTATTTTTTTTTGGAGACCGCCTGAAAATTTTTTGTGAAGACCTTTTTTTTTTCGGATAGCACTTGCGCTTGTGTCCTTGGTCCTTGGCCTTGGCCTCGAGCATTCCTGTCCTTGGCCTCGAGAGTGTCTGTCCTCGGAAAGGCTGTCCTTGGCCTCGGATTTTTTTTGTGTCCTTGGCCTTGGCCTCGAGCCTTGGGTCTTCGACTCCACCTCTGCTGTAAGGCTATTTTGTTTCGCATGTTGCTATATCCCCTTAGTTAGATGCGCTGAGGTCTATGTCAAACGACAAGCAGATAAAGAGTCCCCCATTCCCTCCGAAGAAGTAAAATAGTAAGAGATGCTCGATATGTTACTTTCTGAAATATCAACTGTTTTGCTCTTACAATTTTGCACTTTTGCTTGCAACGAATTCAGTTTATTGAGTTTTTTAAAATATTTAATACAGTTGTATTACGTAGCAATATCTGCCTTGTTGCCTTGTTGAGAGAATACGAAAGTTCCTCAGAGTACAGTAAACTTATTGAATCTTCTAGTTGCACAATCAATTTTCCTCGATTTCAGTAGTTATAATATTATTACTGTAGGGTAACTGAATTTTTTTAGCAACAATAGTTTGCCATATTTTTGTGCTTTGTTTTATGAAAGCGCAGTTAGCTGCATGCATCCTTGAGATTTCTCTCGATTTTCGGTCAAAGCTAGGGTAAGTAATTTTTCAACTATGTTTAGGTTTACCGGGTAAGGGATTGTATCCAAAACTTTTGTTATCAAATTCTTGTGCGATACCGTGATATAAAGCTACCAGAGTGATAGTAAAAAAGCGTTCAGTAGAAGCTTTTGAGAAAACAAAAGGAAGTATAAATACTGCAATAAGCATACAACACAAATTTTAGTTATGAAATCAGATGCTCTAATCCAATTGAAGCGGATTACATGGAGTAAACATAAACCGCTTGGGGGGAGTAGTCAAAATAATTATAAAATGCGTGTTGTTTTTGCAGAAGGGATCAAATGCAGAAAAGATTATAGTCTAATATGATCAATATTGCGTTATATATTTACGCATTGTGGGCAGTCACGCCTTTTGACTATTTGAGAGGATAACTTATAATTGCACGCTACGCATCATGCACCGTCATTACGATTTTAGGGAAAGGATTGATGGGTTTATAGAAAAGTTAATATACACAGAAGCGAACGAGGCTAAAAATTTGGCTGAAACGGAATGCGACTTTTAAATAAAGAACTGAAAAACTGTTGAAAGCTGAAAACAAAATGTAGTACCTGACCAAAAAAATTGCGACAAGATCATTCTACCGCGTCACCCTCCGCTGAAAAAGGTTCAAAAGAGGACAAACCCGGCCTTTGAAACCAGCTTCTAGTGTCCATCAGTGACCTTTAATTATTGTAATTACGTTTTATTCACCAAGTTGCCTAAGCCAGAAGACAGCGAATTGACCGTTCGGTCTTCGAGTTAACCTGCCACTTGTCCACCTGTCCACCACACACTGAGGAGTCTTCACACACTTTTTATTACTGAACGCCTCACAAGGAAGCTGTGAATACCATATTTTATAGCTTTTGGTTTGGCCTGATCGGGAATCGAACCCAGGTCTACCATTTTAGTAACAGACACTCAACCACTGATCGGTGCAAATTCTTTCCTTACTTCCAAAAAAAAAAAAACTTCGCTGGCTAATAGCCAACACAACACTCTTGATTGGCCATACACGTTATGTTTTTTTGTGAGGAAGGTAGAAAACAAATTCAAGTTTAAATTATCAAAAAGACAGTGCTACCGGTACTTCTCGTGATGCATAATCTGACCCCAATTTAACTGATACAACAAAGAATGACAATAAATCTGCGATTTCCGTTATCCAATTCTGCACAAAATTATGACAACCCACAAAATATGTTGTTAAGCCGTTACGCTCGTAAGCGCTGTTTTGTATAGAGTAGACACCTTCGACGTACGTTCGCTGGGCGTAAAAAATTTTGTACGCACAGTGTAGATAGGCCTTTAAGAAACTTAAAAGATTCCACTGAACATCCCATGACAGACCATTTGTGACAATCGTATAAACGATCCGTGAGAGCCCTTTTTGTGTTAATATCAGCTAGATTTAGATGCTTCCGTGCTCGAGTCCCACGGTGTCGCGAACTCATTCCCATAAAGAACAAATTCGTATCACACGAACATGAAAATTGATATACGACATTGGAGCTCAGAGTGATGGGAGTGGCTAACTTCAGCTGAAGATAGAATGCTTTGGTAATTACCTATGACCACAAGTCATTTTTTTTATATTTTACTCAGTTATTTTATTTTGATGAGGGCTTAACTTTAGGCGAAAGGCATTCGATTTTTTTTACAATATGTTTTTACTGTTAAAAAAAAACTTTGAATATGCCAATTGATGCTGCTAAGTTGCTAATACTCTTATTTATCCGATATTTGAAATCAACCTCTTTGCCAAACCTCTCAGTTTTTTTGTGATAAATCCTTTCGGTAAAAAGATTTAAGATTTGTGATTCGAATCAACTAGATATCAAGTCGAGATTCATTACAACGTCTCATACCTTTACTGTCAAACCTTTACATTAAAACAAACCAAGTTTCTCAAAAGTGTACACGTTCATCAAGCACTGCCAACAATCCTATCTTACACATTCCTCTTTACAAAACAACCAGACTTCAAAAAAACATCAGGTACCACGGTGTTAAAATATGGAACAAAATTCCAACAAGCATTAAAAGCAAACAATCTTTTAAAAGCTTTAAAATATCATACAAAAATTATCTATTGAATATGTACTAGTATGTATTACAGAAACTTTAATATACAGTGCAAAACATTGGTATTGCAATTTGGGTCAAATTTGTCATTTGCTTCATGACAACGATATGTTTTTTATTAACTTATATCACTTCAACTGGTAATCGGGGTGGCTGCAGACTTTGAAGACGGAGAGGTCAACTCGCAGTCTCCCTTGCCAAATTAATTCTTTCTTTAATTGTTTGTTTATATTATGTGAATTTTGCGGCAAAAATAAATAAACTTGACCTTGAACTACAAATAACTCCTAAAAAGTTGAAGTTGCTAAGGTAACGATCAGTTTTCCGATTTTTGAGGTTTTTCGAAGTCACGTTCCAAAATCTGGGCAGCTTTTGGTAATTACTTAACTTATATGACGTCATAAGACGTTTTTGTGATGTAACTAACCTGACTAGGATATTTTATGATTCAGAAGAAAACTTGAACCATCTGTGACTTCATCGCAAAGCTGAAGTCATATTTCGAAAATACGGCCGTGCCGTCAAAATGATGACGTCATCAATTCAACACACACTTTTGCAAAAAAAAGTTTGGTGAACAACAACCCCCATGCCAAATTTGGTGCTCCCATAATCTTTGGTTAAGCAGTCAGATAGGGTCGCATTTTTGTCACCCCATCACGTACGTGTAAAATGCTTTGGTCAAATACCCCGTGCAAATACAAAAGATATTGTTGCCAAAAATAACTGCAAATTGGATTATACTGTTAAAACTGAAATCAAACCAGCTAATTACAGAAAGACTATAAAGACCATGCACTAGAGATAGCATAATTATACTTTATTCTCAACTTAAGCGTTACTGTTTTTCCCCCCCAACAATCAATGTTATCAGTAATTTTAAAATGATTGCTTTGCTCCAAGCTGGAAAAGCGTTTTTATTTTGTTTGATGAAAGGAAATGCCGAGAAATACTGGAATCAAAACTGGAAGATGGTCAGTGCGGTTTTCGTCCGGGTCGCAGCACCACGGACCAAATCTTCACTCTGAAGCAAATCTTCGAGAAATCTTGGGAGTATGGCAAAGATCACTTTGCATGCTTTGTCGATCTTGAAAAAACATATGACCGAGTTCCTCGGGATAAACTTTAGAAGGTTTTGCAGGAATATGGTGTTAATGGTCAATTGCTACGCGCTATTAAGTCATTCTACTGCAGACCGGAGGTTTGTGTTCGGGTATGGCAAGCAATCAAAGCCGTTCCATGTGGACGTTGGACTCCGGCAAGGGTGCGTTTTGTCACCTCTCCTTTTCATTGTTTGCATGAATTGGATCGACAAAATGCAGCCAAGCTGATGAGTGTGCCATAATTGGAAATTGCAAAATTAGTCGTCTGCTATTCGCAGATGATTTGGTTCTGCTTTCTTTCACAGAATCTGGCCTCCAGCGCGCATTAAATAGCTTTGCAGATGCATGCAACACCGCCGGAATAAAAATAAGCACGGCCAAAACTGAGGTACTTCATCTTTCAAGAAACTCTGATCAGTGCGTATTACAAGTGAATGGAGCGACACTGAAGCAGGTAGAGAAGTTCAGGTATCTAAGGTTGCATTTACGAGTGACGGAAGGCAAGACGAAGAACTCGATACCGGAATAGGCAAGGCTAGTGCAGTAATGCGAGCTTTGCACTACTCGGTTGTCATGAAACGAGCATTGTCGAAAAAGGCAAAACTCTCAATTTTCAAAGCAGTTTTTGTCCCCATTCTCACTTATGGTCATGAATCTTGGGGAATGACCGAAAGAATGCGATCACAAGTGCAAGCGTCCGAAATGAGGTTTTTACGAAAAATCGAAGGAGTTACACTGTTTAACAAGGTGCGTAGCTCTGAAATTCGAAAATCTCTCAACATCGAGCCGTTACTTCTCCGAATTGAAAGATCTGAGCTTAGATGGTTTGGCCATGTAAGCAGAATGTCTCAGGAAAGACTCCCCAAACAAGCTTTACTTGCCAAAGCAAATGGGAGAAGACCAGTTGGACGACCTAGAACTAGATGGACCGATTACATTGAGGATCTTGGATGGAATTGCTTGGGACTTCGCCCAAGCGAAATGATGGAGGTGATGGAAGACCGTGAGGTTTGGCGGCTTAATCTTGAGCTACTGCCCCGCAACCCTCACGGAAAAGCGGGCGGGCAATGAAGAAAGAAAGAAAAATCAATGTTATGAATTTTCCCATATAATTTAGATTATCGATCAGTTATGCGTAGTCTTTTTATTTTTCTTCGCAGATGTTAATGTATTATCATTTATATCTTGATGAGGGCTTGATTGATTTAAGCCGAATACGTTTGATCTGTTTGAAATGAAAGATGTTAAATTCATCAAAGTTGCTGCTTATTACGTTGATGTGATATTTATTGCAAATCCATCTCTTAATCTGAATTATGTTTATTTTTTGGCACAAACGTTTTAAACAGCAAAACATTAAGCGGTAAAAAGTTTAATTCGAATATTGTTATAAAACTGAAAATAACAAAAAAACTCAAAATGTAAAAGCAAGTGTCACAATGATTCGATGAATAATGATTATTGTTAATATACATCTACGATAGTAAGTCATGCTGTTAACTGCAGACGAATAAAATTCTACACTTTAACTGAAAATCCTTAAAAGCATTTTTGAACTTTTTACCACCATACTGTTATTAATTCTTTTTTTTGGTTAAGTTGGTACCGGTATATGTTATCGTTATAAAGTTCGCATATACAGTTTGTACGCTTGGCTTTTCTTAACCCATTAAATCCCAAATTTTGCTTTTTGAATATTTTTTATCTAAAATATTTTAGTCTGCCCTACTGAACACATAACAGATGAAAAGAATCTGAAAAGTTATATATCTTTGTTTGTTTATTGAAAAGTATGTTGGTACCCTATTAGGGTATCGTAGGCACGAATGGCACTATATAAACTTTATCAATTAAGAAATTCAAATAGTCAAAATACAACTAAATTCACATAAACTATAATGGTGTATGCAATAATTTTGATAGGGGGGGGAGCAGTGATAAGAATCATAATGTGACGTCATAATTTGATTTTTGACGACAATAAATTACGTAATTTTTTAAACTTTTTTCCATTTAACGTCAATTATGGAAAAATTATACATTTTTGGAGAGCTGGAATTTTGGCCTCAATCAATGGCTTAAGATAATAAGAATTCGCCTCAATTTTTGCTCTTTTGAGAAAATTCGGAAAGTTCTTTGATTGTAAGTCATTATTTCTTTTGCTAAAGCTCATGCTCTTGTACAGAAAGTGAACAACATCAATATAGTTTTAGTTTGTAATCAGGAAAACGAAAATTGGAAAGCTTGCAAGTATAATTATGCGAATGATAACGAATTATTTGGATGTAAATGGTCACCTACCACAGTTAAAAACATTTGCCTCTTTGAAAATCTAGCAAAAAAACAAACAATTGAATAAGTAAGTGAAGTCAAAAATCATCAGCAGCTGATGCTGCATCTTTCATCAAGAGGCATCTAGAAGTATCTGATAATGGAAATTGAACTCTATTACTGTAGGCAATAATTCCAAAAATGGTTTCAAATATCTTACATCAATATTGATACATTAAGAAGTATTCCAATACCTTATAAGTTTTTGAGTAATTTTAAACATATATCCTTTTATGACATGTATCATGACGTTTTTGATTAACCCCATTTTACACAACTATTTCATTATCGTGACCCCCTACACCCCATCATAATTGTGATATTGGAGCGTTCTCTAATCCAATTGTGACACCGGAAACTTTTATCAAACCATTTCCGTAAAAACAATGTTATATTGCATGTTAGCCTCCATGCGATTATGACGTCATTAGTAGACCCTCCACAACAACACAGCATTACATGGTATTGGAACATTCCTTAATGTAGTTATGACACCAAACAATTATTCAAGTTAAGTTTATCAACTCATTTCTGTAAGAACAACTATCAAAATTACATACCTCACCAAAAATGTTAACATAGGCTTTCGTGCCTACGATACCCTAATAGGGTATCAAAGCAGTATTACCATATTTACTTTCGCTAAACCAATTTTTACTATTTTATCGTTACTTAAGTATCTACAATGATTATTCGACACGACTAAACTAAAAATTATGCTTTTAATTTAAATTTAACTAAAATAATTACTTATCTATCTTTTCGAGAGTTGCTACTTCTCATTTTTCCATCTTCTGTAAGTTACCGGTCTCTAAAACTAAAACTGAGCAAAATTTCAAACTAGCACGTGGCAAGCAGTTATTCAGCTATCAAAACTCCATTGCTATGTAAACAAGTATCACTTTCAAGAGTTAAATCATCAGATAATGCAATTTTAGAATGATACCTTAATAGGGTACTGTAGGCATGAATGGGTTAAGTAGTTGATGGTTATGTTTTGATTTGAAGAAAGTTTTTTCGCTCATCTTTCATTACTAGCAATCAATATTTTGCGTAGAGTTAGAGGAAGAAGAGCTGGTTTGATCAGGCGTTACGTATTTGCTTTCGTGCTTTGGCGTCTCAAACAATCGGCGGCATTCAACTTTGCCGTTTTCGATTTTGTCGCAACGTACCAGCAAGTCATACGCAATTGAATCGGTCACTATAGAGTCGTGCTTGTATTCAGGATGATTTTTCACAAAATTTCGGACCCATTGAGCAAACGTCATGTAGTCACCTGAAATTTAACAAGTAATTAGTTTAGACCAGCAACGCAGCCAGAAATTAAAAAAAAAAAGAGGGGGGGTACGAATCAAAAGTTTGGAGCATTTGCGAAGGATTTGAAAGATCTTATCAAGAGAATAATAACCGACATAACAGTATTTTTAACATAGTCTAATTTTGGGACGTTTCGTCTTGTAAATCTAACCATTGTCAATTTTAATTAAATACAGTGTATGAATGAGATTCTTAATGGTTAGATTTTATAATCGAAACGTCTCAAAAAAAAAAAAAAAAAAATTGTTGAAATTAGTCTTGGCTATTATTTTTTTTGATCAAAAGTTGCAGGAAAGGAGGTCCTAACCGCTGGTTTTCAAGGCGGTCTGGGGGCTTTGCGTTTTAGCGACCTGAGATTTTTAAGTTTGTTTTTAAAGACGTAAATCAATTTTAATTTTTTTAGACAACTGGTTTTGAGTTGATGACGCCATTATAATGACGTCTCGGTCAGTTTTTGGCTAGACTGGCGTCATTGGCATTTTAAACTTTGATCTCAAGTTTGCGGCATGAACCTGAATCATAAAATGCTTAAATCGACGTTTTTAGCCCTAAAAGCGCCTAAATCATTTAAGTTAAGTATGAATAAAAAATACTCAAATTTTGGTGACGTGGCTTCGGCAACTCAAAACTGGAAAACTCCCCTTACCCCAAGAACTTCATGATCGCATTGGTTATTTGTGAATAAATTTGACTCAAAGTAAAGTTAGTTAAAAATCAAAATTTTTTCTCGGAAGAAATTTATCACGAAAACGCAGAGTCCGGATTTTATGTGAAAATAGGTAAAAAACTACATCTGTTTCAACTTTGGTTTAACGACATCTCTTTCAGCAGCGAAAAGCATACAAAATATATTTCTAAAGCCAAATATAAAGCACAAGTTTGTTTTTTTTGTTTTTTCGTGTACAGTAGTACTGTACATAAAGCCAAGGAAAGGATGAAGAGTTTTGTAGCTGTTGGTGACAAAATTGCTTGCAACTTTCAAAAAGCCTATGCTCAAGTACTCTTGACTTTGGATGGAAAACTTATGAAAAGTAACGTTCTACCATTAGTTGCTTGAAATCCTTCTGTATTACAAGCCAATTTGGAATTGACTACCATCTGAACCAAATGAGGGGTAATGCATAATGCCTTCTAAAACGTTTTGTGTCACCGCTACAAAACTTTTTTCGGCTCTTCGCTTTTTGTGTCACGGTCCAAATGGAAAAGACATGGCAGAGTTATTTATCCCCTTAAAACGTCTTTGGCTGTGAGACAGAGTTATGCTTTCTTTGTTACAGTATATGTTTGTGATATTGAGATAAAAGCCTTTTTAAGGCAGCTAAACAATTTTCTTGGGCTAAAAAAATATGAAATCTGCGCCATCCCAACCTCCATACTGATTAAAATGCTGCTAAAATACAAAGTAGCAAAAGCCATTTTCGGTTTGTGCTTTATTTTAATCTAGTTTCCTCAATTTTTAACGTTTTTATGCTTTTTGTTTTGTTTTACCATGGCCCCAAAAAAAGAGGAAAGGCGCAATCCCGTCCTAAATAACCCCTCCCCAATTATTGATCAGTGGTGTACGAACTGCTGTAATTACACAGGCAATAATTTAAGTGCACTCTTAAAATTTTTCTGTCAGCTTGAAAATTTATTTTGTAGGGTAATTAATTTTAACTTTGAGCATTGAAAAGTTTTACGTTAGGTAAGTGGCAATTTTGATTACACAGAGGTGGCCAGCACCGCACAGAGGTGACCGGATCCACACATTAAAAGATTAGGAACCGATCCGCATCCAACAAGAAGAGATCCGGATCTGATCCGGATCCTAAACCTTTTAAATTTTGAGATCCAGATCCGATACGGATCCACCAGTATGCAACAACACTTTGTACATTTTAACAAATATTTTGACGAATATCAACAAGGAGTTTCAAAGTAATCAACAAAACCAGATCCGGATCCACATCTTTTAATAGAACTGGATCTGGATCAGAGAAAAAACAGTAATATTTTAGTCCGATCCGGTTAAATTTGGATCCGTTGACAGGACCGCATATTGCATTACAAAGTTATTGAAATAACTTTCTAGATGAAATTAAATTTTTGCAATGGCTTTACACTTATAAATTAAACATAATCGCAACTGTGATTAGTAAATAAAAAAAGATCAAGATAAACTTTATAAGGATCTTTTTTAATATGGTATTAACGATTAGCTATCGTGTTCCACCAATTTGTGATTCTATACTGTCAATCGGAGCTTTATATTGATGCAAATAATAAGCATTCAATGCAGTTCCATGTTGGCGTTGGATTCCGGCAAGGTTGCGTCAATTTTTTTTACCTCTCTGCTCTTAATTATTAGCATAAATTGGATCAACAAATACAACAAAACCGATGGGTGAGACACGATCGGAAATTGCGAAATCAGTTGCTTACTACTTGAGCATGATTTGCTTTTACATTATTTCACACAATGTGGTCTCCAGCTTGGATTAAATTGCGTTACAGCTGCAAGTAACACCGCCGAAAATCAGCACGGCCAAAACCGAGGTATGTACTTATACTTTTGAAAAGCCCAAATCAGTGTTTGTTGCAAGTAAATGGAGTAACATTGAAACAGATAGAGATTTCAATTCCAATTTTGATTTATTTTGTTCAAGTCAAAAAAGAGAATAGCAAAACAAAAAACTCTCAAAGACACATATGTGGAAACGGAATAGAGCAGCAAAAAGCTGCGAAGGACCCCTCGATCAACAAGTCTAACAACCACCCGCCATTTTGTTATGTCAAGCTGCTGGGCGTCTCTGTTCTTTATGTTGCTTGGATTTTGATTGCATATAGGTTAAAATTAAGTTCTCGTCACGTTTTAGTTCCACTTCGACTTGAATTGTGTATTCTTTTTAATTGAATAAATGTCTATTTTTTATTTTAATTTGAATTGATCAAATGATGTTTTAAAAAAAATTTTTGCGTTCTTTACCTTGTTAAATACAAGTTTAGTTCAGATGAAGCGAGGCTCAATGTTCACGTGATCGCTCTCACAGGAGCAAAGTGACAATTTAGGCGATGTGGTAGCATTTTTCGTGAATTTTTGTGCATGAATAATGCAGCAATGTTACTTATACACAAGCAAGCATTTCAGTTTTAAGATTTGTTACCGGTGATAAAATGGTGCGTAACGTGGTCCTGCCGCTATTCACCTGCAACTATTTTAAAAGCTTTGTTTTGAAGAATAATCAGTCTTTTAAAATCATTATTGTAGAGTTACCCCAGATTACAATGCCATATAATAAATAAGATTATACCATACTATAATACAAATTACCAAGAGCTATTGAAGATTAGACAGTTTGATTATATCTCGATTGACGGAAGGCAAGACGAAGAACTCGATCCTATTTGCTGCCAAGTCTATTACAGTAATGCGAGCAGCTATGCACTACAATATACGGTTATCGTGAAAGAAGAATTGCCAAATCAGGCAAAGCTTATCTAATCTAGTCAAGCAATCATCTTATCCGTCAAAGACGCAATTCATGCCAATAACAGTGATGTTTTTAGTTACTTTGTGAAAGTGAACTGGCAATTTTTGGAAAATTTCAATAACTTTTTCAGAACAGTTTTCGTCCCCAGTTTTTCCAAGATTTTTTGAAGTAGCCTTGGTCTCCGGTTTCGTATATTTAGTCATAAATTTTTGATAATGATTGAAGTGGGCAAAAATGCTTCCTCCACTTAACTTTTAAAGCAAACGTCATAGGAACTCCTAATTTGGCACGCGGGTTGCATGTTAACCTTTTTTTTTTTTAAAGTGGTTTTGAATTGATGATGTCATTACATTGACGCCAGGACCATTTTTTTCAAACTGAATCATAAAAATTCCTATTTCAAAGAGGCCACGTCAAAAAATGTTTTAGACGTCATGTTTGATCCCAGCCGCATCGTCAGTGTAAAAGGATTACGTTATACCAACTTCTTGTGACGTCGTTTAAGTTAAATATTGACCAAAACTTGACCAAATTTTGATGAGGTGGCTTCGACAGTCCTCAAAATTGAAAAACTTACTCTTGCTACAGCAATTTTGAATTTTCAGAACTTATTTATAAGTAAATTTGACTCAAAGCCAAGTTCGGTTTGAAAAACAGCTTTTTTCCTGAAGGATTTATCACAAAAAAAAAAAAAAGGGGGGGCATTTTAACCCTTTTTTCATCCCCTCCTTTTTTTGTGTAAAATAGGGTTAAAAGAGAACTCAAATTAATTGTGCAGATAAAACTTTTCTTGAGGTAAATAAATATTTGTTAAAATAAATTGTCGTAATTGTCATTCCTATAGTGATTCACTGATCACAAGCAGCGCCAGTCGGCATCGGTTTTTCCTGTACCAAATCAGTGGTTATTGCGTTTTACTGCTCGCTGTTTCACTCACCAGAAGCTCTCTTGCTGATGAGATTCAAGTATTCACTGATGCTGCGTCTAGCTTGAACTCCAATTTCGACGCTGTCCAAGTATCGAAGAATTATAGGAATAAAACCGGGAAAAACATCTTTCTAAAAAAAAAAACAGAAAAAGAAATTCATGAGGTTTATATCGGAGGTGGAGTCGAGGACACAAGGCTCGAGGCCAAGGCCAAGGACACAAAAAAAATCCAAGGCCAAGGACAGCCTTTCCGAGGACAGACACTCTCACGGCCAAGGACAGAAATGCTCGAGGCCAAGGCCAAGGACCAAGAACACAAGCGCAAGTGCTCTCCAAAAAAAAAAAAAAGGTCTTCACAAAAATTTTCAGGCGATCTCCACAAAAAAACGTTTTCCAAAAAATTTTTCAAGCGCTCCACAAAATTTTAACAATTCAAAGAATACTGCTGTCCTCGAGCCGAGGACAGGCCAATTTTCGAGGACTTCAGGCCTCGAGGCCAAGGACTTCAAAATGTGTCCTCGAGGACTCCACCTCTGGTTTATATGCTTTGTTTGTTTAGAGTTTTTTTTATTAAATTTACGAGATCCAGATTGCATGCTAAGAACTACGTACATGTTTGACTTCGTTCTTGGTTGGCAGTGATGTTGAGCAATACTCTTGAGATAGATTGCGACCAAGATGCACGAAATTTATAGAAATTATTGTGCTATTACAGTGCATGGTGCACTAAAGCTCTTACCATACTCGGTAATTTACAAAGATGCAATACCAAAATTAAAAAACTAAAATCTTGCTTAAATTGTTACAATCTACAATATTGGTAAATAAAAAATAAGATATTTCGAAAATACTGTGTTTATGATTAAGATGGTTATTGCTTTGGTCACAAATATTTCGTTAACAATCTTCCTTATTACTACATGTTTACTCTGGTGCAGAGTTATAAATGGGCCATCTAGTTCAACCCCAAAGTCGGCCTAAATCCGAAAATATTGCCCCAATCCATCCCGAAACTAAATATGATTCGAAGCTCTAATGAGGCGCAAGAAATCCCGAAAGTTAAATTAGGTCTAAAAAACGTATATAATAAATTAGTCCATTATTTTAAATAACTTTAGTTAGATGAGACCAAATAAAACTACTTAATGATGATTAATAATAAATTTTGATGCAATAATAATTGTGTACGAATAATCAGAGGTGGAGTCGAGGACACAAGCTCGAGGCCAAGGACACACCAAAAATCCGAGGCCAAGGCCAAGGACAGCCTTTCCTAGGACAGACCCTCTCGAGGCCAAGGACAGGAATGCTCGAAGCCAAGGCCAAGGACCAAGGTCACAGCCGCAAGTGCTGTCCAAAAAAAAGGTATTCGAAAAAGTTTTTTAGGCAATCTTCAATTTATAAGGCATAGCCAGAATTTTTGATTGGGGGGAGCCACAAATCACATACAATGACGTCATCAAAAATTTTCAAAAGAAGAAGTTTTTGTGGGACAATTATATTGTAGGATGGAAGATCTGAAATCGTTGCCTATTTGCACTTAACCTGGATTTTGCAAAAAGAAAGAGCGCTTAAACTAATAGTTGAAAAAGTGCAAATATCTAACTTTGGAGAGATGTTGAGAAAGCCAGTGTAACTCAAACGTATCACAGCCTGGGGGCTAAGCCCCGAGCCGCTTGGCAATTTTTTGTAATTTTTGGAAGAAAAAGCTATTTTAATGCCATTGAATCACATTTCGCAGAATTCAGAGCCATTTGAAAGCTGTAGATTTTTGAAATTTGGAAGCCAATTGAAAAAATTAGCTTGTTTAATGCTTCTTTTATTTGCACTTTAAGTCCAAAACACGTTTAACATTTTGCACTTTTAAATTAAATTTTAATTGTAAGTGATTTGGTCCAGGTATAGGAGGAAAGTAAGGTGCTTTATCTAAGGCTACATTTCAGCAGTAAATAATAATTCACTCGAAGATTTTCCTTAGAAATTTTTGTTTTGTCTTGAAAATAACCAGTTATAGGAGTAAATTTTCTGCCAGGGGGCCCAGGCCCCCTCAATTGAAGTTTAATGATTTGTTCAATTAGCATTTTCCGTGGCTAATTTTTTTAAAGTATTATCTGCGTAAAAACTGGGGAGTTGAAAATGAATTACTGAATTGTTATTAAAAAATGGTACAATAGATGATTAAGCGTACTAACCATGTTATTGCCGGGCTGGATTTAAATCGCATTGGGCCCCTGGCACTTTGGGGATATTTGCAAGATCTTTCTGCCAAATATAGGGGAAGACCAAAAAAAGTCTTACAATTTGAGCGCGGGGCCTTTAGCTGGTGTTGCGCCCTATTATGGTAAATCCGGCCCTAGTTAATGCATTACCTTCATAAAAAGGCTATATTAGGGTCTGAAATAGCAACTTTTAGGACAAAAACTCTCCATTTCTTCCGGGTTATACGTTTAAATTGGCTGGCAAAAATTAAATTGAGGGGGCCCGTGGTCTTCCATATTGTTGTTAGTTAGTGTTGCAAGCAAAAAATGCTAAAAAGAAACTGAAGCTGAAGAAACAGTAGGCTTTTTTGGCACATTTTTATCATTGGTGAAATTTCAATTGGGGTGGGGGCGGGTTCCCTAGTTCCCCCTTCTTGGCTACGCCTATGCTCCAATTGAGGAAAACAAAAAAGGTGTTCGCAAATTTTTCGCGAGGTATCTGGCGTTTTCCAACAAAATTTCAACAGTTCAAGAAATCTTGCTGTCCTCGAGCCGAGGACAGGGCAATTTTCGAGGACTTGAGGCTTCGAGGCCAAGGACTTGACTTTCGAGGCCAAGTACTTCAAGATGTGTTCTCAAGGACGTTCTCGAGGCCAAGAACGTCCTCGAGAACTCCACCTCTGCCAATAATCGAACTGATGCTTAAACGAAGTCATCTTTATTTAGTGTTGCAAAGTTACTGAGATTAAAGTTTTAAAGCTCCTAAAACACAAAGCATCTATCATGCTAACGTTAGGCCCAAAATTTTGTCTATTTTACGCTCGAACACGGCTCTGAAGCCTGGCCCAACTTAAAGCTCTGCTCTGATGAATGTTTGAGGTTAAACTCTTCTGTGTACTGGCGATGAACGTAAAAGCTTAAGAATAGCTATGACAGAAATGTAAAAAAAGTTTTTTTCGCTCGTTTTTCTTGTTTTTTTTTTTTTTTGGAAAAAAAGCAAGACAATCTGCTTTAAATCGCATTACTAACATCGCAGAGTATAGTACGTGTCATCATATTTGTTAATATCACCTTAACGCGGCGGAACATTTTGCGTGGCTCCATGACCTGCAGAGCTATACTGACTGGAGATTCAGTTCTCCCGATAGTGTTGCTCATGCCAGAGATCTGAGGGTAAAGACCAGACGAAGAATAGTTTTAATCAAACAAGTTGGAAACTTTAAACCTGGGTTGGTTACGCGCTTCAACTGCGGCAAGCATACAACCTAGCAGAAGAACAACTCTAATATAAAACCTCTTTGCAGTTAGATCTAACTACAAAAACTCATGAAAAGCACACTTATTGAAAATTTTAAAGCTTACCTTTACAAGAGGGCCTACCTTTACAAGTGGAACCTCGTCCGGCATGGGAACGCCTGGGGACTTTCAGGTCGTCATTCAGCGAAACCTTACGGCGTTCGAGTCTTAAGTAGAGGGGCTCGTTCAAAAAATACGCTACAATCTCCACCAGCCAGCCCTAATGATAGCTTCACCAACGTGCCCTCTACACGTTTGGAGTAGCAAATCCAGGCAGCGCAGAGTATTCGTACTCGAGATAATGTTGCACAATTACGGATGAAACATTACCAACTGCTATTAGCAATTGGAATATTGCCTCACAGAAAAAAAGTTAGAATTGCTTGAGGAAACAACGCGGTATTACATCGATTTTGTCGAACTTCTCTGTTAAAATTTTTGGGTCCAGCCGACCCCAAAAATACTGATCATAGGCCTTTGACCCAAAATATTTGGGTCAAATTTTTGGGTTGTGGTAAAATTTTGGGTCGCCAGTAATTTACGGTCAAAAAATTTGGATCAAAAAAAAATTTTGGGTCAAAATGTTTGGGTTCTTGCAAAAATTTGGGTCAGAAAAAAATTCAGGGTCGGAAAATTAGGGTCAAAGAAAAATTTTGGGTCAACGTTTTTGGGTCATTGCAAAAATTTGGGTTGGCAAAAAATTTAGGGTCAAAAAATTTTGCTCAAACAAAAATTTTGGGTCAACGTTTTTGGGTCATTGGAAAAATTTAGATCAGCAAAAAATTAAGCCTAAAGTGATATTTTCTGTCAAAGCTTTTGGATCAATACAAAAATTTGGTTCAACAAAAAATTCAGGGTCAAAAAGTTTTATCAACGCAAAAATATAAGAGTTAAAGAAACATTTCGGGTCAATGCAAAAATTTGGATCATCAAAAAATTAAAAGACAAAGAATTAATCACACTGTGGAATGAAAAGTGTTTCTAGCAAAAATATGGTGAACCTCTCACTGCTCATGATTTTAAGCATGACCAGCCGACCCAAAAAATACTGGTCATAGACCTTTGACCCAAAATATTTAGGTCAAAATTTTTGGGTCATGGTAAAATTTTGGTTCAAAAATCTTGGGTCAAAAAAAAATTTTGGTGCGATGATTATGCGTGCTTTTGTGCGATGATTATCTCTGCTTGGTGGCTTCGAACAAGCAGCAAATTCAGTGGACAAGAATTCGAAGAAATCCTCGGGAACATTGGATCATTAAAAACCCCTAAGCAGGTGCGGATTCCTATAACCACAAAGTAGTCATTGCAATGAAAAGTGCGCCGATCGTCCCCTAGTTAGCGTCTGACGCTGTAAGGTGACAGGAGGATAAATATGCGCTACAACAACCAAAATTTGATAAATCGACAGCCAGTTAGGGAAATCTCTTCTATACGAGTGCGTTTAACTGTCCAGTCCCGATGAATGACGCAGGCAGTCTTGAAATGACGAATCTATTTTTTGCGCGCTTCGATTGGACGCATTTTTTGAACCGTAACTAACTTCTGGCTTTCGTCTTTTGACGTCACTTGTCTTGTATTCATCCGTTTTGCACATTCATGGTAGATTTTGAAAAATACTGCAGGGTTTCGAGTGGAGAACTTTTTTGCAATAGTTGGTGTGACAATATGCTTTCCAAATTTAGTTTCAAAAAGTAGTCTTCGCGAGAGGTGGTACGAGCTTTTTTTTAGACCTCGTAGAATTTTCATCTTACAAACTATCGGACCGCATTGTTAAGAATGCTCGCATCAAGAATCGTGGTCGAGTAAAAAAATTATGCGTGCGGCTTTTGTTACGCAGAAAGTTGGATAATTTTGCGATCAAAGTTCTTGCATTAGCATTTTTTTTTCAAAGAATTCCATGATTAAAGCAGTGACTAAAACTGCTAGGTTGCTATTACCGATGTTATATTAAACGCATATTTAAATTAGATGTATATTTTCCTCAGGAAAATATTACGGGAATTCCGCCAGTTCTTTTTCACCCGCATTCTCCCCTTTATACTTTGAAGTTGACTGATATTTCTTTAAAAATCCATTGTTGAAATGCCAAAAAAAAAAGATTGAATGTGATTTTGTCTTTTAAAAAAAGAAAAAGAATAACTGTTAATTGCAAAAGTTGTATTTGTGATCAACCAAAGACCAACAAGATCTTTGAACCCAGCTCTCTTTTTTCACCACTGCTGTGAACTCGGGCGCCTTTATTGACTACGCCATTACAGCACATCAGTTCTGTCGAGTAAATCTAGTAACCCAGATAATGCTAACTTGCATGCTCTATATCAGAAGCCAGCAGCAGTTTCCAAAAATAACTTTGAGAGTAAACAAGAACCTAAATTAGCGTGATGTGCATTAAACGAGAATCGCAAAAAATTCTTCCAGAAATGCAATTTCTATGGAGAATGAAACCTGAATCCCTCTGATCACATTTAATGCTAAAATAAGAGATAGAATGTGATTTTGCCTGATGAAAAAAAAAAACAAGACAAAAAAATGTTAATTTTTTAAATCATTTGTGGTTGGGGTAAAACGGATGTTTGACTACGTATTTGAACCCAGTGCTGTTCAATCACGACAACTTCAAACACTGCCACCTTTAACCAATATGCCATCACAGCACATAAATGCAATTGACTAAATTGACTAAAATCAACTATTAAAGTTCTTTTAACAAAGCACAAATAATTTTGGGACAATGTCTTGATATCCCAAAATGCTAGCACCCTAAAATTTTGCAAACGAGTAGTTCTCATTAGGCCCAATAAATTCACAGAGTTTTAACTGATAAGTTAAAGCCGTTTTGTAAAAATAAAAACTAAAAAAAAACAAAAGTTTTGGGCCCTTCCTTATCAAACCATGTAACCAAGCGTCTTCAAAAATGCAGGTGCACAACTACATACTGTAGGCTTATCTTATCTGAAAATTTCAAGTTTCTTGCTTTGGTGGTTTTAAAGTTTTTGTAGATATAAAAAAAGTTCTTAATAGAAAGAAAAAAAAAAAAAAAACCAGAAATAAGCTAAATGTTCATTTTCCCGGAGGAAAATAATCGGACTTCCGCCAGTTCCATTTTACCATCATTCTCTCTTTCATACTTTAAAGCTTACCGATATTTGTGTAATACTCAATCGTATGCAATGCAAACAAAGTAATTTTGTGTCATTAAAAACTTAATGCTGATTTTAAATCATTTGTGGTTTGGATAAAACGGATGTCCGACTAAGTATTTCAACCCAGCTCAGTTCAATCATGACAATTTCAAAGCCTGGCGCCTATTTATGTATAAAATAGTTTGTTAAATATCTACCCATATCAAAAAAACTAAAGCCCTTGCTCAGGCCGTTTAAAATAATTGATTTTTGGTAGTCCATTTGGGGGTCCGGGTGGTTGATACCACCGAACTATATCATACTATTTTTGAATTATTTATCTACTGATTAAAAAAAAAACTAGCGCCTTACCGTAATTGTTCAAAAAAAGATTTTTGGGGGTCTGTTTGAGGGTTTCCGGGAAATGGTACCCTCAAATCATGTCAAAATATTTGTCCGTTAATCATCTACTGATATCAAAAACATCTAGAACCTTAGCTGAATCCAATCAAAAATTGTTTTTGTGAGGTCCATTTGGGGATTTCTGGGGCGGTGGTACCCTCAAACTATGTACAAGTATTTGTTTCTTTAATATTTCGTAATATCAAAAAAATTAGAAATCTAGCTTATGCCGGTTAAAGAATTGAATTTTGGTGGTCCATTTGGGGGTTTCGAGTGATTGGTACCCCCAAACTATGTCAAAATATTTTTTAAGTAAATAATTACTGATACCAAAAAAAAAAAAAAAAATACTAGCGCCTTAGCTTAGACGTTCAAAAAAGTAATTTTTTGGGTCCCGTTGGGGTTTTTCTGGGGGATTGGTAGCACCAAACTATGTCCAGATATTTGTCTCTTTATTATCTCCTGATATCCAAAAAAGTAGCACCCAAGCTTGAGCTATCAAAACAATAGATTTTGGGGGGTCTATTTGGGGTTTTTGGGGGGTTTGAATCACTAAATTAAGTCAAAATATTATTGTCTTTTATACTTCTTCTACTGATGTCAAAAAAAACAAAAAACTAGCGCACTAGCTTAAGGCGTTAAGAAAGTGAATTTTGGGGAGTCTTCACAAAAAATGGAACCTGATACCCTCTGATCATATCTAGTGTCAAAACAAAAAAAATTAAAAGCGACTCTGTCATAATCGAAAAAAACTAAATATACTACAGTAGATTAACTATAATGTTTGATTTAATAAAAGCAATGGCTAACTAGATAATTGAACTCATCTCTTATATTTCACTCACTGGCGCTTTTAACCATTCCGCCACCCAGTGCGCGACTAAAATCGCTTAATAAACTTCGCTATCACAAGGTTTGGGAGCATCTGCCCCAAAGCACGCGACGTAGCACCTTCAAAATTCCAGATACACAAGTTCATGTATAGACTTATCATATCTCCGAGTTTCTAACTTTGGTGGTTTTGGAGTTTTTCTCATCATAATGAAATTTGCTTAAGTAGATAAATAAATAAATAAATCAATGAAAGTATCGGAATCATTATAATTTATTTTTGGGAGCTGAAACTTCTTGCCCAGACGCCGCTTCTAAATTCAAAACTTGTATTCCCCTCGTGCGATTTGTTTTCGAGCTAATGCTTTTTAAACATCCGATTGGCATTTCAGTTTTTGGCTCGGAAATTTGCATCACAAAACCGATTGCCCCCAAAATTTGCGCTAAAAAGGATTTATACGTCCCCCACTTTATTTCGAAATTTCAAGTTTTTACCTTTTGTCGTTTCAAAGTTATACCGTTTTCGACCTTTGTTGCTGAGTTCGTAATTTTTCCAGGAAAAAAACATAGGGACTTTCAACGCAAAGCATTGCGAAAGTCCCAATAATTAAAAAAGTGTCGGAATTCATATACAGTACTTTAAATGTGGAAGCTGAAATTGCATTCCAAAATGGTTTTAAATTCAGAAAATGTATTATCCTCCTGAAATTAGTTTTTCAGCTCGAGCGATTTGAACCTCCAATTGGCCATTTAAGTTTTTTGGCTTGGAAATTTGTATCACGTGACCGATTGCCCCAAACTTTGCACAAAGTTTGTTCCATATGTACCTAATCTAAGTTCTAAATTTCAAGCTTTTACATTTAGCTGTCTCGAAGTAATAGCGATTTTGACCTCTGGTTGCAGAGAAATTGCTAGTTTTGCAAAAAATAAGGGACTTTAGATGGGAAGCGTCGCGGAAGTGCCAAAAAAATTTAATTGTTAATGGAGATGTGTAATGTTTATGATGGTTTTAAAACATGTGCCTTCAATCGCGCGTCATTGACGAACAACTAAATTTTCTATCGAACTTTCGACGTCAGTGATACCAACCGAAAGCAGCTTTTCTTACACGTGCCTGGCATGCCGCTTTTACATTTATGACATTACTAGATGAGGTATGAATTTTGAATAGCAAAAATGACTGCGAAGAAGACTCCTAATGAGTTGAAAAGCTCTTCTTTAATAATTCGTTCAGTGGCACTTTTTCGTCGAAGTTGAATTTGCATGCTAAGTTGACCTTTTTTGGCCCAAAAGTTTTTTATAATTTGAAGCTTAACCTTTATAAATGGTCAATATCCTCTTCATGTCTTAACGTATGAGGTTGTATCGCTTTTTCCTTTTCCTGATTGTACATGTTATTTTTGTGTTACTATCCATTCGCTATATATCTTTGTGGTGGTCAAAAATAAAAAATGAATGAAGGAACTTTCAGTTATCATATAATTATGCTACGCGTTTATAAGCACTCTCATATATACCTTCCCGTTAATAATCGTATCAATTGTCATTTCTGTCCAACATTCATCTCTTGCAGAAGTTTCTAGAATAATACAGTAAGTAATTTCATGACTGCAAAAGCTTGATGACGTTTACTGCAGATGACTTTTGGACTTCCAGGTAGGTTAAAACGATTTCAACAGTCAGTAAGTTATGAGGCAATATCGCAAAATCCTAAATACACATTGCTGGACAACTCTGTTTGGAGCAGCTGCTGTTACAGCTCTCATTAGCTACCAACAGCACATCCAATCCAAGAGTGTTTCGCAGTTACCTGCAACTCGCTTTGAGCAAAATCTGCGGTTATTGCACACTTAAGCACGGAAATAGAAAGTTAGTTTGCCAGCTGCTAGAGCTAGCGGCTCAAACAAGTCGTTTTGAACTAGCCGACTAGTGCAAGACAAAGCTGGTCGGACGAGGCGAGTGAAATACACTACTAGCAATGTAAAATTTTGTATTACTGTATGTTACTTTTGACACCAATACGCACCGGTAGTCATCAGTACCTAAAGTGCTGTCTCAAACAGAATGCCTAATTGGACAGGTTATGTTTGTGCTCGGACACCAGTAAAATTGTGACTTAAAATGTTTCAACTGTTCCTCTATAAATGCAAAGTCTTCGAATTTTTATCTTTTCTTCATTGCCTGTGATTTTTATTGTAACACAATATAGCTTTAGAACGTTATTTCAAACTCGATCAAAACGTGCCAACTATGCTTTATGCAATTTTTAAAGAGCTTTCTTGATATTTTTACTGCAATTTAGCAAGCACTTTACCGAAATATTTAAAATTAATTACACGTTTCAAAAGAGCTTTTTTGACTCCCAACGTCTTTAGAGTAAGTAGTATTTCCAAAACGAATGCTTTTAAAGGGCATTCAGGACGTTTTTGTTTAAATTTTTTTTCTGCAAACCCATAGTGAAACAACTTTGGCAATTTTTTAGAATTTTTTCGCACCAATTTTGATTCTCTTCGACCAAGAAATCATAATATATTCGCAATTATTTTTCCACTTAGACTAAGGAGAAACGCTTTCTGAACAATACCAAACTGAAAGGACGTAGGTCAAAATCGTTCCAAATAACTGACTAGATTAGCAGCTGTGGAGGAAGTGGCTTCGCAGGTACCTGCTGATAAGCATAACAAACCTAAACGAAAAATGTTAACTAAAATGCTTTGCGCTGAATCTTGCAATTTCATATTTACGTGAAAAACTAACTGGCCATATCTGATCTTTAGTCTTAAACCAATTGCGCAATCATCGCATAAAACTTACTGGCTCACTAAAAACTTGAATCTTAGTCTCATATCATGTCAGCAACAATACCTTAGCCTTCAACAGGCAATAATTCTTTCGGATAGGCATTCTTATACGAAGCAATAGTGACAATCTGCAATAGACTATAGGCTACAACGCCTAAAGCGCTAAAGCCTTATCTTATTCCGACTACTTAGCTAGCACTTGGCAGACAAAGCAGACTAGGTAAGCATCTAACCTCTCTGAATTCAAACAGTAGCTTTTCCACTAATTTATTTGCCTATACCTTCAGCACTCACCTAGTTCCGAGAAGCCCGGTACATAGCAAGACTCGGAAACAAAAGTTACAAACTGATTTATTGCGCAATCTACCTGAAACAAGATGGCCGAAATTTGGATTCTAAGGGAAAAACATAAAATTTTTTCTCTTAGACTTTCTTAACCAGATGAGTTGCAAGAATCACAATGGGGTCATGTTGGTAAACACGTTTCTAAAGATTTTTTTGCGATTTTTCAAAATTCGGGTTGAATACCCTTTTAAACTCTACTCATTTTTATCCTAAAACGTGAGCACTATGAATTGTTTTTTGGCATTTCATATTTTTTATAACACATCCCAACTTTATACCAATTATTTTATAGCTAAATGCCTTGATTATTTTACATTCTGTATTTTTACCATTTTGATATTTTTCACAACTGTGAGGTAGCACTTCACTCGCATATCTGCTTTCTCACTAGGCTAGTGTTTGATCAGGATCTGTATTCACACATAGCCTATCCCGGCAGCCAACCCGAATAGTTTAAAATATGTATATAGCGTACTATTGTGGTAAATTGCATAATTTATGTGATGTCATATATGATTTCCATGCGTAGTGATGCTAGCGCAATGCGGTTGAACTAAGCACAGTGCCAGTATTATCTTGGTGGAAAATTCTTTTTCTGGTGACCTTGTTGTCAGACTTCGATCAGAGCAATCTGAGAAGAGGATACAATGGCAAGTGCTGAAATTTCCCTCGTGCTTGGTTTGAAGGTTAGGATGGGCTGCCAGGATAGGCTATATGTGAATTCAGATGCTGATGAATAACTAGCTTAATGGGAAAGCAGACATGCGAGTGAAAGTGCTACCTCACGTTAGTGAAAAATTTAAGTTGAAAATCTGGTTTGCAGCTTCTGAATTTTGATATTTGTATGTGCAACTGGAGTTTTAAGGTACTATCAAATACGAGTTGCTTAAAAATTATTCAAAAAATGCATTATTTGCTATATCACAATCTTTCCATTATTGCGTTATCGTAAACTAGCAAGCTATAGTCGCTGGTAAAATTGAACATGTTCAACCCTTCTAGAGTCCCGAAAAAATGCTCAACTTTTCTGGCGCATTTGAAGTGCGCTCACATGACGCTGTAGCTTACAGCTGTAGTGCAAGACTAGCGGTTCAGGCTGGCTGCTTCGAATTAGCTGACTAATAATTCAAGAATTTTGCAAGATTTAACTATTTGTGGAGGACTAGCAATCTTTATCTGAAGGAAAGTAATACCAAAGTTATCAAAATTTTTTCTAACCGTAATATTGAATCCAGAACAATTTCTCATATATGAATTGATAATAGTTGTTCTTTGCCTATTCCAAATGATTTGCCAAAAGTTTTAGCGTAAAATTCGATGACAGACTGAAGCTAGAAAAGCATATCAATACCAGAGGTGGAGTCCTCGAGGACGTTCTTGGCCTCGAGGACTCATTTTGAAGTTCTTGACCTTGGCCCCAAAGGTCAAGTCATTGGCTTTGGCCTCGAAGCCTTAAGTCCTCGAAAATTGCCCTGTCCTCGGCTCTAGGACAGCACTATTTTTTGAACAGCTGAAATTTTGTTGGAAAACGCCAGAAACCTCGCAAAAAATTTGGAAATACCTTTTTTGTTTTCGTTTATTGGAGCATAGGCGTAGCCAAGAAGGGGGAACTAGGGAACCCGCCCCCACCCCAATTGAAATTTCACCAATGATAAAAATGTGCCGAAAAAGCCTATTGTTTCTTCAGCTTCAGTTTCTTTTTAGCATTTTTCGCTTACAACAGTAACTAACAACAATATCGAAGACCATGGTCCCCGGGCCCCCCTCAATTTAATTTTTCCTGGCAATTTAAACGTATAACCCGGAAGAAATGGAGAGTTTTTGTCCTAAAAGTTGCTATCTTAGGCCTACATCTAGCCTTTTTATGAACGCAATACATTAACCAGTGCCGGATTTACCATAATATGATGCAGTACCATCTCGGGGCCCCGCGCTCAAATCGTAAGACTTTCTTTTAGTCTTCACTTGTATTTGGCAGAAAGATGTTGCGAAAATCTCCAAGGTGCCAGGGGCTCAGCGCGATGTAAATCTGGCCAGGCAATAACATGGTTAGAACGCTTTAACCATCTATTATTACATTTTTCGATAACAATTCAGTAATTCACCTCTACCTTGCCGGCTTTTACGCACAAAATACTTCAAAAAATTTTTTTGCCATGGAAAATGCTGATTGAACAAATCATTGAACTTTAACTAAGAGGGCCTGGGCCCACTGGCCGAGCATGTATCCCTATAACTGGTGATTTTCATGACAAAGCAAAAATCTCTAAGGAAAATCTTTGAGTGGATTATTATTTACAGTTAAAATGTTGCAAGAGGCAAAGCACCTTACTTCCCCCCACCTGGACCAAATCACTTACAATTAAATTTAACTCCAAAATGCAACATGTTAAACGTGTTTTGGACCTAAATTGCTAGTAAAAGCAGAATTAAACATTTTCGTTTTTTCAATTGGTTTTCAATAATGTCAAAATCTAGTGCTTTTAAATGGCTCTGCATACTTGCAAATTGTGATTCAATGGCATTAAAATAGCTTTTTTTTCCAAAAAATTACAGAAAATTGCCCAACGGCAGGGGGCTTTGCCCCGAGACCCCTAGAGCCTCCGGCAGCTGGGGGCCGCGCCCCCAGACTCCTATCTGTGATACGTTTGAGTTACACTAGCTTTCTCAACAGGTTTCCAAAGTTAGATACTTGTACTTATCAACTATTAGTTTAAGCCTTCTCCCTTTGCAAAATCCAGGTTAAGTGCCAATAGGCAACAATTTCAGATCTTCCATCCTACGATATCTTTGTCTCACAAAAACTTCCTCTTTTGAAAATTTTTGATGACGTCATTTCATGTGATTTGTGGTTTAGGCCTTCCCCAATCAAAAATTCTGGGTACGCCTATGAATTGGCGATCGCCTGAAAAACTTTTTTGAATACCTTTTTTTTGGAGAACACTTGCGGCTGTGTTCTCTGTCCTTGGCCTTTGTCGGGCTGTGTCCTGTATTTACTTAGTTTAGACAAAATTGTATCTAAGCTTTCTAAAACTTTAAAACTTCAGCTAGCTCATTATTTGATATTTTCCCATATTGATGATTGCAATGTTATGTTTTATAACTTATCTAATTGTTCATTGCCCTAATTGACAAAAGTTTTATATGCTGTAATGAGTTTATTTTCGGACTTCGCGGTTCTTCTTTGCGCATGCATATGCTACCATATGTGAAAAGACTTCATTTTTTACCAGTTAATTCAAAATTGCTTTGCTCGCGCAAAAATGTTTGCAAGGTTATGCTCTTAGTCATATTTCAAAAATTTAATCAACTCTCGCTGAGTTTTGGCAAGGTATGCATTAGCTTGCGTGTTAATGGTGATAATTGGCTCCTTCAAACTGTAAGTAGTTTATATTTTGCAAGATCACAATCCATGTTTTCGTATGCATCACCCAAGATATGGAATTCGTTGCCACTATCTCTACGTAAAACTGAAAGTTTGTCCCTTTTCAAGAAACGTTCAAAACAGAGGAGCTCAAAGTTTTAAAGGAGCTGGCCGCATTACACTTTTTCTGAGTTTTAGCGGGCCGTAAAATTCTCCTAAGATGTTTGGATAATTTTAACCCTAATAACCTACTGCTTACATTAGTTTTGTATTGTTCTACCAAATTAAAGAATTTTTCACCGTAGTGAGCCTTTGCTGAAATTAACTACGTTTTCCACTTTCCGAAAATTTAAAGTTCGTTCAGTTACAGTATATGGAAGAACTTTATATTGCACAACAAACACAATCCTGTTTACTACATAGCATCACCATCACATCCAAAATTTTGCGAAGGAAGGACTTGAACCAAAAGCTAACACTTTTCTATGGCGAAGTTTGCACATTATACAGCACCCGACGGCCGACGTGTTGGAAAAGCTTCTGCTCGTTTTAAGTGCATTATGGAAGTCATGTGAGGGGCAAAGCCCTGACAGCTGGGCAATTTTTGCAATTTCATGAAAAAAATAGCTTTTTAACGTCATTAGAAAGAAATTTCGAAGCTTTTTAGAATCAATTTAAAGAATCGGATTGCTTATTCAATACATTTCCCTATACTTATAGATCAGGTCCAAAACACGTATAAAATTAGCAGATTTGGGTAAAACTTTTTAACACATGCCCCAAATTTATGTTTTCTTGTTTGTGGTGTACGACAGCGACAATTTGCATACTCAAAAACGTTTTAGGTAGATGGGACATATGATTACACCTTGTTTGAAAAAAATTTGAACGGAATCGAGCAACGGGATCAAAAGTTAGGAGTAATAAAGTGCAAAACTAGTAAAATGCTGCATCTAGCGGCAAAAAAGCAAGAAAAATTATGGGGTGAAATTAATGTCAAATTCCACTTTTTATGGTGAGGATTTGTTTATAGCAAGCTTCTTAAAGTTTTACTACTGTATAGCAAAACATTAGTGTTCTAATTACGAGGTTTTGACAAAATGATAAACTTAAGATTTTTAAAAATTTAAATTAGACATAATCAGAGGTGGGCTGTAACGAATTACTGAAGTAACGAATTACTGTACCGCAACAAATTACTCTTTTAATCATTTTTACGGTAATGACATCACTTTTTCAAAAATGTAACTTTAGCGATAATTTTATTCCTTATTTACAGGGGTTGAAATTTCTAGTTAAAAATTACGGCGTAAATGTTACTATCCAGAAGAAACGCTTGACTGACTGCTCATTTTAGACCTCCATCCAGTCAATAAAGTTTTTCTCTTAAAAATGACGCAGGATCCTGCCAACGTCGTATACCTTTCTGCCCGCTTGAATGGTTAACACATGCAGTGCCAGGTTGGTCAAGGACAATCATTGAAAGAGCTCATGTGGATACAGCACAAGTGCAAAGCAATAAAAAATTATGCGGCCGAGTTTTCTTATTCCGCAATTATCAAAAAGGAGATTTCGGTGACAATATTTTGTTGACTGTTTGTTTCAAGAAATACTGTTCCAAATCGGTTTTATGGGAGAAGTGATAAATAGGCCAACATGAAGTAATGAAGAGATGCCCCAAACTTTGTTCGACTATTCTCCTTATCGGCAAAAATAAATTTGATCCGTTTGACTCCATATCATTGGCAACCCTGCATTTCAAAATTTTTTGACATCAGAAAAGGATGGCTTCACAAAATTTCTTGCAGCATAAGCAACACGACGTTTCATACTCTGCAAGAAATTTTGCAAAATCATCCTTATCCGATGTCACCAAATTTTAAAATGCACGGTTGCTATAGGTCAAACGGATTATACGTATTTTTGTAGATAAGGGGATTGTGGAAGAAGGCTTGTAGCAGCTTTTTATTATCTTTAGTAGCTCTCATTTCTTCAATAAAATCATTTTTTTAAACTTTGATTAACAGACATCGATCTCAAACATAATCTCTAGTATGTCTAATTAACGCTTATCTATCACGTGGCGTAGTGCCAAATTTCAAAGTTGTGCAAAAACGAAAGCTAGATATTGCAAAATCCTATTCATTTACACAGCAGTAGGTAAAATTTTTGTCATAGCAACTATGCAGAAAAAAAAAAAAAAATTATCCAATATTGCTCTGACAAAAATTTTACACATTGCCGTGTAATTGAATAGGGTATTGCAATACTTAACTTTTGTTTTTGCATAACTTTGAATTTGACACTAAGCGACCGTAGATAAAATGTTATCCCGAAATACTGTTCGAAATAATTTTTTGGACAGAAGCTAAGAACTCCGTAGACTTTTCAAAAAATATCAGAACGGTACATCTATATTAAACACAAAAAAGATGAATTTGTAAAAAGTGAATAGAATCTTTAAGCGTACTTTGTACGGTACGTCTACCAACCACCATTTTGTAAACATTTTTAATATTTTTAGTCACTAGCTTACAGTAGAAACGTGATACCGGAAGGCGGGGCGGAATTTATATTGCGCGGAGCCCTTAACCACATTTTCTGCCTCAAAAATTTGTTGACAAAAAAGTTTTCTAGCGCTCAGGAGTCGCATTTTTTGTCCGAAATAGGACGAGAACTACCCAAAAAAAATTATTAAGAACAAAATACTGAGAAATTAATGATAAGCTATAGAAAGTAGCCTATCCAGAGTCTTAGAGGCATAATCAAACCTTTGATTAACAGCCTAAGACATACTGTTTTGAAATCGACTATCATCTTTCGTTCCTCGTCAATATAGCTATAGGACTACAGGAATGAACATGAGCGTAGAAAGGCAAAGAATTGAATATTAATCATATCATAACAGAATATAAAAGTTAATCAGATCAACATAGAATATAAATAGAGAGTAGAGGGTTAGCTAGTCTGTCGTTGTTTTGAGAGATGTAAGGTAAGATTTGCAGATTAGCCGTTAAAGATTTGATTTATAGCATTTAGTTTTATTCGGTAAAGATTTAATTAATAACCTTTAGTTTCATTGGATAAAGATTTCTCAGTTAAGATTTAATTAGTTTGGCTAAAAATGATGGGTAAAGATTTGTGTAATATAAACATTATCGGTAAATATTTATTCATTTATTGATAAATTGGTGAAGATGTATGTTTTGAAGATTTTGTCACCGGCGATGTTGGTCATTTTGACAGTGCTAGCCTTACTGAAGAGCCCCGAAATTGGGCGAAACAACTGTCTAAGGCATGCTGTTGGAAATTAATTTGAGTTGAGCTATTATATATCTTGTAATATTGTGATTACTTAATATTTTCAAAAAACAACAACAACAACTTTTTGTATTCTGTTATAATCTGATTAATTTGCGATGTTTTGCCTGTCTATGCTCATGTTCATAACTGTAGTTCTTGCTATTCTGACGAAGAATAAAAGACAATTGTCGATTCCGAAACAGTATATGCCTTAGGCTGTAAATCAAAGGTTTGATTCTGCTTCTAAAACTGTCATGGATACTGTGTGTATATAGCTTATCATTACCCAAAAAAAAGTTTTCACCCCTTAGGGGTCGCAATACTGCCTCAGTCAAGAGCAGTGCTATTTCGCCGTATGATAATCCCGTCTCAACCGGTATAAGCAACATTAAGATAAAAAATGCAATGTGAGGATTATGGTAAGCGTGATAATAAGATTATTAGCATATATCTAGCGACTTATTGGAAATCATTCATCAAAACCTTTAAGGAGTTCTACTAATTTGGAGTTAATAACAAATTATTAAATTTTTATTGTTCTATTTTGCTTCATAACGTTAGCGTTCAAGATCTTGCTTCAGCGCTAAAGGAGCCACGGCAACACACTTATTTTGATATTGCCATGACCGCAGACACAAATTATCTCCAGCTCGAAACCCAATTAATTTTAAAACAATATAATTCTGTACTCAGTCAGGTGTAATGCAGTAATTAAATTAATATTCGTGAGCACTGAACCGTGTTGAAGAGACAGCATACTAATAGCTACAACTTTATAATGATGATCACGGATGAGATCCAACATTTTCTTTTACATACTGGCTGAAGAAAAGTTGATGTAAACTATTGTCATTTTGGCTAAATTTTTCATGCAAAGTACTTTGTAATTTGTTACGACAAATTACTTATTACTTTTTCTGAGAAATAACGACTACGATAATTTTATTACTTTTTTAAAGTAACTTTTGAGCGAAGTAGTGTCATTACTTTTTTACCGTAATTTCCCCAACGCTGGACAAAATCAAGTATGCTAAACAGTTGCAACTGGTGTTGATGATGTACTTGCGGAATCCTTTAAAATTGTCTATCAAGAAACCAAGTTTAACTACTGCGTTAAAAAGGCGACTGTTTGGGTTAAGACACTTGGCTAAAGACAAATTTAAGGGTATAGTATCAAAGAGGGGAGGAGGGGAATTGCCATATATAACAGGTATTTGTAGCTCTATCTTATACTCGGAGATTAGAAAAAAGGATAAAAATTCTACATGTTTTGTAAAACTTTATTTTTTTACTTGCCCCACAGGGGCTACTTTACACATTGGCCCCCAAGTGCAACAAATTTCTGAAAGAAAAAAACAAACGACAAAAATAGAAAAATTTTTTTGAAAATAAAAATGTCACCGCTAAAAGTATTGAATTTTCGGTGAAAACCTTTTTTCAAGTATGATTTTCATTTTCGCCTGGTTGAGAAGAAGCATCAAATTTACTGTAAAAACCCTTTGTTTTATCCATCTAAGCTTAATAGAAAAATGTAAGAAATTTAGAGAAATGCTTGCACCCCTTTGGATTAAACTCCCAGATACGCCACTGTCTAGGGATTTAAAGCATTTCCAGGAAGAGGTTTGGCCCAGCCGGTCCTACTTTGGCTAAGGCTTTGAGTACAATGAGTAGATTATATCTGAGAGTGATCTTTCGGTCACCAGAAGGTAAAAGAGCCATAAGGTTTACTTTTTGGGGTATGTCATTTTTCACGTCATTCAAAAAAATTCCCGGGCAACCCAATTTTTTCGAACAGTTGAAGGCGCGGTTCTATTCAAGAACATTTTCGTAACTGATCTTTTAGAAGATGAGAGGTAGTTTGAAACTTTGTGGCAACAATTGTCAATTTTAAACCTTTTTTGCGCTAACATTTAATTCTGCTGTATGCCACAAAATGTTAAAGTTAGTGTTTTTAAGATCTATTAGCAACGAAGTTTAAATTTCTCTTGTTTGGTTGCGTGCTGCAGCACATTTCGACTGAATTTTTAATAAGGGGAGATTCGCAAGAATAAATTTAAAGGGATGTTGCTCGACCTCCTTGGGTAATGGGTCTAGGTGGTTGCTAATCTGCAAACTATTTCGAATGTTACAAATCGCTGTGCCTTCTAAGAAAGGCCTTTGATAAAATTTATGCCTTTGATTAAATTACATACCAATATTGAAGTTTTGGGTGTAATTCATGATTGTATTTCTGCAAGGAAGAACAACAATATAGGCCTACAGTAGTAATGGTAGTTCACTACAATCTGTCGTAATATCATTGATAGGTTGAATGTATTTGGAATACCTTTTTATACAAATTTGAAAATTAACGGTTTTACTTTTACAGTAAACTTTTGTGAAGACGATTGCGATATCATGATAAAAAATAGTCCAATGTTAAGAATTTTAATACCCAAAATTGGAATTTGAAACTATCAGGCGTATGCAAGTTATTAAACACAAAAAATCGTGCATTTTGCTTTTAAATTCAAAACTTTATTGAAATGTTTGTTTTAATTGTTTCCTCACTTTTTAAAATGTACGAATTGACATCAATTTTATAGTAATAAGCCAACTATACGAATTTTTGGATTTCTCCACTAAATGCAGCATTTCACTAGTCTAGCACTTTATTAGTCATAACTTTTGACCCTATGGCGCGATTCCGTTCAAATTTTTTTCAAACAAGGTGTAATCATAAGGCCAATTTTCCAATAATATTTTTAAGCATGCAAATTGTTGCTGCCGTGCACCACAAACAAGAAAACTCAAGTTTGGAGCAAGTGAGATCAGAAAAATGAGTTGTAAGATCAGAAAAAGAAAAATGAGAGATCTTTTTGTAAAATTCTCAAAAATTGTTTTGAAATTTTTCATACCTAGCAAAAAACTTATCTCATGCCATAACAGGCAATTTAAAATTCTAAAGAAAATTTTTAGTCATTACCCTAATGTACAGCTATTGTGACCATTTGGTTTAGAATACAGACTGCTCGGTGATAAAAATGTAAATAATGAAATGATAAAAATATAAAAACACCGTAGCTTATTTAGTGGCCAATGAAACGCACATTTGATCCTTTTTAGTACACTTGTAGTGGCGTCACCAAATAGCATTTATGAAAAATTGATTGAAATTACCGTTTGAAAAAACCAGCATCAACATCCATAACAACAATATTTGATAAAAAAATTATGCGAGCATCGAAAGAAAATATAGTCCATCTCTAGACCAGTTGAGGGCAACAAACACCAAACTTGTTGTGCGTGCCGCCCTGGTTTAAAAGCATAGTATTTTACTGTGGGCTTTGAGGATGTTACCACTGCTTGATGCCAGTATTTTATAGCTTATTATTGTAGAATTAATACTCTATTGGGTACTAAGTTTATTGCCACTATTTTCTTTGAAGCAAATTGCAACTAAACCAAAGTCTTTAGATTGATTGAAGATGAATAAGCTGGAAATTAACCAATGCCATTGAATCCCTACTGGTCTCCTATAGGCTTATTAGTCTAAACCAAGCCAGTCAGTAGACTGTACAAAACAAAATTTTCTGCTTTACCTTTCTATTGTTTTATGGTTCTAGTCAAATATTTTACAATTCTACCCTTTATAAACAAAGACTTGATCGACTACCCAATTAATTTCAAGACTGCAATGGCGAAGCTTTAAACTAAAAATTAGCAAGTAAATACTGTGTTTGGCAAGTCGTGCCAAGCAAATTTTTGTGGAATGGATCAGTGACGATGTTTCAAATAATCTCACTCAGTAACGACGTAACGGAAAGAGATAATTTTTTTGTCAAAAGCTTAGAAAATTCATAGTTTTGAGTTATTTAGGTTTCAACCAAATTGAAACATTGTTCTACCCCTGTTTAAATAATAAGGACTATACTGTGCAAACATAAAGGGCTAACCAACCGGTAAAAAATGAATGAATGAAAAGACCTCGTATATGCATTATCAACGCTGTGATTGCATTAATTAAAGCAACACAAAAGATATTGATTGGTTGCCAAGCAACCTTTATTGGGCATGATAGCATGATTGCGGTAGATCAACAGTTTTACAGTATATTAACACGGTACTTACTGGAATGTTTTTTTTTAGTAATTCTGCAATTGAACCGCAAACGTTTTCCTGTACCAAGTCCATTGTACCAGCAAACTTATAATACCCTGTTCTTAAATTTAACGGCTGTTTGAGTTATCAAACTGAGTTTCTTAATAGTTTAACAAAGTCAAAAAACTGCAAAAAAGTAGTTACTGTAGTTTTGATTAGTTTACCAACCGCGATCAGCAGACGGTTCTTTTGGCTCTGGTGCTTTTATGTCGTTTGCCTCGAAGCACATTTGGTTGCAGATGACAGAAGTATTGCTTGTGAAGATGCTTTTACGAAAGTAAAACATTTCATTCAAAACCGCGTTATTCTTCTGAGCTCGTTTCATATTAGCATCGACCTAAAAAGTAACAGAGTGCTAAACTGAATAAACTTTTAGAGTAATAGCGCATTCTTTGTGTAGACACCCGTTGGTGAGAAAGCAAGTCAGATGGGAGTAGCTGTTGGTTAAAACCAGCCAGTAATCAGTAGGTTTAGCTAACGCACGAGTTCACACCAAATGCAAATCTGGTCTGAAGAGGAGTTTATAGCAAGAGGAGAGGTAAGCATTAATAATTTTTATGTTTTAATTTAAGGCAATGAGTTGAGTCAAAGTCAGTAAATGCCAAGGTCGTCAGAAGATTTAAGAAAGAAAATACTTTTTTTGGTGCATGTATAATATCCTCCTGCCAGAAGGCAGCGTGAAGTACTAGCAAGCAATTGAATAATCCGCACTCTTTTTATTAAAATAAGTTAGTACTAAATACATGAACGAATCTGCACCCAGTGGCACTAATCAGAGGGCTAAGGGGCTGAACCCCCCTTAATCAAGTCGCTTAGAAAATTTAAATCAAAATACAAGTGTTTAAACGTGTTTTGAACTGGAACTGTAAGTAAGGGGAAGAGGGGAGGCTAAAGAGGCTGAGCAATTTAACTCATTTAAAACTGACTTCTGAGTTTTAGTAATTTAGTTTTTTGAAATGGCTCCCAAAGCGTGCTAAATGTGATCTAAATGACGTTAAAAAGGCTGTGTTTTACTGAGCTTGACAGAAATTTCCTGGCTGCTGGGGGCTTTGTACCAAGTCCCCCTGGCCTCCGGTGGTTAGGGGATTGTGATATAGCCTGTTATAGAGCATTTAAGTTGCATTGATTTCTTCAGCACGCCATTTATATTAGACCGTTGTCAGACAAAAATATTTTAAGTTTTGGTTCAAGCCCGCCTCCCTTAACAAAATTCTGGTTGCGCGCCTGTCTGAATTTGTTTCAAAGTTAGATGTTGCTACGGATTTCTTCAAATTTTTCTCCATAGGATTTGCTGTTAGTTCGAAGTCTTGAAGCAGACTCTATTCATCTTAGAGTATTTTGTCTAAGAATGCAACAACGTTACCACGATAAGTGCTGATCCCAAATCATAATAATAACAGCGTAACACTCAACTAGCCACTCGTAGTGATCAATAAAAAATCTTTATTTTTCTTGCTATATTCAACTGAAACGTGTAAAGAGCATGAGGATTTATTTGTGAGTCATTTTCTCAGACATCTTGTGAAGAGTTCTCGCTCTCAGACGTACGCGCATCGTTGTGGAGAGAGATGTTACGTTTACTAGTCCTATCTAATCTGATATCTGACTTTTTTTTGTATGTTTGGGTACCGATATACTTTCTGGTTTGATTCATGGGAGCACGGAAGACTTTGTTTGTAGTTCACCTTCAGTGCAATAGATTTTCTCTAGCCTAGTTCACGACTTCATGATTTTTCTAATTGTTTATCTTACGGAGTTTATCGTTTGCTGTACGATCTGTGCTTTTGAGCACATCAATTCTGCTGCTCTCGATCCTGGTTGGGCCCAATGATCGGTAGCCGTCAAGTTCTTATTGTTGATTTTCCAAGGTCTGTTCATCCTTCTACTGGTTTGGGTTCTGGTTTCCTCGCCGCTACATTTGCTACGATCTACATGTCAATGCTCAAAATACATTGCAAAATCTAATACTGTAGTTGAGCTTTTGAAGTTCGGGCACCAGCTTCTCTACTTCTGTGTTGATTACTACTTGCAATTCTATTTATGTCTTTGATTGCATTGAATCGACTTTGTGGCCTTATCCATCACCACCAAACTTAGCCTTGCGGCAGTTTTCCTGCATTTTCCACCATTGGGTCCTAGCGACTCTTTTGGTGCTGTTAATATCGTAGGGAAAATGGCAGCATTACTCTTGTGTGACAGACAATGCTTTCCTGCTGTGGATTGTTTGGTTTATCACGCATCAGTCTTTCTACATCTGCTTGCTCTATCTGGTCTCTGATAATCTTTCTCAATGTTTTCTCCAAACATGAATTCAGTTGCCTTTCACAATTTTTTTTTTTTTTTTTATGAGTCCCATAACATTGACTCATTGACTTAATTACGTTAATGTGGGATAATTAGTCCCTGTAATAATGGCTGTGTATCGCTCATGTCTATACTGGAATTTTGTTGCGTTCTTTAACGATTCCGTAAAAATGCAAGTTGGAAATTCGTCAAGTTAGAAATCAATAATATTTAGTAAAAGATTTTGCTTGAATTAGTGTATGTGATCAACGCAGCTTCCTCACTTTGCCTCACTTGAATCGTAAGCAATTGATTACTTGTTGTTTTGTATTTTGAGAACAAGTTGATTTTCCTCCCGGCATGTTTTTGTTAAATCTCACAGAAGCGATTATGCAAAACTAGAGATACTCTACCTTTTTACATGAGGTTTTGAAATGGTTTTGATGAAAATTTTCAACATTATTTCTTTATAAATATTGGCTATTGCATCACAAAAGTGAATAATTATTATTAGCTGAAAAAATTCTTTTTAAAAACCATGATATCTTTTATGACGAAATGGTGTTAATTTTTTTCATGAAAACCATTGCAAAAAATCTCGTGTAAAAAAAGTATTCTGAGGATGTAGCAGATTAAAAATTTGTTGTCTTGCATGACTTTAGTAAACTGAGGATGTTGCACATTAAAAGCTAGTTGCATAGATTCTGAATTCTGCCTTTCACCCTCGGCATATGCAACAAAGTACGTGTAAACAGAGTGGCATGATGATGAATATGCTTGATTTATTAAGCTGTGTACAATGAAGTTAACCCTTTATCATTTGCCCTGATCCCTTAACCAGTTTTCATATACGGTACAGTACCATAGTAATTCGAGTTTGTTACAGCAACTTAACTCGAATTGGGCTTGATCATGAGAAGTGGAGGAAATAGGGGAAGGCCTTTCGCTTGCAGTGGAGCAAATAAGCTGCTTTTAATGGTGATTATAGTAATTGTTAGTGCTACTAGTAATAATAGTATGCTTATGATATCAGCGATGTCATATCCTGTATGACGGATTATGACGCTATGCATAGGTTGTCACAAATCCTTTACTTGTTATTCCGTTAATAACAAAGATAACTTTTTCATTAGCTCATTTATTCGTTCAAAAAAATTTTATGTTAACGGACAAATTAACTTCCGTTAAGTTTTGTTAACTTCCGTTAAGGTTTTTATTGTTATTACTTTGCACCATTCATTCATCGCACCGGTACAGACCAGTTTGCACTGGTAACACTTGTTTCGTATTAGCATGAGTTTTATAAAAGAAAGCGAAGAAACGAGCTCGTTTTTGAGACAAATAATAAGCTGCAGCCTTATAGGTCTTTTAATTATCGGTGTTCGCAATTTCCAAACATTTTCGATTGCAGCTTCGTTAGTGCATAAGAACCTATTTTTATCTTGAAATTAGATTAGACTTTAAAATATCTCTTCCAAAACACAAAAAGACCACCATAGCAATAAGTATTTCCTGACAAGCAGCTCAACAGTGTGACTACGTGTTCTAAAAGTAAGTAAATAAAAAGAAATGTAAATTACATCTAAATTTTAACGAATTAACGGACTTCCTTAACTTTCGTTAATTATAGCTGAAAATAACGTATTAACTTCAGCGGATGCATGAAGTTTGTAAACGGACTAGTGGTTAACTAAGCCAACGTTTTGCATTAACTTGCCCACCTATGAGGCTATGTAATTACCATGGCGTGATATATTACAGCAGATTATGATGTCAAAGATATACACATTGCGACATCATGTCTTTGGTAGCATTATATGAAATAAATACATTACAATGTCATAAAGGTCTAACATTCGAAGATATCGACAAAAAACTTACTTTATACAACTGCTGTACTGTAGAAGATAAATTAAGCAGTGAAGACTAAAAAATGTTACAACATGCAACTACTTGTACGTACATAAGAAATTGGAATCAGCAAGTTAAGTTTGTAAGTCAGAATTGCTCTGGTAAGCAGCATAATAACAACAACAAAGGCTGCGTTTTCAAAATCTGTCAACTGAACATCGCACACGCGGAACTCAACTCTCCAGCCAATAGAAGAGCCAGGAGGAGGAGGTTTAAAACGCATTGAATTCCAGTTTGTCGATTGAATAATCTGAATAAAATAGAACATCAAGGGTTTTTTACACAAATTAGTTGTGATAGATCGTTATTTTCGAACAATGTCTATTTTAAGCACAAATACATTAAAAACTTATATTATTCCCTAGTAACAGAATACGTAAAACGCCAGCAACGGTCTAGCCAAATTTTATATGAAAGAAAAAAAATACTCTATGTCTACAGAAAAAAAACGAGATTTTTTTATTTAGGTTTACTTTTCAAGAAAAATGCAAAAATTATCTGCTCTTAGACGTACTCTGTGAAATTTTTAACCGATATTAGATTGGTGCTCAATAAAGTGAATATTTCAACTCAATAGAAATAGAAAGTAATTATTGCTGCTTGCAGTAAGCTGCATATGTGCATTTAGTTCTTTTGTTATTGTTCTTCGAATGTGTCTACACCATAGACTTTTTTCTTCACGGATCATTCAAGCTGCGAACATTTCCAAATAGTCCAATCAAATCAGTAGAGTACGTATGACCGCAAAAAAATTCACAACAAGAGGAAAATTTTTTTCTTCAGAGCTCTTCTCATTTTCTCCGCGCGTCTGTTTTTAGTCTACTAATAAAGAGTCCATAGTTTGACGCACTACAGTATTCGCTGCCAAATGAAAGCGATTTGCGTTTTTTTGCTTCGAAGACTTTCCCCGAAGCCAAGAGGCAAGATATGAAACCAAGCAGGAGAAACAGAAGAATGCCTATTATTGCAAAGCTATACAGCAGAGGTGGAGTCGAGGATCCAACATTCGAGGCCAAAGCCGAGAGCTCAAAACATCCGAGGCCAAGGACCGACTTTTCGATAACAGAACCTCTTGAGACCAAGGAAAAGAATGCTCGATGCCAAAGACCTAGGACACAATTTTTTAAATTATGTTTGGCAAATTTTTTATTTTTTTATTTTTTTTTGCTTAGCACGAAAGTATTTACGATAACTGCATTTCGTTGAATTTTCGATGATGATTCGAAAATAGTAGTTTGTACTGTAAAAAAAACAAATGTTATTTTGAAGTGTTACGCGTTAGCAGAAATGCGATTACGTTCCCCGCAGTATTGTGGCAATGAAACAATTAAGGTTGTAACTCGTGAATGGAAAAGTGTGTACGTCAAAATGGTCAATTTTAAGGCCTTAACTTCATCAGTTAGGGCCTCAACGCAAACGTTCGCTGATTGATGATGATAGATTCTCACCTTTTTAGTTACTTTCTCCAACACAATCCTTATTGCTTAGTTAAACGACTTCTTTTCGCAGAATTTTTTAAAACACAGTCGATCCTCGTGTTAACAGCCCTCATTTTAACGGACTTCGGATTTAACGGAGATTGATTTGAGCTTCGGAATTTCTTAATTTTTGTATGTTGTGAAATAAATAGCAAAAGATTTGGTTTTAAGATACATCAAACGTGCAACGTATGTCATACAGCACAAGATATTAACTATAATAAGTTCATTAATGCGCTATTATACCATACAGTATTCTATTTTATACTGCATTAGTGCATAGGCTTCATTTAAGTTTGTTACAAACTGACTTTGCAAAGATCTTGCTGCCAAGTTATTCGACTTTTCAGACGCAGTATGCTTCTGCTACATAACACTAATAAAGTGATTTTAACCAAAACGTGTATTGTGTATCTACACTAGGTAAAATCAGTGTCTTTTCGAATAACGGACATTTTTCCAATAACGGACAATTGCATTTCCGCATTAATCCGTAAAAACGAGGTTTGACTGTATAGTCATAGTTGTTAAATATTACAGAGCGATTAGCAAATATGATATTATTGTCTAAAAGTAATGCAAAATACTGCAAATTTCTATTGTTAAAATAAATTGAGGTACCGTACCCGGTATTTGCAAACTCAAGTCCTTGAAAAAATAACGGGGATCTGAAGGGCAAGGACAAAGTCCGCATGTCTCCGTTGAACATTTTTAGTGATTTTTCTCGTCACAAAAATAGCAATTTTTGTGACTTTTAAAAGAAATTACCAAATAGGTTTTCAAAGCAATTTGAAAAAAGAAAATACCGTAGAACTTAAGTTAGCATAACTTTAGTTTTCACACGTTTTCCCAATCCTAATTTCAAGCCAATCTTTTTTTACGTTTCAGTGCATGTAGTGATTCTCTATATTCTCACATCTAATGTCTATTGCTTCTCAATGAATGATCGCGTATGTTTCCAGTACCAGAATACACTTTATAAAATTTGACAAAACCTATTTAACTGCAAAAAGTAGCGTAAAGATTCCAGCAGGGTTGTGTTAAGGAGGAAGGCATTGAAGACCTTTGCGATTTGCCCTGCCCCCCTCCCTTCGAAAGGCACACAATTTGCAGAAACGTAAAAATAATAAGTCATTATTTTTTCAAAAAATGTCCAAGTTTTTCGGGATATCTTCGCCTCCTCATCTTCATAACGTCGTGTGAAAAATTGATTTTAAGTGCAGCGCGCATTTTTTTGAGGCATTTGAACAATTATGGTTATATTGAATTTCACACTTGATTTTTTAATTATTCTTTATGCTGCATTTTTTCTGATACAAATACAGTAGTTTATTATATAAAATTCTTAGCCGCGATTTTCAACACCAAAATCGTTCGGCGGATGTGGTTTGACCCCACACCGCTTTTCATTAATTACAGAGTGGTTCTTCCATATCTCAAAACAAATTCATCTCAACATTCGCTCGCGTATTTTTAGAATAAGTTGGTTTTCTCAAGATACGTTTTGTTAGTTATATGAGGGATCTAGTAACATATTTAGTATGAGTGACTATCACTGGTTACTGTATTACATTTCATTTTCACGCGCATACTTTCTTCTGAAACCACACTCAGAGAGACAGCACAATCATGTTTTAGCATTACAAACTCAAAAATGTTTGTGTCTGGATCCGCGGATCTCTTGTTATGACCCTAGATGGTTTTAATGCTTTGCTGTTTGTATCATCTGCATTGGAACTGCTTGCAGACATAAAAAGAACGATTCTACACTGTCTTTTGCTTCCTCATTCTCCGATTAGAGCCTTCACGCAATGCCATTTAAACAACAAGGTTAACTATGACTTGGCTATCACATTGTACTACTTTTTAGATAATAAAACAAGGAAAAAAATTGATAGGTTAAAAGTTTAGATTATTTTTTGTTTGTTTATTTTCTTTTTCAATCAATAATGCTGTCCTCAAGCCGAGGACAGCAAGACATTTTTGAGGACTTGGAGGCTTCAAGGCCAAGGCAAAAGCCAAGGACTTCAAAATGTGTTCTTGAGGCCAAGGACGTCCTCGAGTACTCCACCTCGCTATACAATAACTATGTACGACATAGATATTTTTCTAACTACAAAAAAAACTCTTAGAGAAAAAGTTCCTTTTCGGTTCAATAGTCAATTTCATTGGAAAAATAAAAAAAGTCCTTGTTTTAGGTTAGTTGTAGTTTTTTTAGTTTTGTTGTGAACTGTTTGCATACAAAATTTAAATGCCGTAGCTTTGGAGCAACTCTGGTCAAGTGGGGGCAAACAAACACGTCGCTAGAATTACCTTCTTATGTAGCCTAATATGACTATATGCAGGCGCGCAATCAGAATTTTACTAAGAGCTTAAACCAAAATTCAATTTTTTGTTGTTTGAAAAATGTCTCATTTCAACGACGTGCACGCTGAGTACTTGAGTAGGGTGTCCGATTCGGGTCTGTTTTTCTAAACCTGGGTTTTTTGGGTTCATTTGCTTCTAAAATAGATGCTTTTAGCGTCGTATGCACCGACGTGGATTAACTTTGATCTGCGGGTTGACAAAACTTTTCTGGGAAAATTTGGACAAATGGCAAGGCAAATCGCTATGATTTTTATGTAATTCAAAAAATAAATTCTCTGAGCTTGCGAATTCAGTTCGTTTTATTCTGTAAACTCCAAACGTTTGGAAGAAAAAAGAAAAGATAATTCGCAGATCCAAGTTCATCAACGTCGGTGCATACAACCCTTAGTGACTTAACCCTAATTTTGCACGGGGAGAGGGGCATTTTTGTCCCTGTCTCATTTTTTAATTTTTTTGATAAATCCGTTCTGAAAAAAGAGTTTTGTTTCGAATCAACTTGACTTTGAGTTAAAATTCATTACAAATAACTCCTAAAAATTTAGAGTTGCTAACGTAACTGGACGTTTCCCGATTTCCGAAGTCTTCCTAAGTCAGAATTAAAAGTTTTCCGAATTCACTTTCTGAAATCAGAGCTTTTTTTGGCCAATACTTAACTTAAATGACATCACAGACATTTTTGTGGTGTTAGTAACTTAACTTAAGCATTTGATGGTTCAGTATCAAAAACAAACCTATGAACAAAATTTGAACCGCCTGTGTCGTTAGGGCAAAAAATGACGTCATTTTTCAAAATTATAGCAGTGACGTCAAAATGATGATGTCATCAACTAAAAAACAATTGTTCTAAAAAACTTTAATGAGAACCAATCGGCACGTCAAATTTGGTGTTCTCATAACTTTTGTTTTGGGAGTTAGACAGGGAGGGGCATTTTTGCCCTCCCCGTGCAAAACGCGTTGGTCAAATACTCCGTGTAAAATAGGGTTAAGTGTGCTTCTTTGCGTCCGATTGCTGCCGCATTTTTTTAAGCACGTCATTGATTATGGCTCGCATCTGTTTTTTAGGGTAGCATTTTTCAGCGTAGCATTGAAATTATTTTTGAGAGTAGCATTGAAATCGGTTTTTCAGGGTAGCATTGAAATAATGCATCAAGCTATGAGCTCAAAAGCACTGAAATTTAGAATGAAACAATTATTTTTAAAAAAGGTACAAAAGCAAACTACAATTGGATTAAAAGATACTAACTAGTAAGTTCTTTAATTTCAAACTTGTAGTTTCGCTGCCTGTCTTTCTGATCGACAAAAAATTTCTAACAAAATGCTTGTCAAAATGGGTGCATAAATTCATGTTAAATTGATTTAGCCTCTGAAACAGTGAATGAAAAGTGAAAAGTTTGTATTCCGTTCTTGCCGAATTAAAATCAGTGTTGCCAATGACTTGGTAGTCGATTCCGCCGCAGCATTTTTTCCTGATTTGCAGTAGAGGCCAATCGCAATAACTCGAATACGGGCCCATCAACTAAATGGTCAAACCATTTTGTTTGTAAATACAACACGTTTATAACTTTACATTACATTGAATTTTGAAGTTTTTACGAAAAAAAAATATTATCGCTTTTACTTGCCATTCCAGATTGCTGACAGTATTCAGATGCCTACAGCGAAAAATAGCAACATATCTCTCCACAGCACTCCACAGCAATGTTTTATTAAACACTTTGTTAAATTTCGCTGAGAATAAATCTTTTCCCAAACAAGAAACTAAATTTTTAAACAGCATATTATTTGTGTTACAGAATTTTGATAAAGCTTCAAAATACATATGGACTAATGGATTATGGAAACTAAAAATGCCAACCAAAATTTCGACAACGACGGCTCAAATCCATTTATTTCATCTATTTATTCAACATTAAAATGGACATAATGACATCAGCACCTGTTTACAAACCCGGGGGAATAAAATGCAATCTTTGCTTTTCAGAAAAACTTGCGAAAGCTTTATATCTAGTAAATTAAAGGACCAACTAAATTCCAGATTTGAACTAATATTGGGGGACGTGTACACAAACCAAATTATAAATTTATTCGTTAGAAATAATGTCCCATAAACTGTTATTATCCAAACTTTGTAGCAAATCAGTATTTTTTCCATTGATTAGATATTAATATTTACCTTTGCTTTTATACAAATTTTGGAAAGCTATGAGCTGTTTGTTCTTATGAAAAATTTGCATGATTACTAAATTTGCAAGGTCGTTTATTTTAGTGCAAGTTTGCAAATTATTGTCTTTATTTTTATACACCGATCAGTTCATCTCTGGAGCGCGAGGTCTTAGATTGAAATCTGGGGCCAGTCAAGTCCGATTCAGTGCTACCAAAGGCTTGCCACTGCTGCAACATTTCTTCGAAAGAAGCTGTGTTGCCACAGGCGCATTTCATTAATTTTTTTAAAAATATCTTTTTTTGTAGAGATCTGACATCTTTTCAAGAACAGCGAAGTTTGTCGAAGTCAAAATTTTGAGAGCGAGCATGAAATTCTTTCAATAAATACATTTTTGCGTAAAAGTTTTGAAATATTTTGTCGTTTTATCTAATTTATATATCAGGTTACGTTATGAACAAAAAAAATTGTTAAGAATAAAGTTTTGGAGAAATTTTATTTTCAATTTTGGTGTCTTACATATTTATTTTCAATTTTGGTGTTTTACATTTTATTTTCAATTTTGGTTGGCATACGTGATTGCAAAATACGCGACTGCTAGCGCGGTGCTCTTTTATTTACTTTGCGAGTATTCAATTACTTTTTCCACGTTGTTTGAAATAATAGAAAAAGAGTTGATTAATTCTTAAAACTAAGAACTAAACTCGCATTTCAACAAATGTTTATTTAAACACTTTAAGATTTTCAAAATTACAGTAAAAGTTTTTAGCATGAACATACAATACTGTATAAATTTGTAAGAGACTGATTGCACGGTAAAAATCATCTATTCTTTCAAAATTATTCTGTTATCGCTTTACGTGAACAAAAGCACTAATATCTGAAGTTATACTCTATCAGTTTACACTATGCAGTACTCTTTAATTTTAGATGAATTCTGAAGGAATTTATGATTGCCGCAAAAAAAAAAGTTCTAATATTTATTAAGTAAAATATTAGATGTAGCAGAAAACTTTTTGCTTTGTTTTCACAAAATGAAGATGAGCAATGTTTTGTGTATTACAATTATGTATACTGTATTACACTGCCTTCTACAAACGCTTTGAGTTGTTTGCAGGTAAAAAATTATAATAATTGTGTTGTCATAATTTTTGTTCAGAAGTCTAAAAGGGCATTCAGGACGTTTTTATCAGGGCTGTAGATCTCGAGACCAGTCTCGGTCTCGAGACTGGTCTCAAGACCGATTTTTTTGTGGTCTCGGTCTTGGTCTCAAACCTTGGTGGTCTCGGTCTTGTAGCTTAAAATATTGGTCTCGAGACCGGGTAATTTTTGTAAGTAAAATAAAATAGTCTTGAAAGAGGCTAACGCCGCGTTTAGATTATGTAGGTTAGACAACTAGATTTCGCACCTGGAGATTAAAAATGTTGCGTTTACCCATGAGAAAAGAAGTCGCTTACATACCGCGGTTTTGATGACGAGAGAGAAACCAAAGTCCATAAGGCAAGCATTTTTGTTTGTGTTTTTGTCTCTGCGACAAATCGATGAAAGCAATTGAACCGACAAGAGCGTCATCATAATAGAACCAAAAAAATCATTAATAACAATTGTTTGAATGACGTGTTAGAATTTTCTTGATTCTATAGTCAACAGTAGTAGCACAAGTTGTTGAGCAGTTTTTGTTAAACAAAAGACAGTTTTAAGTTAAGTTACACAGAACATCTCAACATCAGCAAAAATTTATTAAAACAAGTATATTGAAGAAATTTAGTCACTTCCGTTGACAATCTAAATTTCGAGGTTGAGAATTTAAAGTCTGTGAACGAAACACTGATTGATAAGTTACGAATATTTGGAGAGAACAGTTAAGAGCTATGATAAACCTAGATAAAGAAGAATGGAAATGAAACCCACGTTACACCATATTTTAGAGAATAGATAGATAGTGGAGTCGGAGTGCACCATTTTTGAAATTGATAAATCTAGTTTTTTTTTAATGAGTTAAGGTTTTAAATAGCAATAAATGTTATGACTTTCGAGTGCGATAATTTTTCGACTTGTTTTCCCAGTCCACTCTTACGTTTTCACGATATATTTGTGTTCTATCAAATACCGTACCGTAGTCTAATTATTTATACCAACACTATTAACTTATTATCTTCTATTGTTGTTTAGCAAAATCAGAGCGAAAGAGATTATTTGAGCAGTTTTCGATTTGATCTCTAGAAGTTGTAAAAATAAAAACTTAAGGAAGGTCAATATTGAAATTAAAAAAAAGTAAATAGCTAAATAATAATTTTTTGGAGTTATGCATAGTTTACAATACTGTAGTTTGCACTGTTTGTTACTCACGTTTCTGAACAGTATAGCTAGCGGTAGTGCAAACAGTTTAATTAATCATGGGTAAAAAATGTTGTGTCACAAACTCCAATGAAAATTACGATAGAAAATCAAAAGAAAAAGTAGTTCGATTGCCTGCTGACAAAGACAAAAGAGCTCGATGGCTAAGTGTACTTCCCAGAGACAATACTCCCGATACCACAAAAACTGTTGCATGCGAAAGACACTGACCACTGTTGTGAAAAATGCTCCTCTATATTAAACGAAAAGATGTGCAATATTATGGATTGTTCACCTGGTATTCAGGCATCTATTTCAAAAGATTCAATGATGGGATTGGTGCACAAAGTACATTGCAGGATATGCCATTGCTAAAAACAAAAGTGACTGTGACACCCAAGACAGCCACTTTTACTACAAGTATAGCTGCTTTACAGAAAACTTGAATAGAGGTGGTTTGCATGTTTGTGGAAATTCCGTTTGCCAGTGGGTCATTTACAGTTATGCTGTGTTTCATGAGGTGGCCAATTATTGCTGCAGAAAGCCATGTAAAGTGCTGTAAATATCAAAAACATTTACATTTTAAGACTTCCCAATATTTTTTTCAATAACTACTGCTCCCTCAATGCGCCTAAATCTGCGTACGAAGAAATCTCGTCAGAAAATTTTAAGCTTAGCAACAGCAGTCAATAGAGATCAACAACAACAATGATGAGGTAAATGTAATTTTTGATGTTTCTCTTGGAAGTCTGAAGCTACAATCAGAACCAAATTTAGTGTAGTTGCCAGCCAACTGCCAAGTTGCCATAAATTAAAGTTGTTCGCGTTGGCATATTATACCCTATCTTATGTCATTTATATTACCGGCATGCATATATAACGCTTTATGCAGCTTTGCCACTTTGTCTTTATCTCAGTAACTGCAATTCAAAGCTTGCATTGTTTGTTTTGCAGGATATGGTACGCTCAAATATTAATCAGAGATGCCATTATTATGGTATTAAATTCGTTTTTATAATTATTAGTGTCATAATGTTCGAGACAATCTGAAAGCGCTAATATTTGTATGCCGAGTAAGACAGTTTCTTTTGAAGCTAAACAGCGTATGCAATAACATAGTAGTATGGGTTTGGATTAATATGCGTCATGTTAAAACAACAACAAAAGATATATTACGTTATCGTTGAGTTCTTAACCATTGACAACATCACAACGATACCGAGATTGGGAACTACAGGGTGAGCCAAAAGTAGGTGGACAGTAAAAAAAAAATTAGGTGTAACATAGTAAAAGAAAACAGGTAAAATTAAAACAAATTTTAGTAATGAAATTGTAATTATATACCACAAATAACATAGTTGTAACGAAGTTAAAATACACAATTGGATTAGTATAACTGAGGCATAAATCTATTCCATATGTCGTCCACCTACTTTTGGCTCACCCAGCATATACAAATTTCGTAAAATATGGAAAGATTGGTTACTTTGAAGCGTTCATTCTATTGAAAGCTGCGTTAAAATGTTCGCCTCCAGTTACGACTCGAGTGCATACGTTGATTTGGCTTTTGCCAATTCGAGTGCTTGCAGCTGTTTTCGCGACTGAAATCCCACCCACTACACATCATGTCATCGAAGTTTTAGTGTAAAATCGTTTACACTTTAGATTAAGTTTTAAACTTTAGGTTAAGTTTTCTACAAAACTGCTTCATCAATCTCATGGAATATAAATTAAATACTTAAAAAACGAGTTTAAATAATTAGGAGTGAACGATTGTGCTATTTCTTGGTATCGCCGACATACAGTAGCGTTTTGCGTGTCAAGTAAATAAAGCGACGCGCAAAAGTTGCACTCTAATTTTTTCGCTGTTAGGTGACATGTGCGGCCGTCTTCTTTTTGTAGGCCATGGGCACTCTTCAAAAATAATTTCAGTGAAAATGTGCATAAAATGGTGTCGTCGAAATGTTTTAATGACGTAATCACTTAGACTAAAGCAATTTGTCATCTGACTCAATTTATATATTCATAAAAACGACTTATGAGCAAATTTGAGCTCCAAAAAAAATCTTTTAATCAAAAAAAACAATGATGACGTCATTTTTCCGATCTCGGTCTCGAACTTTGCCGGTCTCGTTCTCGAAGCCAAATTCGAGACCAAGACCAGTCTCGGTCTTGGTCTCGGAAAAAATTTTCAATCTCGGTCACGATCTTGGTCTTGGACGAGTCGGTCTCTACTACATCCCTGGTTTTTATTTCAAAAATTTTACAGTCAAACCATGGTAAAACAACTTTGGCAATTTTTTAGAATTTTTTCGCACCAATTTTGATTCTCTTTGGCCAAAAAATTATAAGATAATCGATATTCTTTTTCCCCATAGACAAGAGAGAAACACTTTTCGAACACTATCAAATCAAACAAAATTTCGTCAAAACCGTTTCAAATGACTGACTGCAGCTGCCCAGGATGTGGCTTCATTGACACCTGCTGATAACCGTGGTAGATCTATACAAAAAATGTTAACAAAAATGCTTTGCACTCAGCTTTGCAATTGTATAATTAAGTGAAAAACTGAATGGCCTTCTGACCTTTACGCCAGAAGTAATTGTGCAATACTTGCGCAAAACTTACTGGCTTACTAAAAACTGGAATCTTATTCAAAGTTCTAGTCAGCTGCGATGCTTTAGCCTTCAACATGCAAACATTTCTTCGAATACGCTATGTAAAGTAAGCAATAGCCACAATAGGCTACAGGCTACTTCACCTAAAACACTAAAGCCTTATCTTAATTCCGAACACTTTGCTAGCTCTTCGTGGCCAAAACGCTTTAGGAAAACGTCTAACCTCTCTAGAATTCAAGCAGCAGTTTTTCCTCTAACTCATTTACCTATACTTTTAATACTCACCAAGCTCCAAGGAGCCTTGGTACTTAGCGCTACTAGAAACAGAAGAAATTTATAAAACTGATTTATTCACAATCTACTTGAAACAAGATGGCCAAAATTTGGATTCTAACAGGAAAACATGAAATTTTTTCTTTAGACATTCTTAACCAGATTAGTTGCAAAAGTCGCAATCCAGTCATGTTGGTAAAGTTATTTTTTAAGATTTTTTCTCCGTTTTTCAAAACTGGGGTTGAATGCCCTTTTAAGTTAATAAAAAAATGATTACCCGCCTATAACGCATGCGAGTATGTTTGTTACTCCTTGTTGACAAAGTTTGAAGATTTTTCACAATATTGTAGATAAAATTTCTTAGATTATTTCTTAGAGTATTTTAGAATAAAGCAAAACACACCGTAATTTATGAACAAGAACGCAGTCCTCACGCTTTCTACACTTATACCGGTCAGCTAGCCATATGTTTTTGATTTCAAAAAATTTTTGTGTTGGCCCCCAAAAAAGTGTGGTTTGTCACTCTCCTCCTCCCCGACGCCTTGATACGGCAATAGATAAGTTGAATCATGTTAAAAAACAAACTTTTATTTTATTGAAAATAAAAATATGACGACCAGCCCGTATTATTGAACAAAACAGCGATAAAAACTTTATCGCATTATTACGCCTTTTTTTGATATTTTTACGCCTTTTTTTGATATTATTACGCCTTTTTTTGATTTTACACATTATTCGCAAAATTTTGATAACGGATATGCCTAGCGTCCTATGCGTAAGACGGCCTTTATCTCGAAAAGTACAGGCTCAAATTGAAAAAAATAAATTGTACAAAATTAGCCTATTTAGGTCAAGAATATGCAAGTTTTGAATTTTGAAAAAAAAATTTTTTTTCAAGAATTTTCACTTTTGGCACAAATGAGTTAAAATTTAACTTACTACTTTGTAATGCTGGTCGTATGTTTATGATGTTTTTACGAAGAATCGAAGGAGTTACACTATTTAACAAGGTGGGCAGCTCTGAAATTTGAAATTCTCTAAACATTGAGCCGTTACTTCTGTTACAGGAAACTAACTCGGCCACAGCCTTAAACTTGCGCTAAATCGATCGGCTAGAGATGACTCGTCATGTTCATCAAAGTTCACAGATCGAACAGTTCAATATTGACTTAGATGCACAAATCACAATCACTAAAATTGACGTATTTCGAATGACAGTTGACGCTCGACACTTGGACGTAAACCTTTACGTCACCCTTTAACGAGACGTGACACTTTGACGTGAAACTTTGACGGTTTTTAACTATTTAAGATGGTAAATACGCAGAATTCGTATTAAAAAATCGAACAGGGAACGATTGAATTATCTTAAATCTACTTCAACGTTTGAGTCAAGTAATTTGTCATTTTTGCTAGGGCATTTATAGAGAAAAATGATAAAAAATAAAATAAAACCCCTCGTGGAAATTTAAAGGGAAAAAAGCTATTTTTCAAAAGCATTGTCCAAAACAAGTTTTGTTTTGCCAAAGTGGGTGAATTATTCATCTCCTCTGATTGGCCTAATCTTATTGGAAAATACTAAGATGGACGCAAAGCAGTAATGATCCTATCACTACATTTCCGTGAATACTAGTGAAATCAAGATATGCAAACAGAGAAAGTAACTGGTTTTTATCCCAACAGCTTCACACCATTTGCAGCTAAGAAAGAAAAACTAAACATCACTAAGCGAAACAGTTTGCCTACTGCAATCGAGTAAAGTTAAACATGACATCACTTATCATTGATTGATACTAGCTTGACTTTTTTTCAAGCTACGAAAAGTTTTCTGTTCGAATACGTAGTGTTTGGAATCTCGCAAGGCGAAAGGTTTTTTGTTTGAATCCAAAGCAAGTTAACTTGCAGTTAACAACTTCTCCGAATTGCAACATCTCAGCTTAGATGGTTTGGCCAAGAAAGCAGGATGACTCAGGAAAGACTCCCCAACAAGCTTTACTTGCCAAAGCAAATGGAATAAACCAGTTAGATGACCTAGAACTAGATGGACTAATTATATTGAGGATCTTGAATGGAATTGCTTGAAACTTCACCCAAGCAAAATGAAGGATGCGATAGAGGACCGTGAAGTGCGGCGGCTTAATCTCGGGCTGCTGCCCCCGCAACCTCACGGAAAAGCGGGCAATGAAAAAGAAGAATATTTTTATTACTACTTTACAATTTTTTTTTGTTTTATTTTTTAATTCATTAATTACTTATCGTTAGTTAATTATTTATCGTTAATTAATTTTTATTTAACTCTTCTCTAACTATTTACCACAATAGTACGCTATATGCATATTTCAAACTTGTTTGTTATCATCAGGCGTACATAACTGTGTAAATGCCTACTAAAAATTTTGAACCCCAAAAGCCAAAATTAACCTACTTGTCGGTAACCGGTAAAGCAAATTGCTATATACAACGCCAGTCAACGCCCATACGAATAAATTTTCCTTTACTCGTATGTGCTTTGAAAATTCAGAAGTTACATAGCAGACTTGAAACATAAAGTTGTTTTTTTTTATTTTTATTTTTTTTTATTTTTATTTTTTATTTTTTATTTTTTTTATTTTTATTTTATTTTTATTTTATTTATTTTTTATTTTTCACGGCTGTGAGGTAGCACTTACCTCACATATCTGCTGTCCCATTAGGCTAGTGTTTCATCAGCATCTGAATTCACACGTAGCCTATCCTGGCATCCCACCCGAACCTTCAAACCACACACGAGGGCAATTTCTACACTTGCCATCGTACCCTCTTCTCAGATTACTCTGATCTAAGTCTGCCAACAAGGTCACCTAAGTCTTGACTGGCGTTGTATATAGCAATTTGCTTTACCGGTTACCGACAAGTAGGTTAATTTTGGCTTTTGGGGTTCAAAATTTTTAGTAGGCATTTACACAGTTATGTACGCCTGATGATAACAAACAAGTTTGAAATATGCATATAGCGTACTATTGTGGTAAATTGCTAATGTGATGTCATATATGGTGTCCATGCTTAGTGATGCTAGCGCAATGCGGTTGAGCTAAGTGAAGTGCCAGTGTGATACTGGTCGAGAATCCTCTTTCTGGTGACCTTGTAGTCAGACTTAGATCAGAGTAATCTGAGAAGAGGGTACGATGGCAAGTGTAGAAATTGCCCTCGTGTGTGGCTTGAAGGTTCGGGTGGGATGCCAGGATAGGCTACGTCTTCTCTAACTGCAGTATACTTCTAAAGATTTCCAGCTTTTTTATCTTTTTTAATTATTTAATTTCTAAATTTACTTGCTTCAACCATATATTGTTGTATGACGTAACAATTAAGAGTATCACCTGCTAAACCATTTTGGTAATTTTTTTCATACTACTATGAGGTAGCACTTCCTCACTTATGTGCTATACCATTAGGCCAGTGCTTCATCAGCATCTAAATTCACACAGAGTCTATCCTGGCATCCCACTCGAACCTTCAAGCCACACGCGAGGGCAATTTCTACACTTACCATCGTACCCTCTTCTCAGATTACTCTGATCAAAGTCTGACAACCAGGTCACCTCAAAGAAGATTCTCGACCAGTATCACACTGGCACGCCACTTAGGTCAACCGCATTGCGCTAGTATCGCAAAGCATGGACACCATATATGACATCACATCAGCAATTTACCACAAATGTACGCCATATGCATATTTTAATGCTTCATGATGTAGCATGCTTAGTAATACTAGCGCAATGCGGTTGACCTAAGTGGCGTGCCAGTGTGATACTGGTCGAGAATCTTCTTTGAGGTGATCTGGTTGCAGACTTTGATCAGAGTAATCTGAGAAGAGGGTACAATGGCAAGTGCAGAAATTGCCCTCGCGTGTGGTTTGAAGGTTCGGGTGGGCTGCCAGGATAGGCTCTGTGTGAATTTAGATGCTGATGAAGCACTGGCCTAATGGGATAGCAGATATGTGAGGAAGTGCTACCTCACAGTAGTTAGAAAAAGGGTTTTAAGTTTCAAATCTTCTATGTAACTTTTTGATGATTGTTCTTGAAAAATGTTAAAGCAGAATTTTTGTAACTTTTTCTATCCTCCCGGATTTTTTGGGATTTCAACCGTAAGTACCTTACTTTAACTAAAATAACTCTTCTTTTGACCCCCTGACAAATGCAAACGCATGAAACGCTGTGTAATGGCTTGATATAAATTTTTGCAAGTTTAGAAAATGACTATATTTTTTCATTTGAGGAAAAACGTTAGTGAAATACAAACGCTTTTTAAAATGAGTTTTTCTTTAGAAAAGCAAACAGCTACAAGTTGAAAGCTCTCGGACAAAAAATTAGTCAAACAACGCTGATACAAATTTACAGAATTTACTTAAGAAGTTACAAACTTTTGGACTTTCAATCCAAAAAAGGGCCTATATTGCAACAAAATTAGACTCCCTCATAAACTCTCTCAATTCGATTGAGCATTAAAAAAATTTTTGGCCTTTTTTGCGGGGGATTTTTTGGTGTGCATGACGTGAATGGAGATTTCCTGCGTCTGACCATGGTGGACTCTTTATTAGTAGACTGAAAACTGATAGTTTTGTCTTTTTTTTAACGGTTTATTTGTTCTGGAATAGCCTATATGTCAATTCGTCCAATTAGCAAAACTATTTATTCACTGTTCACTTGTTCAACAAATATGTCCAAATGGTCCAATCAAATCGCTCGAATATCGCGTGACCCCAAAAAACCTTTACAGCAAGAGCAAACTTTTTTTCTTCAATGCTCTTTTTTACTCCGCTCGTATGTTTTTTGTCTATTAAATAAAGAATCTATGTGGTCTGACGTGAAGGATACGAAGTCGATATACTCGTATGGCCAAATCATTTAAAATAATGGAGCGATTTTTGATCGACCTCAGCAAAAAAGAAATTAAAAATTCTTAAATGCCCAAAACGAAATTTCACGTAAAAGCGAAAATGAATCCTCAAGCAAAAAATTCAAAACCAAACTTCTCAAACTATTTAAACAGCGTGCATGGGGGTATGCGCTTTTATGTGTTTTGATGCTAAAAATACAAATAACAGGCTCATAAAAAACTTTTTAACTCTGAAAATGATATAATGCAGCATTTTTGTTTACCCTGATATGCATCACATACCGTGAAACAGTTCAATACTGGTTTCAACTTTACTGGAATTCGGTTTCTTCTAATAAAACCATATTTTGCGATTTTTTTGGAAATCTATGAGGCTTCTTAGATTTGTGCTGATTTACCTAGCTAAACGGTGATTTAAAATAAAATACATACTCAGTTACTATAGTTGTACACACTCTTCTAGACCCCGTCATTTCAAAAATTATTGAAAAAAAATTTTTCCCTATAATTGGCACGCCCTATTCTGCGTACTATATTCGTGCTTATTCGAGAGTTTATTATTTTTTGTCATTTAATAAAGAGAATGATTAATTCTACAGAAACGCTGAGCGCAAGTTACAATATCTACCAATCAGTGGTCGAGTGGATAGAGCATCTGCTGCTGAAACAATAGACTGGGGTTCGATTCCCGGTCGGTTCAAGCGAAAGACTATAAAAATTGGTATTTGCTTCTTCCATGTTAGACGTTCCGCGAAGAAAGAGACAGTGTGAAGCCTACAATTGGGGTAGACAGGTGGGCAGGTGGCAGCTTGACTCGAAGACCGAGAGGTCCTTTCACTCTATTTTGATCAAGGCAACTAGGTGAATGAAATGTAATTGCAATATAGTCACCTCAAAATATTCTGCAGATTTTTCATCATTTACGTGAATTTGATTTGAATGTAAATTTAGAGGATCACGAATCCACAAGTGCGCAAAATGTTCCGCCAGTAATTCGTCAACTCCTGCAGCACAATGTAGTTTCAACAAGTATTAAAATATTTAGTTGCAATAGCCTATTGTCAAAAAACACTGCAAAAAAATAAGAATCAAAATCACTTATACTGTGCGGGAGTTAGCGAACGTCCCGCTTATAATTTTATCCCCGCAAGGTTGGAGTGTTTTAATTTTTCAATTAGGACCCAGACCATGAAAAAAACCCAGATGGATATTTTAATCATGGTAACATCAGAGATATGGGGCTCCAAAATTTTATTTAGTGCCACCTAGTGGATACACATTTAAAACCTTATGAATTAGATAATAAACAAAATTATTGACATATTCGAAAACAATTTATCTACTTTAAACCTTGTTTAGCATCATTTTACAAAAATAACGTCATTTGATGATGTTAATGTTTGATATGACGTCATATAGTTTTAGACCAGCGGTAAACACCATTAAAACCTTGTAAATTGTCCAACTAAAAGGCTTATTGACATGTTAAAATGCAATCTATCAACTTTAAGCGCTGTTTTGCATCACCAAATTAAGATGATCTCGTTTTATGAGGTCACAGTTTAAAAAGACGTCATAATTTGAACATAAAAAAGTGTAAAAATTTAAAATATGCATTATTTGATTAAAATTTTTGCATTTAAGAATGAATTTTTTGATGTTGATGGTTGACTAGACAGTATACATTAAAGTGATTAAAACTTGATTGGTGGGACAGGACTTGAGAACTGCCTTGATTAAAATATTCATATCTTCGAAGCTTTTCGTCTGACACATGTCAAGAAGAATCGTAAGAATGGAGAGCGCAGGATAAGGAGCGCTCCTTATCTTGCGCTCGAAGATATGAACATTTCAATCAAGGCAATTCTAAAGTAATCAAACAAATAGATGCTGCAACAAAAAAATGATTAATTGAAATCGCGAAAGATGAATGCGCAACTGTGCATATTCCATCATTTATGCAATTTAAAAAAAAAATTTTTTGGCATCGGCGATGATAGGGTCGTTGCTCAGCAATGACATTATCAATCAAAGGGTCGTAGATCCAAAATGGATTATTTTTAAGTATTTTATGTTTTTTTGCTTACTGTGGTTTGTTGAAAGAAAGTGGTTTTACTTAGGTTAGTAAAATGAAGGGGCATGGTTTCTACTCATATCCCAACCCATTCTCAATACCAGAGGTGGAGTCCTCGAGGACGTCCTCGAGGACGTCCTCGAGGACACATTTTGAAGTCCTTGGCCTTGGCCTCGAAGGTCAAGTCCTTGGCCTTAGCCTCGAAGCCTCAAGTCCTTGAAAACTGCCCTGTCCTCGGCTCGAGGACAGCACTATTTTTTGAACAGCTGAAATTTTGTTGGAAAACGCCAGAAACCTCGCGGAAAATTTTGGAACACCTTTTTTGTTTTCCTGAATTGGAGCATAGGCGGAGCCAGGGGGGGGGAGGGGCAGGAAGCCCTGCCTTCCTCCCAATTGAAATTTCACCAATGACAAAAATGTGACAAAAAAGCCTATTGTTTTTTTAGTTTCATTTTCTTTTTGGTATTTTTCGCTTACAACAGTAACTGATAACAATATCGAAGACTATGGTCCATGGGTCCCCCTCAATTCAATTTTTGCCAGTCAATATAAACGTATAGCCCGGAAGAAATGGAGAGTTTTCGTCCCAAAAGTTGCTATCTCAGGCCCACATTTGGCCTTTTTATGAACGTAATGCATTAACCAAAGCCGGATTTACCATAATATGACGCAGTACCAGCTTGGGGCCCCGCGCTCAAATCGTTTTTTGGTCTCGCTCAAGACTTTTTTGGTCTTCACCTATATTAGGCAGAAAGATGTTACGAAAATCTCCAAAATGCCTGCGGCCCAGTGCGATGTAAATCCGGCCCGGCAATAACATGATTAGTAGGCGTAACTATCTATTGTACCATTTTTCAATAACAATTCAGTAATTCACCTCCACCTCACCGGCTTTCACGCACAAAATACTTAAAAAATTAGCCATGGAAACTGCTGTTGAACAAATCATTGAACTTTAATTAAAAGGGCCTGGTCCCCCTGGTAGAACATGTACTCCTATAGCTGGTTATTTTTAAGACAAAACAAAAATTTCTAAGAAAAATCTTCGAATGGATTATTATTATTTACTGCTAAAATGTTGCAAGAGACAATGCACTTTACTTCTCTCCCTACCTGGACCAAATCACTTACAATTAAAATTTAACTCCAAAATGCAACATGTTAAACGTGTTTTGGACTTAAATTGCAAGTAAAAGGAGAATTAAACAATTTAATTTTTTCAATTGGCTTTCAAATGTCAAAAATCTAGGGCTTTCAAATGGCTCTGCGCACTTGCGAATTGTGATTCAATGGCATTAAAATAGCTTTTTTATCCAAAAAATCACAGAAAATCGCCAACAGATGGGGGCTTTGCTCCCAGACCCCAAAGCGCCAAGCAGCTCGGGGCCATGCCCCCAGAACCCCGTCTGTGATACGTTTGAGTTGCACTAGCTTTCTCAACAGGTTTCCAAAGTTAGATATTTGCACTTTTCAACGATTAGTTTAAGCCTTCTCCCTTTGCAAAATTCTGGTTAAATGCCAATAGGCAACGATTTTAGATCTTCCATCCTACGATATCTTTGTCTCACAAAAACTTCCTCTTTTGAAAATTTTTGATGACGTCATTTCATGTGATTTGTGGTTTAGGCCTTCCCCAATCAAAAATTCTGGGTACGCCTATGAATTGGAGATCATCTGAAAAACTTTTTTGAATACCTTTTTTTTGGAAAACACTTGCGGTTGTGTCCTTGGTCCTTGGCCTCGAGAGGGTCTTGTCCTCGGAAAGGCTGTCCTTGGCCTCAGATTTTTTGTGTGTCCTTGGCCTTGGTCTTGAGCCTTGTGTCCTCAACTCCACCTGTGCTCTATACCAATGCATACTACTGTATAATGAGGGTTTTTTGTAAATGGCTTAGATACGGTACCTTCCTTAGTTAAAATACACGGATGCAATAGCTCAGATGATGGAACGCCGGGTTAGTAATCGAAAAGTTCTGACTACCGACTCGATTTTCGAACTGGCAATGCGACGTTGCTTTTTTGGAAAAGAAGCTTAACGTTCGTTTCAATTGAGGCCGAGCAATTTACCGTTGTAATAGCCCAGCCACACAAAAGACTGCACACAGAAACAAATAAAGGCACTTTGCTTTAGTGCTGTGGTTAGACAGAGGCAGAGTGCATGGTTCATTCGCATGAATGAATGTGTTGTGTTTTATTTTTGTATAAAAAGACAATAGACACATTCGAGGATTTTAAATGCATTCAGTAAGAATGTAGGCAATGTCTTTCTGATGTGAGGCTAGGAACGTGGTATACTAGGTGCCTCCCATTGTACAGTACGGGCAATACCCGACATACTTACATGACACATTCAAAAACACATCCAATTTTCATTACTAATTGCGCTTATTAATAGTTCAGCCACCCAAAATCCAAGAACCTTTACGGAAATAGTAGAATGTAAATCCACAATTCACTACCAACGATACATATTATGAAGCATTTTTTTTTTTCGCTTTTAATTACAGTTGTTTTTTAGATGTAAACATTTTTTTTGTTGAAAGTATTACTCTTTAAGTGCGGTAGTAAAATTTTTAAAATGCCTCAAAACATACTAAGCAATACGATTTCTCTAATGCATTGTAAAATTGATTTTGTGCAAGGTACCAGAACTTTTTGCCAATGACTTCGTTAAAGTGCTAGGGTTAAGGCCAGGGCCTGAGCTACAGTGCTACAGCAGGTACAGCTTTTCGTGCGCGCAACCAAGATTTTGCCAAGGGCCGGGAAGCACTTAGTGGCAAAAGTTGATGAGAAAAGTTTTTTAAAAAATGAGTTTTTCATAGATTTCAAGATATTTACTACTACTACTAACTATTACCCTGAGAAAAAAGTTATTCTAAGTTTCAGTCATTTTTAGGTAATCAACAGCTTAATAATTTGTATTTGACAACAAGCTTAAATGGAAATTAAAAATTTTTAACGCGATTTTCTCGAAACAGCGAAATGCGACTTATCAACTTCTGCCAAAACGTACTTTAGCTGGTGTTGGACCAAAAGTTATATTTGTTTTTCAAAAAATGTCTCAACTGCAATGAGCAGCCAGCTGAGAAAACTGCGCAATTTAAGCGTGTTAAAAACAGAGCTGGGCCACCCTGACTCTTGTGATTTTTTGAGAAAAATAGCTTTTTTAATGCATACGGATCCAGTTTTGTTCGTTTTTAGAACCGTTTAAAAAAAACTAAGCATTAAGATTTAGAAACAGTTTAATAACTGAATTGCCTAGCCTCTTTAGCCCCCATTTTTTTTACTTATAGGTCAAGTCCAACAAACGTTTGAAGAATTGTATTTTTGTTTTTTTGGGTAAATTTTCTAATTACTAACTTCACTAAAGGATGGGGGCTAAAACCACCTTAGTTCTTCTCTCTGATTAGGCTACGATACAGCTTTCCCACCATCGGGCTTCACGTTGTTGTACGGTGAAATGTTTACGTTAAGATTATTATATCAATATCTGCAAGTATAGCTTATATTTTTGTTGCTATATAGATGCGCCACCAGGTAGAAGAATATACAAAAAAGGATAAAGATTAAGGGAAAGATGACTTTCAATAATTGACTTATATCATAACACAACACAGCACACGTTAAAAATTAAAAATTTAAACTCCTACAGTCTGTCTCAACCGTAATCTGAGTCATCAGGGGTGTGTTCTTCCTTTCGAACTAGACACTCTTGATGATTCCGATTTTTTTAAAATTTTAATTCTAATTACATTTTATTCACCAAGTTGATTTGTTCAGGAGACAGCGAAGGGACCTTTCGGTCTTCGTGTCAAGCTGCCACCTGCCCACCTTTCTACCACACACGGAGGAGGCTGCACACTGTCCCTTTAATTGCTGAACGTCAAGCAAGGAAGTTAATACCAGTTTTTATAGTCTTTGGTTTGACCCAACCGGGAATCGATCTCGAGTCTACCGCTTCCGTAGTAGACGCTCTATCCACTCAACCACTGATTGGCTTACAGGTGAAACAAACTGTAGGGTTTTAAATTTTTAATTTTCATCGTGTACTGTGTTATGTTATGATATTCGCTATGGCCTACGCTGTCGAGCACTTTTTTAAATTGGTTAAATTTAAACTCCATTCATCGTAATCGACTTATAAGTACGGCGAGGGTTTGAATAAAAAGTTTTTTTCATTTATAACGATTCGTTTTTTTTAACTGGCCTTGAAAAGATATGAAAAGACATTTTTTTATGGCCTTGAAAGCTTATTTTCTCTGATACAAAATTGTCGTAATCGCTTTGAAGATGAGTTAATTGCTTGTGCTATAGCACTGCCTTTTGTGGTTGGGCAGCGGGGAGTCTCACCATCATGCAGATTCTCGCGTGTGATCTTAATTTGTCAGATACCACATTTCACTCAGTTCATGCAATAATATTGCTGACTGTTAATCCATTTTTCGTAATTACTTGCAAAAAAAAATTTAAATAGTAGGACTAAATGACTGGATATTACTAAAAAACCATGCGCTATAATGATGAAAAATCGTCTAAAAAACATAAAATCAAACATTTTTGACTGTTGTGTTTGAGTACGTAACTTAACCCATTGAACACAATTGGCAACTAAAGTTGCCAATTATATTCCTTGAAACAAACTAAAATAATATAGGTTTTGAAATTACAAATTCGCAATTTTTTTTTTTTTTTAAAAAGATGATCCGAAAAAAGTTTCAGAAAAAAAAAGAATTGCAGAAAATGTTGTGGAAACACCATTGATATTGGTCAAACTTTGGCCTCGTATCACAAAAGGTAAATTTTTGGTTTTAGGCTGTCGTGCAGCTTTGGAATGAACTAAAAATAAACAAAATTCGTCAAGTGTAAGAAAAAAATGGCTGTTACGCAAATTCTAACTACTTCTTTCAACTTTTAAACCAAGATTTTTGAGATGATTTACAAGTAGGGGGTGTGAGGGAGTTATATATTCTTATGGCAACTTTAGTTGCCATTAGCCAAATATAGGGTCAAATTTGAAGCCGTTTTGTAAAATGGCTAAACTTTAAAAACTTCAATAAGATAATTGTTTTAGCATACGCTTTGTTGTTGTTTACAAATACCTTTTAATGTTTGCAATTATTTTTTGTTGTTTACAAATACCTTTTGTGCCTTCAAAGACAAGTTTAGAAAAAATACAGCTAATCTTAGGCTAGGCTACTGATATACTGCAGCAGTTTTCCAGGGTAATGTCTGTTTTGCTCCCACTTGCTCCTACTACAAAGGTTTGGGTAGAAAGGAGCAATAGTATTGACCGAAAGTTTGGGAAGAAAGGGAGCATACCGGTAGCTGGGTAACTAGGCTGGGCTTCAGGTCCGGCGTCACGGGGGCATTTCGGGCCGTGCCCTCCAAATCAATGATTGTGCCCCCCCCAAGCGAGGATTGTTCTCCAAAAGAAAGTAACAAGACCGGTGCCACTGGAGTGTATTTCAGGGCCTGTGCCCTCAAAAATACTGCTTGTGCCCCCACCATTTAAGCGTGAGTAAAGTGTCGTTCCAGAACGAAAAACACTAGTGAACGCCTAGACGAAGCCTAAGATTGCTTTTTTTTGGTCTTCACCCCTGAATTTGTAGGCTAGAACCGAGATCCGCATTATAAGATTCCGTCACGCCCAGCCAGGCTATTAACGAGCCCCCCGAGCGAGAATTGTGCCTGAAAGGAGGTAAATCGTCCGTATCCACGGAGCGTAATTTGGGATGAAAACCTTTTTTTGGTCTTCACCTTTTCTCCCGAATTTGAGGGAAAAATGTACATGTGCTCCCCAAATATTTTTTCTGCCCCCCCCCCCCATCCCAGTCACGCTACTTTGGCGTCGGGCCTGCTAGTCCTACTACCCCTTTTCTGCCTAAACCCTCACGGAACAGCCCAATGGTAGAGAAACGCAAAGGAAAAAGACAAAGCAAAAGAGCAAAAAGACTTTACCCGTTTTTCCAACTCAATGCCAACTTCAAGAAATACTTTGACACCAGCAATTATAGCATTGATGAAAACATTATACCAGAGGTGGAGTGCAGGACATTAGGCTCGAGGCCAAGGACAGCCCTTCCGAGGACAGAACCTCTCGAGGCCAAGAACAGGAATGCTCAAGGCCAAGGACCAAGGACGCAGACGCAAGTGATTCAAAAGGTGTCCTCGAGGACTCCAGCTTTGCATGATACCATATTATAACATATTATGGCACCAAGCAATTTATGTGGGAAAAGCCTATTCCATATGTTGTCTTGCATTCAGTGGTAGATATCTTTTTTTACGCATAGCCTTATTGTGAGTGAGATGCTTAACTTAGAGACACTGGTCTGAGGCAGGGTAGTGATATTGTTTCAGGTCTCATTAAAAAGTGTGACTTCAGAGTGGGTGCTGTGTTACATTGATAATCTTTTCACGTATCTTCCTCTGCTTAGATATGTTGTCGGAACGTGGAACTGGTGGACATGGTACCACACGACAAAACCGTTTGCAAAATGCTGTTGTAGCTAGCGAACAGGCGATAAAGAAAACTAAGCGTGGTTCGTATGATTGTCCCGTGAACGCTTTTTTCTTTAAACCAATAAGACTTTGCGTCAAATTGCATTACAAATCACTCCTGAAAATTTGAAGCTGCTGTTGTAACAGAAGTTTCCCAGTTTTGAGGTTCCCAAAGTCACTTTCCGAAATCTGAGCATTTTCCTGGCCAATCTTTAACCTAAATGACGTCATAAAACGTTTTTTTGACGTATACCTAGTTTGACTAAGGCATTTATGATTCGTGTCAAAAAGCAAAAAAAAAAGATTATTGGTATGAAAAAACAAAATTTGAACAGCCTGTAACGTCAATTTTCAAAAAATGTTGTTGATGACGTCACAATGATGACGTCATTAACTCAAAGCCAACTTTTACAAAAAATTTTGGTGAACACCAACCTGCATGCAAAATTTGGTGTTTGTATAAGGTTTGGTTTAGGAGTTGGTGCACCAAGGGTGCACCAAGCCACGTGCACCAAGGGTTAACTTATTACATAAAAGCAAAAGTCCTCTTTGCTTTTTTTTTGAGATGGCCAAGTGCACTAAAATGCTAATATAGTTGCTCTTCATGTTAAAATTTGCTGCCTTCTAACCGAGGCAGCTATAACTGAAACTTATCTTTGAAATATTCTCGAAATTGTGCAAACAATAAATTTTGACTTCATTTACGGCCGTTGGCAACTAAACTTGCCATTAAATAACTAAAAAGCTACGAGAGAAAAAAAAATTTACATAACGTTATAAAATAGTTACAATAGCATCACATTAAAAGGATTTTTTGAAATGTCAAGCTTTTAACCTAGGCGTTGAATGGGTTAAACAAAAACATTTGGTACCCCAAACGATTTTTGTGATTTTTCAGGAGAAAATAGCCATTTTTGCGTAATTTGGATCACAATCACATTTCGCATGTTGTTTACAGCTATTTGAAAGAGCTTGACTGCTAAGATTTGAAAGGCATTTGAAAGAACTAAATTGCCTAGCCGCTTTAGTACCCTTTTACCAGTTTACCTACAAGTTAACTCCGAACCAAGTTTGAATTTTTGGCTACATTTTCCAAGTGATATGGCCATTTCACATCTAGTTCATGCATCATGAACAAACAAAACTTACAAATTTCAAAATGGTTGATTCCTTCTCTGTCGATAAAAGCAACCTATGTAGCTTATTTATTATTACTGGTATTGACATTCGACATTATAGAAATATGCATAATAATGTGAAAAACACAAAAAGTGCGCATACCACCACAACAAAAACAATTCTTTTAAAACAGTAGGCTAAATAAACCTCACGGTCAAAGTGTAAACTTTAGTCGTCGAGCTGACGTATGTAACAAATTTATCGCACTTTTTATATCTGGGATTTCCGCAGTAGTTAAATTGTAGATAAAACCATAATTTCTTTTCATAAATAAGTAATCAAGACTTTGACAATAGTTCAATTGGGGGGAGACATGGACCCCGTGATGCCCTTGCTACGTTCTTTGATATATTAAATTGTTTTATTTCTCTCATTTTTGCGAAATATGCCCCAAAATTCTGTATGATATCCCCCAGGCGCGCAAACAGTAATTTTTAAGAGTGCGGCTTGAACCCCAAGGTAATGTTTTTTTGCTTGAAGAATGTCCTATTCGGGTAGCGTGCAAAGTTAACTGGTGTTATTTGCGCGTACCACAAAGGGGGTCTGGGGTGCGAGCTCCCAACAGCTAGAGGCCATGAAGGTCTGCTGGCAAAGCACCCAGCCACTGGGCGACTTTTGTGATTTTTTCAAAAAAAATAGGCATTATAACGCCATTCGGATCAAATTTTGTATTTTTTTGGTCCATTAAAAGAAACTAAATTGCTAAGATTTGGAAGTTAATTAAAGAATTAAACGGCCCAGCCTCTTCAAGCCCCCCTCCTCTTTACACACAGGCCAAGTCCAAAACATGTTTAAACGCTTGCAATTTTGGATTAAACTTCATAAGTGACTTGAATAAGGAAGGGGGAGGGGGGAGGCTGAAGCGTCATTTATTGCAACTACAAAAAAATTTTTTGACAAGCTTATTGGTGATAAAGAACTTGAGAATTGCGTTTAAGATTCCCATTAAGACTTCCATCAATACTCAAGTGCAACGTTGCACTGAGCATATAAGTATTGCGTAGCTGCGGTACTAGAAAGTGAAATTTTCGTGATTGGTTGTTACTTCGAGGCAATTTCTATCGGTACTTATTCACTTCTCATTTACCCCTCTTTGTTGGTTTAACCTTGCACAATTTTTGTGCACCCTGAGGTTCACCATTCACCCTTTCAAGAAGCACTTGCTTCGGCTATACAGTATTTTGGGCGCAAATGTGATCACAATGACTCCATCAAAATTGGTACGTGTCATAATTTGCAAGTGGAGATTAAAGCGAAAAACTTTCTTGAGGATAAATGCAATAAAACGAGTTTGAACACAATATTATGTACCTGCTTCTAAAAGCATTGCTTTTACGGACTCATTTATTTCCAAATCAACATCATTGTAGGCTTCCGAGTTTTTCCCCAAGTAGCTTTGTATTGATCCATGTCTTGGTTTGCGTATCTGTCTTAAGTAACATTGTAATGTGAAATTCAATTAATGTAAAAACATTTTGAGAATGACTTTTCAGCTCTAATAATCGCTTCAAAAATATTAAAACCAAGATGCTGCAAAACAAATCTGAAAAATCATTTCAACTAATTATCTTAATCATATTTTGCACGGACTATTTTTTACTAAACACGAAATGTCTCAACATACAAAATTCCTTAACCAGTGTACATTAAAAACTTAGCGTGATACTTTAAATTAAACTAGATGCTTTGAGTTGATGACGTCATCATAGTGACATCAGGTCATAATATTGTTTCCTGAATAACACATTCTTCAATGACGTCTTGGGCGTTTTAAATTATGCATTTAAGTTTTTTGTGTCTAGGATATAAAAAGGATCAAGTCAAAGTAGTTACCTCACAAAAACGTTTAAGGGCATCAATTAAGTTGAATTTATCGGGTAAAAAATTGTTAAAATTTTGGTAAAGTGAATTTGACAAAAATAGAATTAAAACAAAAAAACTTTTTCATCTTACCCCAGCTACTTGAAACTTTCAAGGATTATTATTTAACCCGTTGACTGCCGACCGGTTTTTGCCGTAACTGTTCAAAAATGCCAAACGTAGTTGAGCAAAAGTAAGATTGCCGCAAAGCTATAAAGTTGATTTGTGGAAACAGTTAAACTTATTTCTCATATATTACGCGAAAATAATATCCACAAGTGTACTCGTAGTTAACACCTGAATCAACAAGTTTGTTAAAAAATGTGACTCTACGAGATAATAATATCTTTAATTCTACGTTAAGTTTAACATCTTTACTAAGAAAAAACACCTGGCTATGATTTAATTTGGACAAAAACTTAATAATAAACATGCTTTAAAATGGCAACTTTTTTGTAAATTTAGGACATTTTTTACAATTTTGAACTTCCGGCGGCACCTAAACATGTCATTAAAAATGCGTAAAATTTCAAATATTGTGTTTTAACACCATTTTGCATCTTTCCTGACCCTGGCTCATGTTAAATTTCGATTAAAAGGGGAATCGGTCATTTTTGATCCACCCTAACCCTCACATCTTGAAGAAAAGCACCTCCGAGAAAATCATTTATCGGAAAAACATTTCCCAGAACGTTCTCTTTCCAGAATTAGCATTAGTCAGAAATTAGACTTGTCACAATAAAAACTTGCCTAAACTTACCGTACATCTGTCAGAATAAACACCTGTCTGAAATTACATTTCCCCGAAAACTTATTTTCCAGAATTTACACTTGACAGAATTCACATTTGACTGAAATTACATTTCCAGAAAACCTATTTTTCAGAAATTACTTTTCCTCGAAAACTCATTTTCTAAAAACTATTTTTGATTCGAAACATGACACCGTGTTTGTAATGTTATATATTTCTAATAAACAAAACAGAACAGCAGACTTTATGTTGAATTCAAGAGACATTACGGTAACATTTAGCCTACTGAATGAGAGATATAATTAACATGGGTTGGTCTATTTGCATTTAAGTTATGCTATTGCTTTAAGCTTGGGCATTATGAAATTTAGCAATTAAAAATCGTTGCCAGCGTATAAATAATATCATTCAATCACCTTCACAGAGGCAAAGTAAGATAATTTTAACCCAGGTAGCACCTTGTTACCAGAACCAGTAAATTTTGAGTTGAGGCTGGCTGTTCTTAATTTTTTTGTCAATTTTCAGCCTCATTCGTTCTTAAATTCTGAGAACGTCGATGTCAATTTTTGCAATCATGTTTGTAAAGCAGTTTTAGTGTTTAAGTCCAAATGCTCTGTCAGCTACGTAAAGACTTTTTTGCTTCTTTTGCAGCATCGTAAAAGCACAAAAGCGAAAAAGCGAGCTTTTAAATTCAACTTGACCGACACCTACAAAAATTTATGATTTGCCTTCTCTGTGCGCAGCAGCGCTCTAAGTTTTCGGGATCGCTGTAATTTTACTTGCAAATACTGCAAAATCATTAAAAATTTTATCGTTTTGAATCAGCACAAAATCAATAATTGCTTTTTGAATTTGAAATTTACGTTTGCACATATTTCTTTTTTTATTGATGTGGTTAGATTGTTCTTAAATTTTCAGCAAAAATGAGCCTCGAGCTCTTATGAAACTATTTTTACGAAAATTAGTGCGACTCGCGGCAAAAAGTTGAAACAACAGCTAAACGTACAATGCTTCTAAAATCTACATCAAATGCAAAGACAGCAAAACAACACTTGTTACCTTTCACGGCAAAGATTTCGCCCTCAAACTTGCAAAAACACTTAAAACCAACAATGACGTAAATTCCGTTTCAAAAAGTTTTCCGCAAGCTCTACAGAGTTTTCCGCTCAAATCTACAAAGAAAACCTCTCCTACAACAATTATTTATCAAGTCAATAAAAATGAACTCATTATTTATCATGTCAATTCCTACTATACACATTTTATACAATTTGGAACATTCTAATATATTATTTGCAAGTCATGCAAAGGCATTATAGGCAGATATGCAATTCATACAGGTTAGGTCCTAAATAAAATTAAAGTGCCATGCTCCCGCAAAATCGGACTGCATGATAATAACAACGCATTGGTCTAGTCAAGATTGTCGTTGCGGAAGTAATAGGGACTAAAATTGAATATGAAAAGTTGGTTGGTGGTGTTGATACGTTCGAATCTTTTCGTCTGACGCATGTTAAGAAGAATTGTCAAAATTGAGAGCGCAGGAAAAAGAGTGGCTTTTTGTAGAAAAAAGCCGAGCCGTGAATGGCTGGAAAAAGACCAATGAGAGAGTGTCATTAGTGCACAATCTTTAAACTGTACACGAATTCTTTTTGTCGACAGAAGCCGAGGTTAGAAGTTTTGATTAAAGCAGCTTCAAAAGCAGATAGATGAAAAGGAGAGTAGCCTTAGGCAAGAACAGACAATTTACTGTCATCATAATGCAAAGGATCTACTGTCATCATAAGCTACTGTCAATATAATGTTTCAAAGGCTGCAGGACAGTGTCGCGATCGTTGATACTTGGCTAGAGTACAACCTTTAATCCCTAGAATTGCCATGCTGGCTGAAACTAGAGAACGACTGAGATGTTAATTGACGAATCGAAAATGGCAGTTGAGAGTTCCTTTAGCTTCTTGAATCTCAGAAAGCAGCACACCAATCTTAAATTAAAACTTCTATTTAAGATTGAAACACAAATCAACTAACTGAGCAAAATCGCTCCACTCATACCTTTTACTAAACGGCTATACTAGCCAACCCCAGATACACAAACTCGGCTTAACTGCCTTCGAAACTAATACCTAAAATCACCCCCTCTTAGAATATTAGAATATTGAATGAAAAACGACCCGCCTATTTATACCACGACAAAAGCTATCGAATATTCCAGAAAAATCCTTGATACGTCACAATAGAAAAAAATATACGAGCTTACGATAACAGATTTTGACCTAATTATGACATCACAACTTCAAGTCTAAATATAGAAATTAAGAGTCGTAAACAACCCAAACTTCGGTAACTGCAGAAAATAACAGAAAATAACGATCATTAAGAAAAAAATGAAAAGAAAGTACCAAAAAGGAATTATCTAGAATATCTCAAATATTCTAAATCACAAAAAAGCGAAAAAAGTAGTAAATCAGTCACGTACACGTTAAAATACAGCAAATAATCATATCTCAGGCATTCAAAATTATTATTCGTGAATGACAAAATTAAGCAACACGTCACCAAATCTATTCGCTTTTGTTCTTCTTGCGAGAAAGCTTACTTCCTGCTCGTTGCTGCGAATCTTCCACCCAGACCAATACCCAGTCTCTTTCTTCTGATTCAGCCTTTGGACTTCATCATTTACAAAATCGTGTCTGTGCTCAACATTATAATGACAGTAAATTTTCTATTCTTGCCTAAGGCCGCTTTCCTTTTCATCTATCTGCTCTTGAAGCCACTTTCATCAAAACTTCTAACCCGGCCCTCAGCCGACAAAACGAATTCGTGTGCAGTTTAAAGGTTGTGCACCAAAAACGCTCTCGCATTGGTCTTTTTCCAGCCAATCACCGCACGGCTTTTCCTATAAATAGCCTTTCTTTTTCCTGCGCTCTCCATTCTCACGATTCTTTTTGACAAGTGTCAGACGAAGAGCCTGGAGCATATGAACATTACAATCAAAGTAAAACTGCATAGATTGAAAATTTGAATTTCCTGGCCTAGGAAATCTCTGTTGTGTGCTTTTGACTCGAGAATTTTGAGTTAATAGTTGTTTGAGACCAGTCCCCTGCCAATCTTTTGAATGAACAGCAATTTCACCAATTTACGCATTGGTATAGGAAACATATTAACTTTATATTAAGAACATATTAACTTTTGCTTCTTCAAATAATTTTCCCTTAAATGTGCGTCATGTTCGTCAAATCAAAATGGCATTTTCTTACCGTACTTTTACTTAGTTCTCTAAATAATTTAGCGCGAGCGCATTTCATTTATTCTTCAATTACTTAATGGATATAACGCTCACCTAACAATTTTATCGTAGTTTTTTCATACAAGTAAGCCTGCACTAAGATACTTCCAAATACGCCATGCTTGTGTTGTTGCTATACTTTTCTGAATTTTACATACTAAACCATAGGTGGGCACAAGTCCGTTAATCGTTAATCCGTTAATAACAAAGCTAACTTTTTCACTAATTCGTTAATCCGTTAAAAAGTTTTTTCATGTAAACGAACTAAATTAACTTCCGTTAAGTGCTGTTAACGGACTAAAGTAACTTCCGTTAAGTTCTGTTAACTTCCGTTAAGGTTTTTATCGTTAATATCTTGCAGCTATGTTGTGCATTTGAACTTGTTTTTATCTTGAAATTAGATTAGACTGTAAAATGTAACTTTCAAAACACAAAAAGACCACCACAGCAATAAATATTTCCTTAAAATCAGCTCAACAGCGTCAATACGTGTTCTAGAAGCGAGTAAATGAAAAGAAATGTAAATTACACGCAAAATGTTAACGGATTAACGGACTTTATTAACTTCCGTTAATTAAAGCTGAAAATAACGGATTAACGTTAACGGAGGTGTGAAGTTTGTTAACGGACTAGTGGTTAACGAAGCTAACGTTTTGCATTAACTTGCCCATCTATGTACTAAACACATTAAAATATCTTTACAAATTTTGTAGGAATAGTTCTGAAAATAGTACTTATTTTTGTTAAAAACTGAAAACCTAACGTTGTTTGTCAAAACTAGTCACAAGAAGGGATAATATGCTCTCTTTTGCCCCAACAATACTCTTCGCGTAACTTAAGAATAATTTCTGAAAATAAATAAGCGTATGTATTTTGCGTAGTAAGTTCTAGTAATAATGATATTTCAGCCAAATGCAAATTATGGCATGTGTAATTTCCGGAAAATAAGTTTTCAGGGAAATCTAACTTCTGGCAAATGTAGTTTCTACCAAATGAGATTTCGCGCTAATGAAATTTCTGAAAAGAAAGTTTTCTAGGAAATGTAATTTCTGGCAAGTGCACGTTCCGGGAAATATTTATTTGGGATACTGTAGTTTCGGCCAAGTTTTTTTGAGAAACGAAATTTCTGGAAGTTTTTTTTTGGGGGAAGTGTATAGGATCCGCTTGCCACAGATTCCTTGTACCGTCTGGCTCTCTCAGTAAATATACAAAGATCAGCGATGGAGTAAGGCTCATCAAGTAGAGAGCATCAATAAGAAATTGTTAACGTTCTACCTGCTATTACTTCCATATTCATACAGTAGAAGGAAAAATAGTCTATTTCGTAATTTTGCGCAAAAGTTATGCTCTTTCTACCACTGAAAATAATTCCATTAAATTTAAAATTTTAAAAGAGAAAAATATTTTTCAATACATAAAGAATACTCAATCTACTTACAAATATAAAAGAAAATTCCTTGGCAAATTTATGGTTGATCAGTTTCTCAGTACAAATCGGACACTATTTTCATGTGCATGCTAAAACAGCTGTTTCGACTCATTTTTAGTCTGTTTAGTTACGTTTCATTGACTATTGTTCAGTAGCCTGTTGCCAGAAGTGGGCAATGCGCAAACCTTTCGCAACCTCCGCAATTACGGAAGTTGCACATCAATTTTTTGATTTTGAGACATTGCAGAATTTGCGTCGTGGACTTTATTTAAAATATGTTGCGAAATAACTTCAAAATCTAAAATTGCGCTATTGACCGAAAAAAATTTGTAAGCGCAGAGCACTTCTTTTTCTTCTTTCTTCAAGAAAATTTCTTTTCGGTCAGTAGTGCATTTTTGTACTTTGAAGTCAATTTGTTTCATTTTAATCGTAGTATAATAGCAAAACGTCGGCCTTTTTGAGTAATTCATTTACTGTTTTACTGTTTTAAAATCACAAAAATGCAAAACTCGCACTATGATTAGTAAATTTTAATTGCGGAAGGTTGGTAGCGCTTTGACTTGGTACGAAAATCCTGTTCCGCCATTGCGGAAGTTGGGTTGCGCTTCATGTAAGTGAAAAAGTTCGTTGAGAAAGTTGCGCTGCGCTTCAGAAAATAAAAAAAATTAAATTGCGCAATCTATTGCGATGCATTTTTATTGGTTTAAAAATCGCTGCACTTTGTTGCGCTGCGCTTTCGGTAAAATGTTATTCCTTCCCACCTCTGCCTTTTGTCTAATTGTATTCGGTTAAGATTTTAGTTATATTAGTAACTTGTTGAGAAATTAAACAAAAAAAAAAAAAAAGAAATCAAAACAAAATTTTGTAGTAACTTGTTGAGAAGTTAAACAACAAAAAAAAAAGAAATCAAAACAAAATTTTGTAGCATAACGCTATGGCATTTACATTATGAGCTGCACAGCCATACCAAACCTTAACAATTAAAATTTGCAAATCACTAAACTACAAATGATTAAAAAAAAATCCCTAGTGTTTTGTTTAAATGAAAGAAACGCCACGTAGCAAAGTCATGAACATTTTTAATGCATTTCGTTGAGCATGACGTCATCATTAAGCAATTTTATAATTTTTCTGTAGTACTAGAGCAGGATCCAAAATTAACGCTTGCCCGCTTGCTCGAGGCAAGCTAAAATCACCTCGAGCAAATTGTTTTCGAGCTTCACTTGCCCGATGGGCAAGTCAATAAAATGCAGCTTATGAAGTAAGCAATTTAAAATAAGATTATTTAAAACTCAAGTCACCATTTTTGCTACAACAAAATAAATGCAAGTAACAAAAGCTGCTTTTATTTGCGTTATTTTAGAGCAATTACGCCACAATAATTAGTTTAGTCGCACGCACATCACAAATCGCAAATAACACTTTTTAATTGCTCGCAGATTCGTTCGATCCTATACGCACTTTGCAATTGTTCTGACGTTAAATGTTTTCTTCTTTTCCAGCAAAAAATTTTCGCACGCTTGTCGCGTTAACTGCTTTTTCGGGTATCACAAGCACAATAACTACCCTGTGGTGTAGGAAAACAAGGTTGAGAAAACGGCAATTTCTTATCTTATTTTTTTGAAGATATTAATTTGATCCATCTTTTACAAAAAAGTAAAAAAGTTCAGCTATTTAGCTGGTGCAGTTTGCGATCGAAAAATAAAATGTGGTTGCAGCAAAAAAAGCAATGTAAATTATAGTTAACGTAACAATTGAATCGATTACAACCAAAAAAATCAATTTTTGTGAAGTGAATGATTGGAAAAACTGGTATGGCAATCGCATCGATGACTTCTGCGACATTTGTTACGCAAGAAAACTGTAATGCGATGCAGAGTAGAATAATGCCAATAAATGTGATTGTTTTTGCGACAATTTGAAATTTTTTCGATTCGATAAGACCACTGCAGTTGAATTATTTTTACGCTTACCGATTTTTTTAAACAATTTTGGAACTAAAGGTTGTTTGATTGTTATCTAAAACAAAGTAAACTGAAGCTCAGCCAGCACAATACTTAGCTTAAGTACGTATTGTGATTGTAACGCAACAAATGCCAAAATATTTTCAAACTTTTGACTAAAATGTGACCAACGACAAAACAGAAGAAACCAACAGTAGTAATGACAAAAATCGCAGATTTTTTGCCGGATTCTCTGATGCGATAATGGATGTGAATTCGGCTGCGCGTTTCGATGCGATAATTTGATGTGATGCGATTGCCATCACAGAAAAATGGCATCTATTACGTCACTCTAATTTAAAAATCGCTGACAAGAACTGGATTTTCTCGAAATACGGTATTATACAAATTCGGTACTTTTTACGCATTTTTTCCAAAATTAACATCAAAATGCTCTGCCATTTGTGTTTCGGGCAAGTTGAAATCTTCCCGGGTAAGTAAACACTTGCTGTCACTTGTCCAACGGGCAAGATTTTGATAAAGTTACTTTCGACCCCAGTATAATACAAATTATTTGGGGTTGGTAAGGCACTGGTCTGTTGATTGCAAGCAAGTTTAAATGTTATTTGTCCAGTAAGCTGCAAAAGCGATGTTATTTAAATTTTGCAAAGTTTTGTTGTTTAAAAACATCATAAACTGTAGTTGAAGACACCAGGCATTTCTTAAATTCAAATAGTTTTGCATGATTGGTGTTTTTAGTTTTTTTTCTATCCTTTTGTCAGCCCATACTAACTTGCTTCGTCAGGACATTACACAAAGCTACAAAAACTGAATAAATAAATAAAATTACAAAAAGACAAAGAGTGTTACACTACCATTAGCCTATCATATTCTACAGACCTTTTTTACAACCTAAGCTATCGAAAACTGGGCTTAGACCCCTCCCTCTAATATAAGGATAAAAAACAAAAAGAGCTGGCAACCCATCTAAGGAGAAGCTAACACTAATTTCTAAACTGCTAAACTACATCAGGAGATATCTAAACTTATCACATCTGAGTTGGTGATATAACAAGATATATATACACATTAACGCTCGCTTTTCTGCTTGATCTGTAGGCTACATCTAGCTCAAGCAAGAAGTCGACAACCTCCATCTGTATCAGCTTTGTCGACTAAAACCTCAATTTTGCGATAAAAGTCGGAGAGCATGCGAATGCGCTTGAAGTAAGATATGTTTGAAACAATAGGGTCAAGAAAAATAGAGTCAAAGTCTATGTGACTCAATAATAAATACTACTGTAATAATTAAAAATAAACAATTTTTTTCTGCAGTTGATATCCATGCCAAATCTCAAGCAGTCACGTACTTTTTATGATCTTTTCCTCTTTCTTCCTTTGTTCTATCGTCCACACTGGCAGAAATTACCTGCCATCTTGTATCGATGTCCGAAAGATATCCTTTGTAAATTGGAGATGCAGCACTCAGTGCTAACTAAAGAAATAATAATGATAAACTATCCACGGAACTATTTTTTACTGCATGGAACAGTTTTTTGATATGATTATTAATCATATTTTGTTGTTTAATTTTTGTGTCCTTCAATCACTTATTCAGTGCAATGAGGCCTAATGCAGTCCGGTGCAATGAACATAACATAGCAAAATAATGGAAGATGTTAAAGCTTTAGCTTCGCAAATGTTATAAAAATGAAGGAAGAACGTCGTTTTGAAACAAATCAAATCTTTCATTATATACTCGCTGTATTACGCCAAAGCATGTAACGAGGTTGCTAGCCCCATATCCGCGTCATTGCGCATGCGGATAATACAGCTCCTTTCGAAGAAATTTCGCAGCGGTGGCGAGCTGTTGGCAACATTGTATCTGATTTGACCAGCCCGAGATTTGAATCTCATACTTCCTGCTCCAGAGGCAAACTCATTATCGCTCAAACAACTAGCCGGTCTCAGCTGTGAAACACATTTGCAATGTTTTTTTTTAAAGACATATCACAATATTTTGCATTTTTATGATGTAATCTTTTATTAGAACATGCTGGAAGAATGTCATGGCATTGCCCTAAAATGTTTTTTGATAGGCGAGTCACCATGAAGGCCAACACGGCAATATATTTATAAGCTTTACTGCGTCTATTACGTTCAATAATTTGCATAAAACTCATAAAAATATTAAATTATGTTTTGAAGCGTTTTATTTCTTGTTGATAAAAGTCATTAGAGTATTGGAAATGTTATTAGTAAGAATTCGGTTAAATCTTAGCTGAATTTTGGTTTGGGTTACTGTTTTTTTTTTTTTTTTCTTTATATCTAGGCTACAGTTGTTTTTGCAGTGCATAATTATCTTCCAAGTCGCCAAGTGGTAATGCGTTTTTCTCTGTGTTGGGAGGTCTGAGGTTCAAGTCTTGGGCCAGTCAAATCGAACTCAGTGTTGCCAACGGCTCGCCACCGCTTCGAAATTTCTTCGAAAGGACCTGTTGTTGCCCTGGGCCCAATGACACAGAGATGGGCTCCGCAAAATCGTTATACGCTTTGGCGTAATGCAGTAAATATTATGAGAGATTTGATACTTAAGTTCCACTTACCGGACACATAGTCGTACGAGACTGGAGTGCAATCGACCTATTCCACATTTGAAAAAATTTGAAAAAGTCAAGTCAAAAATTTTATATCTAGGCTACAGTTTTCGGGTATCATTTGAAAGTATCATTAAAAACATTAGTAATTTTTCGGGTATCATTTGAAAGCCCAAAAACTAGTTGAATGCCCGATAACTGATTAACTGCCATTCACCAAACTTTATGAACTTGCCTTGAGTTCAAGCAACTGGAACTTTTCTGGCCTCGAGGACGTCTTTGAGGACACATTTTCAAGTCGTTGGCTATGAAGCCTTCAAGTCCCCGTAAATGCCCCGTTCTCGGCACGAGGACAGCGTAATTTTTTGACAAGTTAAAAAGGAAAATAACCAAACAAAGGGCAACATAACCTTTTAGTCTATCAATTTGTTTCCTTTCCTCATTTGAAAAATAATACTACATGGTAGCCAGCTAAGCCAAGTCATTCTAAAACTTATTTAAAATGGCATTGTGTGAAAGCTCTTATCGGAGAATAAGGGCACCAAAAGCCTTCTAGAAAATTTTTGTTTTTATTTCTGCTAATACTTTCGGTGCAGGCGGTACAAACTGCAAAACACTAAATCCATCCAGAACCACAACTAAGAATTTGGGGTTTCGAACAAGCAATTTTAAGTTGCTAATGCTAAGACATAACCGAACCTATCCTGCGTATGAATTTAGAAGAAAGTATATGTGTGAGAACGAAATGTAAACCATGATAAGCTTTACTCAGTATCCACAGTATTATAGGCACAATCAAACCTTTGATCAACAGCCTAAGACATTCGTCTTTTATTCCTTGTCAGTATAGGTTGGAATACAGGTATATACTGTAGGTAGGAAAACATAAGCGCAAAAAGGCAAGGAATTGCAAATTAAGCAGATCATAACACTTTTTTTTTCGCAAAAATATTAGGTAATCACAATGTTCCAAGAGATTATTATAATTGTTCAATTCAAAATAATTTCCAATAGCATGCCTTAGACAGCCATTTTGCCCAATCTCAGGGCTCTTCAGTACGGCTAGCAAGGCCAAAAAGAAAAATATCACCAATGATAAAAAACTTTTAAAACATACATCTTTACCAATTTATCAATGAATGAATAAATTTTTACCAATTTTGTTTGTAGTACAAAAATCTTTACCCATCAATTTTAGCTCAAATAAGTAAATGGTAACTGAAAAATCTTTACCCAATGAAACTAAAGGTATTAATTAAAACTATACCGAATGAAACCATGGATATAATTACTTCATACCTTCGTTAACGTTAATTCGTTATTTTCAGCTTTAATTAACGGTAGTTAATGAAGTCCGTTAATTCGTGAACATTTTGAGTGTAATTTACATTTCTTTTTATTCTATTGCTTCGAGAACACGTACAATGACACTATTGAGCTAATTGTAAGGAAAAGTGTATTTCTATGGTGGTCTTTTGTGTTTTGGAAGTTACATTTTAACGTCTAATCTAATTTCAAGATAAAAATAGGTTCATATGCACTAACAAAGCTGCGATCGGAAAATCTTTGGAAGGTGGAAAATGGCGATAATCAAAAGACCTATAATGCTGCATCTTTGTATTTCCACAAAAAAAGCGCCCCTTTCTTTGCTTTTTCTATAAAACCCGTGCTAATGCGCAACAAGTGTAACTAGTGCAAGCTAGTTTGTACCGGTACGACTAATGAATGGTACGAGGAATTAACGATGAAAACCTTAACGGAAGTTAACAAAACTTAACGGAAGTTAATTTAGTCCGTTAGGATAAAAATACTTTTTAACGGATTAACAAGTTAATGAAAAAGTTATCTTCGTTACTAACGGAATAACGATTAACAAATTTGTGTCCACATAATAGCCATCTCTATTGCGTGGTACAGTCAAGCTAATCAAACCTGAATACGATCTATATCGGTACCGCGGTAGCTATTACTTACAGCAATTCTGAAAAACCAAAAAAAAAAAAAAATCAGCGAATGATTGAAGGTCATTTCGTACAGTTACAGTATTAGGACCAATCTAGCCTAGCGGACATTAAATTAAGTGGATTGTTACCAACTTGAATGCAAACGTGATTTTATTAAATCAGCGTGCAGCACTTAATAGGTTTTTTACACCACGTCATTGTAAGATAAAGAGGCGAAGCTCACAAAAAAAATTAATTATTTTTCCGTTTCGACGATTGTGGACTTTTTGAAAGGGAGCCCGGGAAAAATATTTTTAAAGCCTTTCTTTTTAATACGACCCTGCTGAGATCTTCAGGTTATTTTTTGAAATTAAATACCTTATGTTAAATTTAACTAAGTGTCTTTTGTCGGCCTAAACGTTCGAGATCATTTATTGGTAGGCATTAGATGTAAAAAAGACTTCACATAGAATAAAATGCAAAGAAAAAATTGGCTTAAATTAGAGTTCAAAAATTGTGGGAAAACCAAACTTTTTCTAACTTAGCATTTACAATATTTTCTTTTCAAATTGCTTTGAAAATCTAAATGTGTAATTTTCTTTAAAGTATCAAAAATTGATATTTTTTCCAAAAAAAAAAATCACTGCTGGTTTTCAACATAAGGCAGGAGGACTTTTCCCTCGTCCTAGTACTCCTTGTTACAGACGCCCTCTGTAACTATAGTGTGAGATAGGTCTTTCCTAGGTTGCCCCAGCGATTCGAGACTGGGGCCGTCACCGTCCGTGCTGTTTCCACAAATAGCAGTTGAAGTCCAGTAAATAGAGGTTTATTGAAAAAATTGTAATAAATTAAAGATCTACACGGCACGGCACGGCAATAAAATATTTGAAAATTAACCCAGGAAACAAAATAAAAGTAACGATGCCGTGTGACTACGCTTACAAAAAATAAAACGTCCGTTTGCTTCGAATCCCAAAATGAAAAAGTGACTGAACGCTAGAACTCGGCAAAAAAGGCAAAAGAGCTGCGCGTTGTGCCGGAAATTAGGCGTTGAAACAAAACGTGCAAAAATTAAAAAAACACAATGACGCGCAGACTAACACATCAAAATAAGAACCAAATAAAAGAGCCGAGTTCGAAAATTTAGTGGGGCAAATAAACAGATCGGTGCTGTAACATAGCGGCCCCTTGAAAATGAATCAACAATGAAGTTTCAACACAAAACACAAAAGAAAGCACCGATACGTGCAAACAATAAGTAAAAAGGTTTTTTTTTTTTTAAATTATGATGAACGTGAGCAGTAACGAAAAATTCACTTTTAAAATATGCAGTGTCATAAATAAAACAAATAATGATTCGAGTGACGGAGGGGAAGCAATACGGCAAAGGACTTTATAATTCGGGATATATTTCGAGCGATACGGACAACACAAGAAAAAGAGCACAGTCTAGCACAGTTTAAAATCAACAACAATATTTAGGCCTACACTTAAACGCAACAACAAAGGTAAACAAAAGAAAACACTCTATACAGGGGCTATCTTGGAAATATCCCTAAGGATATACTCGATTTCGCCAACTGCTGCATTTTTCTTTGGAACAGCGACAGTTGCCCTGCGAACTATTTCCTTACCAGCACGCAACTGTGGATGAAGACGGTGAATTCGACCCAACCGGTAGGCCCCCCGTTTGGACAAATCCTCTGCATCGCCTACAAGGACCAATTGTCCCACCACAAGATTTTCACGTAAAGTTCTCCACTTATTACGCCCTTGCAGACAAGGGAGATAACCCTTCATCCAATGTAACCAAAAACGCTGAGCCAGCGTAGCGCAGTATTGAAAATCACGGCGCAAATCCCCCTCATCGTGAAAGGTGCTAACAGGGGTGTTAGGGGATAGCTGCTGACCCAAAAAACATGAAGGTGTGAGTGGAGACAGATCGTTAGGCGTATCACTAAGGGTAGTCAAAGGCCGATCATTAACAATTCTTATAGCATCGGAAACGAAGGTTTGCAATTCTATAAGAGAGGGCAAACGTCTGGCCTCTCCTAAAACTTGGCTGAGAGCGGTTTTAATCAGTTTGACCATAGATTCCCAACTCCCGGCTTGGCTAGGGGAGTAGGGAGGGATCCTAACCCAATTAATAGAACGTTTCCGCAAAGAATTATGGAATTCAGTCGAGTCAAGCAGCAACGGCAGCTGTTTTTCAGCTGCACAAAACGATTTACCATTGTCCGAAAAGAAGGTGTCTACAGGGCCTCGCAAGTTGATGAAACGAGAAAAGGCCAGTATAAAATTGTTAAGGTCCAATCCCGTGACAACCTCCACGTGAACACAACGAGTGCACAGGCAAGTAAATAAAAGGCCCCAAGCTTTACACTGGCTTCTGTTTTGTTTAAATAAGATAGGGCCAAAATAATCAGTTCCGCAAAACTTAAACGGTTTATTCACAGCAGTAACGCGAAAAGATGGCAAATCTGCCATCAGCTGTCGAATCGGTTTTGCCTTTTTAAGGGAGCATTTAGCACAGTCCGCTAGATAGCGCTTAACACTAGAAATTCCATGGATTATCCAAAACCGTTGCCGAGTCTTCATAAGAGTATACGAAGGACCAGCGTGTCCCGCGTCCGAGTGTTCATAAAGCACAACTAGACGTGTCAAAGCATGTCTGCTGGGCAAAATTATAGGGTGTTTAGTATCCGTGGGGAGGTCGGCGTTTTCAAGACGACCCTCCACACGCAAAATCGAATCCGGTCCCAAACAAGGTCGCAAGTTACGCAACGTTTTTAACTCATTAACCTGCCGAGTTTGTTCAGAATTAACAGCAAGATTGCGCAAGCGTTTAATGAAAATTTCAAAGTCATCCGCGGAACCAATGTTTAACACCTCAAATGCAGGTCCAAAGCACTGTCTCTGAACGTACCCAATAGCCTCAACAAAGGCTCGGTCCAGAGAAGCAGCATCGAACTCTGGCTTTCGAAATGGTTTACGTCTAAATTTAGCTTTTACTAACTCCACAAAGGCGAGCAAGTAGGCAAACCGCTTTTTTAGCGCATATAGGTCACGTGAAGTTTGCATCAGTTTAAGAATTTTGTCGTCAGTCTCAAAGATCGTATTCTCCTTACACAAAGCCAAACGAACAACTGGAGCAGGACTAAGCGATTTTACGTCCTCCTGTCCCTCCACGAGGAAGGCAGGTCCCTCAATCCACAATTTAATTGACTCAGAATTTTTGCAAGCATTCTCGCGGGTTCCAACATCAGCAGGATTTGCGGACGTATTCACATACCTCCACGCGTCCGGCGCAAAAAAGGCCAAGATCTTATCAACTCTGCGCTTAACAAAGCGAACAAGGTGCAAATCAGGGTTAGTTATCCATTTCAAAATCACCTGCGAATCAGTCCACAGATGGACGCTGCAATTCAAATGACTCAACGCCGCCGCAGCTTTCGAAGTAAGTTCACAGCAAAGCTTCGCCGCTTCTAACTCCTTGCGCGCGATAACCCAATTAGCCTGATGTATCAAAACCAATCTAGATTTACCCAAAACAAAGGCGACTTGTGATTCACCATTCACCACTCTTCGCAAATAAACAACACAACTAAAGGCCAAATTAGATGCGTCGCAAAAGCCATGTAACTGGTAAACAGCAGTATTTACCGTCTTACCACAATCATCAAAACAATTACGTGAAATGGAAAAGTCATTTAACTTATTCAACGACAAAAGCCACTTTTTCCACTTATCCTTAACATCCAACGGCAAAACGTCGTCCCAGTCAGCACCGGAGATCGAGACCTTTTGCAAAATCAGTCTAGCCCCAAGGATGAACGGCGACGCCATTCCCAAGGGATCAAACTGACTCGCAAGCTGGCTCGCCATCTGCCGACGAGTAGACGCCTCACAAAACTCACGCAAGTTTATCAAAAGTATGTCCTTCTCAGTATTCCAAACTAATCCCAACGCCTTAGAATCAGGAAGAGGTTGCGATCCCAGATCAATTTCACTCACTGAAGACGCAAGATCACAACGCGGGACTTTCAACAAAATCGATTTAGCATGACAGTTGGAAACCCACTAACGCAATTTAAATCCACGGCTTTCCATAAGGTCAATGCTTTCTTTAGCAACAATTTCAAGATCAGATAAAGAGTCACTAGCAAGCAAAATATCATCCATGTAGCGATTATTTTCAATAGCATTTAATGTTAACTTGGAAGCATTACTCGGGTTCTCCTCAATTAAACGATTAAGAGCAAGCAATGCCACATAGGGGCTTAAATTGATCCCCCAGACATGCCTGGTAAAACGAAACAACTGTGGCTTCCCGTGATCCAAATCATTATTTTCATACCAAACAATTCTAAACCAATCCTGCTGGTCACAAGGAATCCCTACCTGGAAAAAACACTTGCTGATGTCAGCGACACAAGCATATCTACCCAAGCGAAAACGAATTAAAACCTCTACCAAACCATTTAGTAAATTTTCACCTGCCAATACGGCCTGATTAATAGACATACCCTCCGCAACTGCCGCACCGTCGTAGACCACTCTTGGTTTAGCAGATTTAGTAACAAAAAACGGCAAGTACCACGCTTGAACATCAAGCGAATTACTTTCAACAGCAACCAACCACTCCTCACGCAGCAACTCCGCAAAAGTGTCCAGTAAAATTTGTTTAAGTTTAGGGTTTTTAGCGACGTTACGGCGCAAAGACAAGGTGCGTTTTAGAGCGCTCTCGTAATTATTTGGAAGCGCTTCAAGAACTTCCGATTTAAAGGGTACTGGCATTTCATAACGCCCATTTGAGACTTTAATACGTGTTTCAACAAGATTTCTAGCACGTTCGTCATTAAGCGATGGCTGCAGAGCCTCGTCCTGCCTCTCGTATTCCCTCACAGTCTCCCTGAGAGAAGAAACCTCATGTCTCAATTTAACACACTCACAAGCAGCATCTTCATAAGACTCAACCTGAACTCTCAAGGCAGACAGGGAACCCGAGGAGGCAGAAACTCGACCACCACTAGCAATGGGCCCAAGACGAGTGAGTACGTAGTTTGGTTCCTCCGGACTCGCGCCTTCACGTTCCTCAAGGACAGTCAGAAGCAGCTTATCAGACTGTCCAATCAGAACGTCAATGCGGTTACGTTCCGGAGCAACCGGGACATGCGTACCTTGAAAGTGTTTTAATTCAGTAACATCCACGGAGTGTGGCAAAGTGCTATCATCATCTGAAAACTGTGGCACAACCAATGCATTTTCGATTACGAATTTTTCACCGGTATGAAGCGATTCGAGTTTAAAGGCGGTGCGACCTTTACAGTCCACAGTTTCATCCGATAAAGTGCGAATTTTTACATTCGGGTCGGAGTTAGTCTCTAGCCCCAGTTCAGTTTTTAAGGCATCAGATATAAGCGTCACCTGTGAAGCTGTATCGTGTTGAGCGTAGGCCAAAGTCGATTTGCCCGTGTTAGGGTTAATGACTCTGACTGCACTCGTGCGAAGCAGGACCACCCCATTATCAACAGAATTAAGTTTACGGCAAGTATAGTCCTGGCTTACCCGGCAATTAGTTCTAGGGGCGGGAATAGGACGGAAACCTGGTCTACCCTGTCAGCGGCCCCGAGATTAACCCCATCATAACATTCATGAAGAGCACCAGCGTGTTTATTGCGACATTGCGGCCCACAGATACGACATTTAGAAGGAAACGCACAATTACGCACAAAATGGTCAAGTGACAAACAATTTAAGCACCTTTTAGCATCCGTAACTGTTTGCCTTTTAGCTCTGGGATTAAGAGCCTTGAACTTTTCACATTCAGCTAAGAAATGTCTTTGATCAACATTACTACAAAAGAAACAAATCGGGGGAGGCTTGTTCAAACGACCATGTTCACCAGGTGGTACACTGGAAGAACTTGACTCGCGTTTATCCATGTCAAAAAACCTAGAGCGGGGCCCGGTCACAGCCTGGGGATCATTTTGTCTCCCATAAGCAACCTGTCGAACCCTCACGTTCTTAGTCCCACCCGTGGACTCGCGGGACCCATCTTTTTCGTCCGATTTAAAAAACGCTTGAGCGTAGTCCGATGTCATAGTATTAAGCTCGTGAACGACAAAATCACGCAGCGAGTCGAAACCGGGAGAGTTCAAGTTTAAATTCCGTTTATTTAGATAGTCTAAGTATCTTCTTTTCAGCAAACTTGGCAAACGATTAGCAGTGTCAATCAGAAGTTGCCCAGAGAGCTTTTCAACTTCATCGTGAGCATACGCAAAAACTTCCAGGGTATTTAGATCCTCATTAAATAGTTTTAAAGAGGTCGAGGTAAATGAGACCTTGGGACCATTACGCACCGCCATAACTTTAGGTTCTGATGTGAGTCCCCCTGAAACGCCATATCTCTGACGCAAGCGATCCAGCGCTTTTTCAATGCGTCGAGACGTGCTCATATTTTTCATGGGGACGCAGAACAGATTAACCATCTCACGCGGCTGGCCCACACATGAAGCTCTCAATACCTCGAGTCTCCGCTCCTCGAAGGGGCTCTCGCTCATTAATCGCCGGATCTGATTTTCATAAAAGACGAAGGCGATATTATTTCCGTCATAGCCGATTTGCGAAGCCAAAGTAATATATTCATTACGTCCTTGCCTGTCGAGGTAGGTGCGTAGTATCAAGTCATTGTTATTAGCAACTTCGTTTACTTGCGGACGTTGGGGCAATTTGTGCGACCCAGACTCGCTTTTAACTTTCATGTGACTTGCCATGTAATTTTTTACAGGGTTCGAGGTTTTCTCATTTACGTTTTCACGGTTTTCATTTAACTGATTAAAAGGGTTAACATTAACACCAGAAACCTGTCGAGAGGCAGTCGTCTGCCAATCGCGAGATCCGAAAATTTGTACATTTTCAGGTACCATATCATTTAAGCAAAGATCATTTAAACGATTCATTACCTCGTGGGGTTTTAACTCGGTGGTTTTAACCAGCCTTTTACGAACAATAGGAACTTTAGGTTTTACAGGCAAAGGTTCTGGTTCAATTCTTTGTTCAGCGCAATGTTCCAATTTAGCAGCATTTTCGCTCTTTACGCGAAGATTAGAAATATTACGTCTCGCACGAGAACGTGAACTTGAAAAAGATTTGATTTTAGTCGAAGTGGAAAGTATTGAGCTCCCCTCAAAGGCAGCAAGTTTTTCTTCCGCCTCAAGATTAGCTTTTTCAAGACGTAATTTAGCTAACGATTCTGCTTCTTCGGCCTCTGCTAGCAAACGAGCCTTACGGGCTTCAGTGATTTCCTCTATACTTTCAATTTCAGTACGTTTACGTTCAAATTCTATTTGCTGTGCAAGATCAGATTTTTTAGAAACAATTGATGTGCTCACACCAATTTGAGAAACACTGTCAGAAGCTTTAATTTCGTCTTCCTCTTCGTTATCAGAATTAGTTTCTGCACGTTTATTAATGGGTTCTAAAAAACGTGTTTGACAGTTTTCGAATAATTTTGAACATTGTTCAAAGGAGTCAACGATACCTTCAAACATTTCCTTTTTAAATTCAACGTCATTTAAGCTGTCCAACGTGCGCAAAAGATTTTCATAGGATTCTTCCACGAAACCGAAATACGGTAATTCGTGCTCAAAAAAATGATCAGGGGATGTACAGTCAGTGAGTGCACTATGCAAACGTTTTACATCTAATAGCAGCTTTCGGCGCATAGTCAAAATTTTTCTTCGGATATTAGCCGAAGGAACGGGGCCCGTGGGGTTTGATTCCCTCCCAGAGGCGCTAGAACCATTATCATTACCCTTGGGTAAATTAGAAAAAATATCATTCCAACTTTTGGGTTCAGCAGCAGTAGTCAGACACTGAGTATTACTAACAGATGGGTCATCGATTTGATCGACACTAAGTTCACACTCATCAGGTCGAGGTTGACTAGAATTCGAGCATGATCGGCCCGAAAATTTACGTAAATCAGACATAATCTACAGTACTCACAATCACACCGCAAAAATAAAAAATACCACAAATACCTTCTCGATAGACAAGGCAGTCCAAAATTGAATGAAACAAATTGTTTCACCACAGCTTTGAGAACGACGCTCGAATTGACAGCAGTAGAGACGATCTTTCGACGTGGCGGAGAGCTTGAATAGCGTCTTCCGCAGCAGCAACGATGTGGCTTCGAGAAATAAAAGTGCACTGGCACCAAACCAAAGAGTTGAAGCTTCCACCGATGCCAAAGGGAGAAGTTCCACCGCTGAGAATGGATTCTTCAAGAAATGAAAGTCGCCCGAAAGAAGTCAAGAGCGATCGAACCCGATGATGAACCAACTTGAAACCCGGCGAAACGTGGCGATACAAAACCAAGGAGAGCAGTAGATGAATTTCCAACAGATCGTAACGATATCCAACTTTTCCAAAATTCTTCTGGGTTGAGACAAATATTTTATCTTTCTATGTTACAGACGCCCTCTGTAACTATAGTGTGAGATAGGTCTTTCCTAGGTTGCCCCAGCGATTCGAGACTGGGGCCGTCACCGTCCGTGCTGTTTCCACAAATAGCAGTTGAAGTCCAGTAAATAGAGGTTTATTGAAAAAATTGTAATAAATTAAAGATCTACACGGCACGGCACGGCAATAAAATATTTGAAAATTAACCCAGGAAACAAAATAAAAGTAACGATGCCGTGTGACTACGCTTACAAAAAATAAAACGTCCGTTTGCTTCGAATCCCAAAATGAAAAAGTGACTGAACGCTAGAACTCGGCAAAAAAGGCAAAAGAGCTGCGCGTTGTGCCGGAAATTAGGCGTTGAAACAAAACGTGCAAAAATTAAAAAAACACAATGACGCGCAGACTAACACATCAAAATAAGAACCAAATAAAAGAGCCGAGTTCGAAAATTTAGTGGGGCAAATAAACAGATCGGTGCTGTAACACTCCTTTCTTGCCAAACTCTTGAGTTTACACATATACCCGGTACAGCATTCGCAATATTTTTTAGATAATAATGTTTAATAAAATTTCGTTAAAAGAAATCGTTTAAGCAAACAATATGGTTTGCTTTTAGGAAACTACCATGAAAGTGGGGATACATAATCAGTGGACGTTTGCACTGGGGCCCTAACTGATAAAATTAAAGGCGTTAAAATTGACCATTTCGACGTATATAATTTAGCTATATTTCCATCCAAGAGTTGTGGCCTTGTTTCAGTGCTATGATACTGCTACGGTACGAAATCAACATCAGCTGCTAACTTGAAAAACTTCAAAATAGCATTCATTGTTTATTTAGAACAATGTACTAGAAAATTAATTATAAGCTATAGAAAGTATACAGAGTCGTATAGGCACAATCAAACCTTTGATCAACAGCCTAAGACATACTGTTTTAGAATCGACGTTTGTCTTTTATTCCTCGTCAGTATAGCTAGAACTACACGTATGAACATGAGCTTAAAAAGGGAAGGAATCACAGATTAGTACCAGATCATAACATAAATTTTTTTTTCCTGAAAATATTGAATAATCACAATGTTACAAGAGATATTATAATAGTTCAGTTCAAAATAATTGTGTTATGATCTGTACTAATTTGCGATTCCTTCCCTTTTTACGCTCATGTTCATACCTGTAGTTTTAGCTATACTGACGAGGAATAAAAGACAAATGTCGATTTTGAAACAGTACAGTATGTCTTAGGCTGTTGATCAAAGGTTTGATTGTGCCTATACGACTCTGTATACTGTGTATAGCATTCATTATTATTGCTAAAAACTGCTATTTTTGAATTATCATCAAAAACTTAACAAATTACAATATTGCACTATCTTGACGTCCTTCATGGTCGACTCCTGGGAAGCCATGTCAACTTCCACTGGCAGTTAGGTGGCCATAACAACCACCAATCCTGCAGCTCCAATGATATTTCACATTGTAGCAGCTCAAGTCAAGTATGCACAGAGGTGGACAGCGCTGTTTCGAGCTTTTAGCTCTCATCGGCAGCCCTCAGCTATCTTTTGAAAGGTATTCCCAGCTGAACAAACATCTTGGCCTAACTGGCAAACCTTATTGGCTTGCACAGAGGGGAGTCCTTGTAGTAGGGATAGCCTATGGCTGTCCTTACTACAAGGATCCAGCGATTTTTCACTTGTTTCTAAAGTACCACAAGTGAAAAATCGTTTATTCCCTACTAAGCATCTGCCTCTGTGCAAGCCAATAAGGTTTGCCAGTTAGGCCAAGATGTTTGTTTAGCTGGGAATACCTTTCAAAAGATAGCTGAGGGCTGCCGATGAGAGCTAAAAGCTCGAAACAGCGCTGTCCAGCTCTGTGCATACTTAAATTACAATATCTTAAACACTTTTGCGTTTAAAAATTATGGAAAATATGCCAATTATAATTTAGAAAAATTGCCTCCTTCGTCCTTGACCATTCCTGTTCTTCGCCTCAAGAGGATCTGTTCTCGAAAAGTCGGTCTAGGCCTTGGTCTCGGATTTTTTTGAGTCCTTGGCTTCGATCGTTGTATTCTCAAAGCTAACTCTAATGAAAATTACAATATGATTTTTGGATTTTGTAACTTACATACCCTGAACTGAAATTTGAAACACTATTCTAAATATCAATCCTACATCTTCAACTAGATGGGAGTTTGCTGAGAAGCATGTTAAGATTCTCAAAAAAAGTTTTTGCTTTCCCGCTGAGAGAGCAATTAAAAATATTTGAATAAGACTTTCAGTAAAGTCGATTTCATTTAAGCTTTCGCAATCAAGTTTTCGGACAAAAATTTTCAGTAGCGATCTCGGTCTGGTTAGGTATGTGGTGAGCAGGATCTTTATAGACCATCACAAATTTTGTGTTTGTGGTTTTACGATAATGCACTAAAGAGAATCGCAGTTTTCAGTAAAGAGTAATGCATTCTAAGGAGATTGAACAATCAGTGGTAAAGAGAAATGCAGCCTATATAGTGACAGCAGGCTCTGACCTTATCCGAACAGTTGTAGGGTAAATACAAGTCGCTTTTGCCTCCACAAATCCGTTTTTTCCGTGAAATATTAACGGCTTCCAAATACAAACGCGAAATATGAACGGCTTTTGGATTAATTTTCATGTTGTACTTTTGATAGTGAAACTTTTTTTGATAAGCTACACGTAATTCAATACAAGTTATACAATACTTTTGGTGGATGTAATAATTTTTCTATGATGGTGCATATGGTAATAACGAATGTTGTGTATTTTTTGTTTGTTACATCGCAAGAGTTTATTCCTGGTTACCTGTATTTTTCTTGCTAGTTTCATTTTCATTTTTGCAAACAAAAAATGCGTTACTGTTCTGATGATGCTTCCCGGACTGGAGAGCAAAACGTTTACTTAAATAAAAATACATGGGAGAACGTTGCTTCAAATAAAATCCAGCATTTATTGGCTAGTGTTTCAGAGACAGATAACAGGGTATTTATAACTCTAAACAATCAAATGTTTTACATGCAACCTACAGTCAGCCCAAAATTTGATTCGTTAATATTGGAAGACTACTACAGTACTGTACCAGACTTCCCAGATTTCAAGATAATCTGAGTCCCAATTGTGTTTTGAATTGGACTACTGCACTGTAAAAAATTGTTGTAAATTTACGTATAAATTTTTGAGATTTTGTACGTAAATTGAAATTACGAATAATTGCAGTCAAATTACATAGAAATTGCATTTTCAAATCACAGTTTATATGTTGTAACGCAGAAAACATTTGTTGTATGATTTAACAGATTATATTTTGTGATATTACAAAATTATTTGTAACAGTACATTTGTGTATGTAATTTCACAGAAAGTTATGTAGTTTAGTTTTACATCAAATATTTCAAATCGACTTGTTTTATGTTAAATTACAATTTTTATGTGGCATTTTGTTGTGGCTTGTTTTTTTTTTGAAAATTACATCCTTTTTGTAAATTAACATTCGGCATCACGTTTTTTTCATTTGTAAATTAACATATGCCTACGCTTTTGGCGAAAATACCTCTTGTGTATGTAATTGTAATTTTACATAAAATAATATTATGTAAAATTACAATAATATTATGTATAATTATGTAAACTTAAAATTTTATGTAAAATTAAAATTTTATGTAAAATTAATATTATGTAAAATTAAAACATCAACAATTTTTCGGAGGTCACAAAAACTTTGTTTCCTCAAATTCGAGAGTTAAACAAGAAAAAGATCTTCATCGCAGAATCTGCGAAAAACCGTCTCTTGCGCATGATTTCTGGAATGGTGATCAGTATTTTAAGGGTCTAAGGCCTCGAACTGCACTCCAATGGCACCGAGTCTGTTACTTTCTTTGGGGCACAATCCTCGCTTGGGGGCACAATTTTCGTTTGTGGGCACGAGCAGTGATTTGGGGGGGGGACACGACCCCAGAATGCCTCTCGTGGCGCTTGGCCAAGGCTATGTTGTACCAGTCTTTTAACCTACTAGCGCGATTTTCGCACCATATTAGTTCTTTAATGGTTCAGCCTTTTTTTTTTGTAAAACAAAATGCTTCAAGCATTTCTTTTAACATGGGAACCAACTAAATAAATTTTACACATCTTAATTGCGGAATTGCAGCAAATTTTTTTCGAAATTTCACAGAAATTTGCGCCAAAAAAAAAAAAAAAATGGCCGACTGAATTGCGCAAATGCTCAAACACAGATGACATTACTTTGCTGGGAAGCTTAACGCCATGGTTTACAGCGGAAACGGATTTTAAAATCAAGATTTTTTGATTTTATTCAGATTCCCAATTTTGTACAGATTTCCGATTAGGAAATAATTGAGACGTGAAAGCAAGCAACCGATATCTCTTGCTGAAGCTCTGAAGTCGTTATTGTGAAAATATCTCAATTGCAGTGGTCAATCAAGTTTGTCTTGTCATCTTTTTGTAAAAGGCGTTAAAAAATAATGGCGGACGATTTGTGATTGGTTAAATGAGTCACATGACACAAATAACGTCTTCATCAGAGGCCAGACAAAGCGAGATTATTTTGCAGAAAGTTGTCTTCTGTACACTGTTACCGCAACATTTGAAATTTTATGAAGAACAATGTACTTATAAATTAATGATAAGCTATAGACAGTATCCAGAGTCTCAGAGACAAATCAAACCTGTGATTAACAGCCTAAGACATTCCGAAGCAGCTAAAAAACCTAAACCTTCTGTAGCGGTAGCCCATTATTTGCACCAATTTACGGTAGTTTAGAGGTAAAGTAGCCTACAGGTAGGCCTACCTTTCTAGAATTACAGTGTTATTCACACAGATAACATTTTTAGTATTTTGCCTGTTTACATACTACCACCGTCATTCTGGCAAAATAATCAGCGTCATTCTAGCAGAAAGTGTTGCCGCAAAAAAAAAGCAAAAACAAAACTACGTCACAAACATTCAACAGTGTTGCCCAACCGCCAAATATCAAATGAGTCATTACGTCATAATTGAAAACTCAATCATCAAACAGGATCATATGAAAAAAACGATGTTGCCAAAAAAAAATCTCAAAAAACTGAAGCAGAAAATAAAACTGGTTTGGAAGAAATTTTTCAATTTAATCCCATTTAACTTTCCGACGCGCCCCGAGCTTCGGGTTTGGGTGCAATCGGTAGCCCGCGGGCCCCTCTACCAGACCCAAGTCTAAAAAAGGGTACCTTTTCAACGGGGGCCCCAGCAGAATGGTTTAAAGAAGGCCATCAATTTTTTATACTTGGGTCTGGCAGATGGGCCCGCGGGCTATCGATTGCACCCAAACCCAAAGCTCGGGGCGCGTCGGAAAGTTAAATGGGATTAAATTGAAAAATTTCTTCTAAACCAGTTTTATTTTCTGCTTCAGTTTTTTGAGATTTTTTTTTGGCAACATTGTTTTTTTTTCATATGATCCTGTTTGATGATTGAGTTTTCAATTATGACATAATGACTCATTTGATATTTGGCGGTTGGCAACACTGTTGAATGTTTGTGACGTAGTTTTGTTTTTGCTTTTTTTTTGCGGCAACACTTTCTGCTAGAATGACGCTGATTATTCTGCCAGAATGACGGTGGTTACATACTTTCTAGTTCAGAGTTAAGTGTGTGTTGATAAGTAAAGACTGTAACCTTAAGGTGAAAAAAAAGCATGAACGAGAAACTGCAAGGGACTAAATCATAAAAGTTATGTAAAAACTAGGCAACTCTTACAGGCATAGCCTAGACTTTTTCAAACTAGGCTATTTTTGCTTAATTTTGCATAAATAACTAGCCTATGACTACAGGCAACAAATTTTGCGTTAACTAAAAGAGACCTGAACTGAGTAAAGTAGCCTAGACTACAGAAAAATATGTTGCAATTTGTAAATTAGTGTTGCTAGGTCAGAGGTCACATTTGCATTGATTTAATCTTTAGCTGTAGCCTTTCAAAACATAAAGTGGTGTGGGCTAAATCCTGCCACTTGCGGTTGAGGGTGGTACAGGTAGGCTATGACCTGGTTGAAAAATATGTACAATACCTATGCAAACTAGGCTAAAAAAATCTAGAAAGAGTCTAGGCTATTTCACTAGAAATTTTATCTACTTTTTTAGAAATTCTGGCCTAATTCTTACCCAAAACCAAATCCTTGCTTTAAAACTAACCCGAACACAAGGCTACCGGTAATCTTAACCCTAAAACAACTCGTAAAAACTAAATGAAAAATGTGTAGATAAATATTCTTCATTTTCGTTTCACTCTTTCGACAAAATTTTTCAGTGAGATAGTCACTACCAAAAACCGATCTGCTCTGGGGTACCTTAGTACTGGTATTTCTCATTTGGCTTTACAAAATTTTTCTTTCTTTTTCTAAGGTAGGCTACACTTCAAAATTGTTTTGGTCACATCTTACTTGAACTGCCTACCAATCAGCATCTTTTTACTTAGCTAGCCCCACAAACTTTTTTTCGCATGCTAACTGCCTACAGGCCTAGCTTTTTAATTTAGCACTCCGCAATACTTTTGTCTGAGTTTTTGTTAAAAAATTTTTTGATTATTTGTGGGCAATGGCCTGTGACGGAATTGGCAAAAATTAGTTCAAATGAATGCTTAGTGGCAGAAAGCGCTAGTGTAAAAAAGTTGGAGCTCAGGTTCTAACCGTATAAAAGAAAAGTAAGATTGAAGCAAAAAGGGCTGTAATTACCAAAGATGGAGTCCTCAAGGACGTCCTTGGCCTCGAGGCCTTAAGTCCCCGAAAATTGGCCTGTCCTCGGTTCGAGGACAGCACTACTTTTTGAATTGTTAAAATTTTGTGGAGCGCCTGAAAAATTTTTTGGAAAACGTTTTTTTGTGGAGATCGCCTGTAAAATTTTTGTGAAGACCTTTTTTTTTTTGGAAAGCACTTGCGCTTGTGTCCTTGGTCCTTGGCGTTGGCCTCAAGAGTGTCTGTCCTCGGAAAGGCTGTCCTTGGCCTTGGATTTTTTTTGTATCCTTGGCCTTGGCTTCGAGCCTTGTGTCCTCGATTCCACCTCTGGTAATTACCTAACACGACCCTAACCAAATTGACATTTGTGCATCTAGTGTCTAGTGTTTGATATTTCTGGATGACCTAAAATATACCGTGTGACTCAGTGCTTTTTTAATAATTTCAAACAGAATTAACAAGCCATGAGCAGAGTTGCCTAGATAGAATTTTGCTACGTAACTTAAAGTAAACTTTTAGGGCTTCCAGTAGTTTTGAACACAATATAGACACTGTATGATACCAGCATCTTGCCCTGAATAATATGCGTGAAGCATTTTGACTTGGATATCTTTCGAACAGCTGCAGCTAAAAGGATAAAATCAATGCGAATGTGATCTTGGGACACTACTCACACCACTTTACAGTACTGGTTTTCGTTTTATTTTTTCTGTATTAAGTTCAGGCCTTATTAAAAAAATCGACAATAAAGCAACATCATAATAGTACGGGTAGTTGGCTAGACTATTGCTTAAATACAACAGAATTGGGGTGTTTGTGAATGTTCTGCAGCATTTGCTTGGAACAATTTTCAATTCCCATTGATAGAGACTTTTTTTTGTTCATACGCGCTTACATAGGCATACCGTAATAAAAATGCCAATTTTCATTGTTTAATGCAAAATTGTCAAGCCGTGTACACAAATTTCAATGCATTTCAAAGTCATTTTAGACGCAAACATGAGGAAGGATTACAACAGCTTGACGTGAGACATCCCATTACTGCTACTCAACCTCAAATACATCTTTAGTGCAATGTTCCGTTATGTGGTAAGCTGAACAGTAGGGTGTATCATCATGACAAAATAGGATGCACATTTCAGGTTTTGTTCGAGTGGCTGCACTAGTGACAAAAATACAAGCAGTTTTTTTTTGGAAATGATGGGAAGAGTTCCTTTTTTGCCTATCAATTTCTTGAAAAAGTGATGCTTCCATCACTTTTGCTGAACACAGTACACTGAAATCAACAACAAATACGTGATTGTTTTAGTGACAATTGTCTTTCATTTCTTTTATCTTCTTATTGTTACGAAATAATTGCGTGTTTGAAGCACTTATTACAAAAAAGTCTAAAAAAAAAATGCTCACTGCCAGTTTCCAGTAATGGTTCACTTACTGGTGAATTTCGTTAAACTCTTTAGTGGTAGATCAATGTAAAACCAAAGGGTATTTGTTAGAATCATTAAAATTTTTTTTCTATTCAATGATTGTAGTTTTAGGTTGACAATTATTGAATAGAAAAAAAAATTTAATGATTCTAAATTGCTGCTAATTTTTAGTATTTGTTAGGTTTAAAGGTTTAAGTTAAAAAGCACATAGCTCTAGTTTATTTGAAGCTATAGCTTAACTAGACTACTACGCCAGTTTAATACAGTAGGCCTAACAGGTTAAATATAAAGTGCCAGTAACCTAGTTTATCAAAAACTAAAATGTAAAGCAAGTTTGGGCTAAAATGCATAATTTTTCTATTTCTATTAAATTCGCAAATATGTTAAAATTGAAAGCAGTTTTAGAATACATTGCTAATAATGAACAAAAGTACAACGCTTTCGATGAGTCACTCCATGTTTGGAGCACCTTTAGCAGAGCTCCCTTCAACACAGCTACCTTTACGGAGCGAAGTTGCCACACATTTTCTGTTCTTGAAGACAAACAAACACAAATCAAAAAAGGAGATTATTTCAGTTTTAGGGCAGTCACTTAGTGAGATTTCCCAGTCAGCATTCCCACATAGGCCCCATGTGTGGTGTAAGGTGGGCAGGTGGGCAAACTGTGCAAATGGGCTACCGCACTGGCATTTATGTCAATACCACATGGGCAACCCATCAAGAATCTGTTTTGTATGTGGGTTGCCCACGTAAACTTATTCATATGGGCAACCCAGTTATATCCTACTTGGGCAGCCCATTAAAAACTTACGAGCTGCGAAGCCCAGATGCAATTCATGTGGGTAGCCCATTTGTATGAACAACATCACATTTTTAACAAATTATCCGTTAGGGAGATTTATTGGTCCAAAAAAAAGTTTCAGCAACCTTGAGAATCATAATTTGTATGCACCAATACCGGCATTTTTACTTGCTGGCGACATAAGTAATATTGCCATGAGTTTATATACTATAGGCCCCAACTGGGTATGCTCACATGAAGTTTTTATCGATTAGTTTTGTTATTGTGCGTTTATTTTAATAGGTATGATGTAACTTTTCTTAAAAAAGTGCTTAGAGTACATTTTATTTCTAATTTTAATAAATTTTGTGATTGGATTGTGGCTGGGTTGCCCACTTAAAATTTGTATTTGCTACCCATGCATTATTTTATTGGGCAGCCCATTAAGCATTTATATTGTTTATTTCAAAGCACTTTTTATATTTAAGTATGCTGTATCTGAGATTTTCAAAGTTGGAGTTTTTTGTTGTTGTTGTTTGAAAGCTTTTTGATTGTCCTACTTCGGATGAAACTAAAAGAATTGCCTACTTACAATGTTTTCGGAAGCACAAATTTTACTTAGCAGATGAAACAGGTAAAGTGTTACAAATAAACTTAATTAGCGTAAGTAGGCCTACTATTAATAATAAAACTAAACTTGGAAAACGTTTCCATCTTCAAAGAGTGAGTTATTTGTCGAAAAATTGCAGTAATGAAAGTCGATTATGCTAAAATGACAAAACCTTGCAAAAATGAAAAAAGTTTTACATGGTCACGTGACTACTGGTAAAATCAAAAGCAAAATTGATCAGAAGTGCCAAAGTTAAAGAAAAGCAGTGGCTATTTTCCCTCTGCAGGTTATTTTGCCATTTGGAGGCAAAATAGTCCTAATGGCTATTTTGCCGCAAGTGCCAAAATAGCCCTAAGCCCAATGCTAACCCTAATCCCAACCCTAACCCGAACAGAGGAGAAACACTATTTTGCCTCTAGAGGCAAAATAGCCACTTCCTTAAGTAGGATACAGGTACTAAGTTACGCAAATCACGAGTAGTTAAGTGAGAAATTGCTTCAAACTCTGGCTAAGAAATGTGTTGTGTATTTATTTTGATTGTGCTTAGAGAAGCAATATGGATAGGATACGGTCCTAATATAATACCAGCATATTTTAAAAAAGCGTACAATCTGACAGTGACACTTGACCTAGCAGTTTGGCAGTAAGATTTAGATTAGCCATTAACTAAAATTATGCACTACAATTGGCTAGTTTTTACTGTCCCATCACATTAGCGAGCTTACCACCTGACCACAGACTAACATTGAAATCGGTAGGCCTATCTGCTATAGCTTCCTGCCGGGTTGTGGTAATGGTGGCCAGAGGTGGGCAGTATCGTGATGCAAATATCAGCGATACCTACTCGTGGTTGCAGGTTAGTTATCCAGGCTGTCAAGTGTGTCGTTATTTCATTATTTTTTCATTTTCATTAGTTTGGAGCTGCTGTCATTATTTTATTATCTATTTTCTAAATAGGGTAGAGTCTGGTAATTTCGGCAACTTTCTTACTTATTTTTAATTTTTGGAAAACACTAACTCTTTTTGAACTCCATCTGCACAGTATTTCGTTTGCGGCTTTTTTCGAACCAACATCGAGATACTATGACGTCATGCTCGCTAGCTATATGATGTAATAAGGGTTGCTAAAATTTCTGGTAAAACCAGAAATTTCAGCAAGCAAAAAAATCATGTTTTTTTTCTGCTCTAATTATCTGAGCTGCTTATTAGTGTTAACTAAAAATTTCTGTTCTGCCTTTTGTTGTTTGTTTGCTTTAATTTGTCCTGTTTGATCTTCAATGTTAACGGACTTTTAACATTTGGAACACGGCAAAGAGTTGATGCTGTTTGTACTAAAACAAAAGTACTTATATCTTGAAACATTAAGATAGAAACAAAGTAATGGTACAATATTCTCTATGGTTGATTTTTATATTGCATTTCGGCTTTTATCTGTGCATGTTCTTAGGCACACACTTCTTTTGTGACATTATATATTAGTGTTAAATTTGGTTAAATCGAATAAAATTTATTCAGATTTTTGACTAATTCGAACAAAATATGCTGCTCAGCTAGGCTCAAAGGCTGAAAAAATGCAGCAAATACGATCTATGATTCTACTTACAATAGTTCAAACAAAATTAAAATCCATTTAGCAAAATTTTACAAAGTTGTGTTTTTATTAATTTTTCTGATTACAATTGCATTCTCTAAAAATTTTCTGTATTAAATTTGAATTAGTATCAAGTAAATGAGTTTTTAATTCTTACAATTTTTGTTAACGTTGCAAAACTTCTGCTTTTGTTGCTTTTGGGATAGAGGAATGGATTATTTTTAACAAATCTGTTTACAAGTCGACCAGCAACAAAGTTAGGCTACAGCGCAGCCTAGAAAGGTAGCAACAGACCAAATGCTTCCAAACGTTATTAAAAGTTTGATTCTATTATTAACAGAAATATTGTAGCTGTGAGAAAAGAACATGCAGAGGTCTTCAAAGATTGTCAAATTTTTTGCAGAATATTAGGTAACAGGAAATATTAAAACCATTTTTAGAAATCTTTTAACTTCTAGAAAGACCTGCCAGCATCAAACCTTAAATTTTGACACCTGCCAAAATTTCCGGTTTTCTGCCAAAATTTCCGGTTGCCGAAATTACCCAACTTCACCCAAATCTACTGATATTTTTTGAGATCACTGGATAAATTGCAATAAATCGTGTGTTATTGAAATGAAGACCTTTTTTTGGAAATCACCTGAAAAATGTTGCAAATACTACACGAAGACCCTTTTTTTGAGATCACCAAAAAATCTTGCAAAAACTACCCGAAGACCTTATTTTGAGAACACCTAAAAAACCTTGTATGATCCTTTAAAAATAAAATTGTCATTGTTTCTCCTTGACAATCGACATTATTTGTCATTATTTTATATTCAGCAATCATTATTTATTCCTTTTTTTTTAATTCAAGGACTTGACAGCCTGGTAATCCCATTTGAAATTTGTGAAACTAGTGAAATGAAGACCTTTTTTTTCTCTTTAGAGATCAAGTTGCAGAACTAAGAGTTTGTGAAAATTCTTATACAGTATCATATGTCTGTATCAGCACGCTCTTCACACTTTGTTTGGCATTGAAGGACACTGACACAAAATGTATGTCAGATCTGAGATGTGGGTTTTAGGTTGGTGCAAAAATCTAGTGCAGTGTAGGCTAGGTAAACTTTCCAACCTGGGTTGGGGTAAAGATATTGTTGTTTTTTGAAGCAAACATAAAGTAACCGGTGTTCACTCTTAACTTTTTGACTAATCAGCAAGTGTCCAAGTTTTCTTAAAACAATTGTGCCCAAAGCTGTAAATTTACAGTTTGCACCTGTACAGTACAGTGCATTTATATGTGCTCTAAATTTTGTACTAATCTGGTAGCCGATTAAGCTGTTAAGAAAAATTTGAAATCGTATTTTGTCCAATTCGTTGACTTTTCTGAAGCAACTGTATCAAGCTGCAAAAAACTATTGGTAGTTTCTAGTGCACTGGTCTGGTTTTCAATATGAAAAAGCTGCTGCACTGACGTTACAATCTATTAATGCTTTTTTCTCATTATTTTGATTCAAATACAGCATTTTGACTAATACTAGGCATCACTTCGGTGTAGTAGTGGTTAGGGCATGTGTCTTGCAAGTCACGCAATCGGGTTTAATTTGCGCTGAGTGCTCTTTTTAAATGTTGCGATATTGTGGATTTGCGTTTCTTTTAATTTTATTTTTTTCTTCTGAATCTAACATTAGAGTTAGGGTTTGGGCAGCAATGCCATCTACATCTAAGTGCAAAAACAAACGACCGGTGCAGCAGCATTTTCACATGCAAAACCGCTCTGGTGCTCTAGACACTACCAAAATTATTTGCTCTTGATCCAACAAATTGCTGATTCACTAACAAAAATCAGCTTAGTATACCAACACTGAAAATAACAATAGCCTTTGTCAAAAAATTAAACCAGATTAGTAAATTTTTTGTGTTGTAATTTGTTGTATGCAGTTATTTGTTCAACGGAATGTCAGACTGTCAGAGTATTCATGCAGTTTGACAAAATTGATGGCATTGTAAACACACAAAAACAGTCGAAAACAGTTGCTGTAGCTAGTTTTTTGGTACAAAATAAGATAGCGTAGCTTTTTTTCTCAAACTGGTTGAAACTGACACAATATAAATAATTTCAAGTAAAATGATTTTTAAGTTTTTTTGTATGTATTATAATAAATGATTAGATTTTGATCTTTGTTTCTAGTTTTTTTTTTTAATTAAGCAAAGATTGGTAAGTTTATTGAAAGACTTTCTTGTAAGATTTATCGAAACTGGCTCCTAACCTAAGCTCTAACTTTTATTTTATTTTTTTAAATGTTCAGTAGTGATCATGCATGAAAGAACAGTCTTGTGATCAAGTTTATTAATAAAAGTGCATAAATCCTTGATTTAATTATGATGTTGTTAATGGTGTGCAGTAGCCTTCATTGGCGAATGGTGATAGGTGGAGTTCACTAATCTTTTGCAAAGAACTCTGATGCCAATCTACTAAAAATTTTACCAACACATTTTTGATCAAAATTTTTGCTAAATTAATTTTAAAAAATGAAAACTGAAGCTTAAAAACTTAGTATTTGTTACCAACACCATTCGCTAAAACTTAAATATTATTTTCAAATTAGTGTACACCAAGTCTGCACTTTTTGTACTGTGCAAGATCTGAGATGCAGTATCGATTGAAGTCAAGAGTCTCTTGGTACTTTTGAACATTTTGTTGTCTTTCTAAAGTTGTTGTTAAACACTAATGGAGACATGACTAAAAGACGGAAAAGGCGGAAATCATTCTAAAAGGCAGAAAAGTAGGAAATGGCATTTGAGCTTTGGGTTAGAGTTAAGGCTAACCCTAAAAGCCTTTTAGCATGATTTTCGCCTTTTCCTACGGCAGAAAAGTAGGAAAAGGCAGAAATCGTGCTAGAAAGCAGGTTAAGAGTTAGATTTGGGTTAGGATTAGGGTTAGGTTTGGATGAACCCCAACCGCTTTTTTCTACTTTTCCGCCTTTGAGTCATATCCCACTTATAAAGCTAATGAAACATGTTTCAGAATTAGGAGCTAGTTTGCAAAACAAAAGTTGCTACCAGTTGGTTTATGTTGCTCTACCTACCAGAAATATACTGGTATATTAATTTTTAAAGATGCCTGAGATGTGAGCTAAAATTACAATCACTATAGAAACAATTTTTTCATTAATCAATACAGGTAAATCTGTTTGTAACTAATAGATTGCTTTTATTATAATTAGTAAGAAGATATGTGTGTTGGTTTTTATTGACTGTCAGCAAGGGTCGAAATTAACTTTTTTATCAACTTGCTCGTCGGCAAGTGATATTAAATATTTACTCGCATGAGGAAGTCCCAGCTTGCCCAAAACAAATAGGCACAATAAGTTTAGAAGTTGTTTCACTTCAAAAAAAAAATTGTAAAATGTACTTATTTTTGGCAAAAAAACACTTAATTTTTAAAATTTGCTTATCTTTGAGAATGAAGTTTTTGTGCGTGATTGGTTTGTAAATGTAACGTAATAAGTAACTTTTCAATCATGCTTTGGACAAAAATTGATCTTTTGATTGCAATTATTTCAATTATTATATACATTACAATAACAGTAATTTACTTTGCCCGTTTGTCTCAAACGCATTTTCATCGCGAATACCTTGGAAACTAAACCAGCTAAAAAGCAGGAATTTTTTGCAAAAAGTAGAGGATCTAAAAGATCTTAAAATACTCATAAAAACAAATGTATAATTCTTGACGTTGTTTATCTGCAGCGCCGGTAGTACTTAGTGATATTTGAAAGAACGGTTAACGCGGCAAGTGTCGAAAAATGTTTCTCAAAAAAAGAACGCAGCATTTTGTGTCAAAAAGTTGCAAAGAGCATCTGAGTATCTAACGAATATGTGTGCGATTCAGCTGTGTAAATTGCGATAAATGATGTGCATATGATTAAACAAAGTGTTAGTTGTGATGATCACCAACTGCTAAAATGAAGCAAAAGATTTGTTTACTTGCAGTTTATTTTGTTGCAACAAAAGCAGACCTAATTTACGTACCAAAATAATCTTGATGTTAGTTAAGATGCTGTATTTTGCTAGCTTGCCTGTCTGGCAAGTTAAGCTCAAAAATAACTTGCCCAAGGAAATTTGAGCTTGCTTCAGGCAAGTGGGCAGGCATTAATTTTGAACCCTGCATCAGATAATTTTTATCAATAAATCGGCATTTTTATTGGATGCAAGTCGACTGCTTTTTGCTTTTTTTTCTTGCTTGTTTCAAAAAAAAACGTCGCTGGTGTTACATCACGTAATGCTTATAAAGAGAATAAAAGAGCATCATTAGGGTTTGGGTTAAATTTTGATTTTAAATTAAAATTAACGTTAGGGTAGAACTAGGGTTAGAGTTTGGGTAAAGTTTAGGGTTGGGGTTACAGGGTTGCCACATCCTGGAAAAGTCCTGGAAAGTCCTTGATTTTTTTTGCTGTTCTGGAAACTCCTTGAAAGTCCTTGAATTTTGTTTGTTAGTCCTGGAAAAATATTTATCAAGTTTTCCCGCAATTTACCTGGACATAATGTAAAGTTGTTTTTTTTTATAATAACTGGTACCTTGCAGTTATACAAAGCCATTGTTGAAAAAATTTCTATTGTAAAGTTTGTTCAAAAAGCTTTATTGTATTGTTAAAAGACAGAGCTTATTTGTATGCTGGTGCACAAAAAAAAAATCGCCATCCTAGCCCTAACCGAAGTGCAAATCTAAACCAAACTGTAACCCTAGCTCCTAAACCAAACTTTAAGTGCAGATCTAAACCAAACTTTAACCCTAAAGTTAGTATAAGTGCCCATTCCTCTGCTTTTTGCTCTCTTATTCTTTTTAAGCAGTTCTTACTAGTACGCAAGAGTACATATTAGCACTTCTCTTTAAAATGCCAAAATTTGCACTTTGCTGTACAGTATGTATAAATGATTGAATATTATTAGAAAGAGTGAATTCATGGACAATAATTTTATTGCAATGCGATACTCTAGTAGCAGTAGCATAGCTTTGGCCAAGCCAAGTCAACTGACCGCAACTAACTGATCGTGAAGCACCGATTTCGTTAAAGTGATTTTGTCACTGATTTTGTCGCAGTGATTTCGTCACAAAGTGAGAGTTTAGGCAAGATGGCTCTGGGGATAGTAAAAATAAATTCAGAATAGCCCTTTTCAGCCAATCGGCGTTGTTCGCGATCAGTTTGTTCGCGATCAGTTAGTTTGCGGTCTGTTGGTTCGCGGTCAGTTGTTGTGGACTCGCTTTGGCTCGTTGACCAAAATGTACAATAAAAAAAATATGACGTTTTTCTCGCTATACTTCTGAGGCATTATTTTGCAGTAATAAGGACACTAAAGTAATTTAAAGCCCCTGTTGGAACATGATTTTGGGAAAGGGCTAATATTGGTCAAAAATAAACCAGTGACAACTAGCTAAAAATAAACAATTTATTCGATCGCATGATGCACAATGCTTAACATAGCCTTGGTAAAAAAAAGGGTTTATTCAACATTTAATTCTGTTAATTACCAATCAACTCTCTCAAATCTCGTTTCGTTAACCCCTCCTCCCAAATTATATCTTTTTGTAGCGTTATAAAATACTGACAGTTGGCTTAATATACTTGTGAGTTTTTTCAAAGAAAGTGCCTATTTACTCTTTAGCAAGCAAATGAGCTCTGCGTATAGAGAATAAGAGAACAAGAATGGGTGCTTATTTGCTCTTTTACTCTTTTATTTTTTCAATTATTATCGTAAGTGGTTAGGTGGGGTTTAGATTTTTAGTTTGGGTTGGGATTAACACTAGGGTTAGAGCTAAGGTTACAGTTTAGGTCAAGTTTTAAGGTTGGGGTTAGGGCTAGGATAGCGTTTTTTGTACACTGGCGATCAAATAAACTCTTTCTTTTCAAATGATAGGATTTTATGGTTTACTGGCTGAAAATAGAGCTAGGACTAAAGTTTTGCCGTTACCAATCACTAGAGCTCGACCGATACATTTGGTCTGCCGATATATACTAGGTGATCTCAGGGCCAAGCCGGTATATCGTACCGACTCTCTACGCCGATAAAATATTGACTTAGCACAATTACCTTAAACAGTTCATTTTTAGAGCAAGCACAAGCACACTTGCATTCTATTTGCTTAGTATGACTTGTGTTTGAAATAGTCTTTCTTTGGAGGAGGATTATTGAAGCTTTTAGTGTCAAGTTAAGTGAAAAATAGTCACAAAATGTGGTAATTAATAAGTTGCTATCAGCCTAAAAAAGTCGTACCGGTCGAGCTCTCGCCATCACCCATATACTGTTAACCCTTTTATGCAACCAGTTTAACCACGTTTTTGCAATGCTAATTTCTTAGCTGCTTTTTAAAAGCAATAATCTTTACCAAACTAGGCTTGAAAATAAGTCATTATTGGAAAAAATTGCAAAAATTTTGAGCGCTGAGGTCTTTGCCCCCAGACTCCCAGTGGCTTCCGGCGGCTGGACTCTGCCCCCAAACCCGAAAGCACATCCCTCCCATTGCAAATTTCTGGCTTTGTTCCTGGCTAGTAGTTAGTACTGGAAATGCAAATGCGTTACATCAAAATTTTTGGTCAATGACAAGTACAAAAAAGTAGGTGCATGAAAGAGTAATAGCCCAAATTAAATTTTAAGTCTTGTAAAAAAAATTATAAACAGTCCTGGAAAATGACCTTAAAAAGTCCTGGAATTTGATTGTGCAGTTTCTGCGGCAACCCTTGGGTTAGGACAGGATTGTGATATTCTTATTTTCATGTAACGTAACAGCAGCCTCTTCCTTGAAAAAAACAGTGATTTTTTGAGATTTGTGAAAGTTTATTGTGATCAATCTCAGATTTACTGCATTATCGAATGATTAGAATTTTTAATGAAGCATCCTAATTTTTCATAATGCAGTTTCTGTAGATAATTGCTATCTTATTTTGTTGGTTAATGTTATTTTTAGAATTGATTTCTGCATGACAAAAACAAAAATGTCAAAAATAACCATTGATGTTGTGTGCAACAGAAAGTTTTGCTATATGATATCACAGTACTTAAACATGTAAATGATGCGAAACGCTAAATGCAGGATACCCATCAATCTAAATTCTAATATTTCGCGATTGATGGGCATCATGCACTTAGCATTTTACTATTACACATGTAATCTATGTTTAATTGTTTATCTTTAGATTGTTAAGCTTTAAGTCTGCCATTTATTCATTGTTGTTTTTCTAAACATTGGAATAGTTTGCTAAGCCAGCAACTAGGCATTGTTAGATAAACATTAATTTTTGAATGACTTTTGGTTTACCTCAAAATCACATTTCATAAAAGAAAAATTTTGCTTACTGAAATGATTAGAATGCTGATCATCTGAACTAATTGAGACTAGTGGTGGCTTGGATAAAGGGTTTGTTCGGATAACTGAACAAAATTATAGCTGACAAAAACATCATGTACACACACATTATGATTAGGACATTATTCACAGCATAATAATCACTCTTTTTTTATGAGTCATTTTAATTACGGTATCAAGTTTACCTGCTTCTAATACTTTTTGCTAATAGATGTCATGTTTTAATGACTTATGTTAAAGTTTTTATAATCGGTGTTTTGGATGATCGGCATTCTACTATAACTTTGTTTTGCAAGGCATGTATTGGATACAAACTTACAGTAAATTAGATGCATAGAACTATTTTCCAAGTAATCCCTTTACCACTTAAATTAAACTATAATGGTCCATTCATGTGATATACATATAATGGCACATAATATTCTTTTGTAAACTGATTTATGTCTGGGTTTATTTTTTGCTTAAAATTTTCTATCAGATGCACATATTTGAAAATATTTTTGAAAACTTGAAGTCATTTTTGCAATTGTAAATGCATAACTTTGTCTATTTATCATTTCAGTTAGCTGTGATGTCAGTTCTAAGATTGGTCCTACTACTGAGCTTTTCAGTCATTGTGATAAAAAAAAAATTTTTATTTGGTTATTTACTAAAAATTTCAGTGATTGACCAAAAATAAACCTACGGTATTTGCTATAAATTGAGGGTTTGGTCCAATTTTTGATATTAATGAGCAATGTTTTTACAATTACAGATTCTTGTTCTGATGAGTTCGTATGCCACAAAAACTACTTTATGACAGCAGGCAGGCTATAGTACATGCAACAAATGAGCAAGAAATGTTTCTGTGATCCTATTTATGGTAAGCAACTAAGTATGATTGCGATTATAGTTCAGATATTTTTTGTATAAGGTCAGGTTAGTCTTGTTTTCTACTGAATGAGAGAAAATGCGGAATATAACTTAACGCCTTTCACGAAATGGAAAAAATTGCTTATTGCAGTTGTCAGACTTGATGCTTATCCGCTTTTTTCAATATCCATTTATGCATGTGCATAAAACTGAGTTACCGTGTTGGGTGCAATGATAAATAAATGTCTTTCCGGAGGACCCAGCGTTGCATTGTTACTTTAGGAATCTACCGTAACTGATAGGTATATCTTTTGGGAGGTAGGGAACACAAGGTTAGTGGCATCTATTTCTGAGGGAAACGTGAGCGTTGGAAAACAGACATGCTTTAACAGCCTAAACGGGACTATGCATAGAGCTGACAATTAATAATAATTAGACAGCGTTGGATAAGCAATGCAGTGATTAAAAGGAGATTCAACTGCCAGTACTGAAGAAAAGGACTTTTAGTGACTGGATTATGTTCATTACTCACTGACAGTTAACTGAAAAAATATTTCATTATTTGGGCTTCAAGTTTTCTGGATGCATTAGGTGCGAAAAGAGTTTGTAGCAGAAGCTGTCCTGCCAGTGCAACCTTGGCCCTTTTTTGAAGGGGGGGGGGGGGGGTGAATCACTAACCTCATGATGAGCTGGCTACTTCTTTCTAAATGTTTAAATACTCGCATCTCTTATGGAGCGTTTTTCGTTTTTTCTTGTTCAACATTATGGGGTGTGGCTGGTCTATTCTTCTTGAAGTTTCTCAACGCCCCCATTTGTGGAAAGAAGTAGGGTATTGCCAACAATACGTTCTCAAGGTTATCACCAGAGTTGTGTTATTTTGCTTGTCGAATTCAAAAGTTTAGCATTGCAAGATGACTAGAGTGTAATCTAACTTAAGTAAATTGTTTTATTCAAATATGTTGCAGGTGTTGCAGAAAAGAAGCAAGAAAAGAAATGAAATTGCCTATGAAAGAGGGGTTGATTGTTACTCGTAATTTAACTAGTTGCAGGACTTTTCATGCTAAAAAGGAAAGTAATACCGATTTGCATTTTTGAAATTTTTGATGGTTCAGTGTCATTTGTGTTTGATTTTTGTTTGCAATAAACTGCTGTAAGAAAAAATAGTGAAATTGCATTAAAAACGCTGTGGGCAAACCTATTAGCTAAATTCTGAGCTGTCTAATGGCCTATTGACATGCTATGAGCGCTAGTTTGTTTTTCTGGACTGCTCATTACTGCATACACTTGCGCAACGTGCGTAGGTGTATCAGGATGGAGCCAGAAATGCAAAGCAGTGCTCATAGATTGGTAAATGAGCAGCCCAGTGAATCATTGGGTTTAAGGTGGAAGCTGGTTGGGTCCTATCTATTTCGGAGATTCACACAAAGCTGGGTCCCACGTAGGCTGCCCATATAGAAGGTGGGATGCCACACATCAGGCCCATTGAAATTCCACGATTATATATTTGTGGGTCCCACATGGGCTGCCCATATAGAAGGTGGGCTGCCACACATGGGACCCATCGAAATCCCACGATTATATATTTGTGGGTCCCACGTGGGCTGCCCATATAGTAGATGGGCTGCCACACATGGGACCCATCGAAATCCCACGGTCATATTTTTGCGGGTCCCACATGGGCAGCCACTCCTGGGGCCCAGAAAGATGCCCACATGAAGCCCAGCTGGGTCCCGCAAGCACTTGCTGACTGGGTTGGAATCGATCCAGCATCCCACTTCAATCTTTAAAAAATGTAAGCACCAAACTCAGTCGATTAATGGAGAGGGGATCAGAGGCTTCGAAACAAGGAAAACGAGCACGAAGAGCGTTGAAAGTTCAGGAGAATTTGACTAAATTGTTTGACATACCATTCTGTCAATGCCTAAATTTTGCTTCCTGCTGTTGCCCTAAAAAATGAGGGTTCCAAAACGTGAACAAACCTTTCTGACAGATCAGCGTGCTATTAAAAACATGTTATATTGGGGAACTGGATAAAAAAGTAAGCAAAGCCATTAAAAGAAAACATGTTGGAATCAATTGTTGGAAAGAAAAGAAAAGCGACAAAGATTTGAATGTGCGGAGCAACTTTCATCGTCTGATTCTGAGCTGGCATTTGTTGGTGATATTGATGCTACTAGTTGTTGCTGTAGTAATAGTAGCAGCATTTTCTGTGAAAAACTTTCTAGTTTACTGCACGAAGGCAGGAATGTGAAACCTATACCAACTATTGCCTTGGAAGCTGATAGATTTGATGTGTCGAATCGAGCAGCAGCAGCTATTAGTACTGCAGCTTTGACTGACTTCGGGGTTGTAAGGTAGATGATAGATCGTACAGTAAAACAAGAAAAGATGACCACTATGTTGTGGTTGGTGAACCCTAAATGGTATATTTAGATCATATTACTCTTGAAAGAAGAACTGGTGCCGAAATTGCAGATGGACTATACAAATATGTGAAAAAAGAAATGTCTTATGGTGATAAATTAAGAGCCATTGGAGCTGACAATACTGCTGTTAACACAGGAAACACAAATGGTGCCATTCGCTTGTTAGAATGTCAATTGAAACGAGCATTGCATTGGTTTATATCCAGTTTACATGTAAAAGAATTCCCTTTGCGTCATCTGTGCAAAAAAAACTCATTGGATCTACAGAATAGGCATTTCAGTGGAAAGCAGCGTTAGGTAAAACTTTGAAAACGTGTGAAACTTAGTCCCTCTTCTCCAAAGGCATTCAACGGAAATCTGGTGGGCCGTCTCTTCCTAAACTTGACTTAAAAGATTTGAGTCGCGACCAAGCTTATCTTTACAAAATTATAAAAGCAATTCAATTTGGAGTTATTGATCAGACATATATCACTTCGTGAAAAACCAGGACCTATGTCACGTGCAAGATGGCTCACAACCGCCTGCAGAATATGCAGGCTTTTTATATCTCAAGACCAGCCATGTGAAGAGCTACATCTACTCACTACTTTCGTAGTATGTCATTATGGACTAATATAGTTTTCCATTGAAAGTAATCCGTGGTGCACAGATGGATCGAAACATTTGCTTAAAATGATAAAACTCATGCAGCCATTGCCTACAGCTATAAAAGTATGTAGTTTGGCCTGTGATTCAGCATGATGCTTATTAGGCGCACCATGAAAATGTTTTGTTTGCTTTGCTTGCTGATTCAGATACTTGCAACAGGGAGCTTTGCTTGCTGATTTAGCTATTACACAAAAAACAACAATCAGGCAGGCATCACAGTTCTCCAAACACGGTGTTTGATTATTCAGAGTTCCGAAAGTTGATCAGAATATGCAAAATTTGGAGGACCTTCTTCGTCCAATGGAAAGATCTTTGACAAAACCTCCACTAATCAAGAAAATTGCGACAGAAAAATTCAACAAATTTGCTAAAAATCCTCGTACAATCAGAAAATCCTGTCACTCCCAAAGTGTGGAGCGCTGCATTAAAATAGATACAGAAGCTTCTCTGCAACTTCATGGTAAAGATTCCTGGGATGGTTACATCAGGGATAAAATCAAATCTCGTCACCTAATTCCAGCATATAAAAGCAAGCAAGACTTTAACATAGCTAGAGCTCAATAAACACTTCTTATTGTACATAATTTTGATTTCTGAGGACGCTTTTTTTGTTATATAATGATCGATTTCAAATCAAAAAGAGTTTAAATTTTGGATAATTTCGCAAATTTTTTGACACGCAAAAAAGAACTGTTGAAGTAATTGCAATAAAGCCTAATTGGGATTTTTGAGTAGTTGTAAGTGGTGTGAACAAAACCTGAAATGTGTGTCTTAATTCCAAAAAAATTTTGCAACCATGGTACACCCTACTGAACAGTAGCTTAAATGAAATGATGAAGGATTTAAAAAAGCACATTCGTAAAGGTGCATCAATAGTTTGCCCATTTATTAACTGCACTGCATCATACAAGGTAATATCATTTTTTTCTTCACTTGTTACTTGATGCCATGGTGCATCGGCTAAAAATATTGAAAGTTTGATTCGTAGTCAAGCAAGTGAAAATGGGGAACCACTAAATGAAGAAGAGTTGAACTGCCATATTGTTGCTAACTGTGGTAATGCAATAAAAGCGTATAAATAAGACATTGAATGCGTTAAATTGCACACAATGACAAGAATACTCTGCATAGTGCCTACCTGCTCTGGTTGCTGTGATATCACAGAGAATTGCTTTCAATAGCACAATGGCGTTACATTGTTGAATAGTGTATTCAGTACAGGTAGAATATTACAATGTTGTATTATGGTACTTATAGTAAGCTGTAGTGGCTATCATAAAGAACTTTGTGATTCTGCCATGAAGCATTGATGGCTTCAATTGGCATTTCTTGCTTTTCACATGACTTAACATGTTTTAATTCATTGCTATTTTTCACGTGATGGTAACAAGTTATAGGCCATTTCTATTGTTATAAAGACTAGTATTCTTATCACTGGACTGGTTTTACTCGTAAGATGTGAAATTTTGCTTTTCAAGGTTTGTCTGCCTTGGGTACTGGCTTTGTTATAGCAGATTGGTCTGGTATCTGAGCAGAAGAAAAGTCATTTCTTGTCTTGGTTGAGACTTGACGATTATGATTTTCATCTTCTTCATTAATCACCAACAAATGATCACTTTGTTCAGTGCTCATGCTGAGCTTTTTGGGCTCAATTTGAATGAGAAAAGCCCTAACGCTCACTTATTACAAACCATGAAAATAGGCTCTAAGTGTCTTTCCTTGCACAAAACAGCATCTTACAACCCAGTTGAGGTATCAAGCCATTAGCCAGCATTCCCTCAAATATCGGCGTGGTGTGCTGCCTTAAGCTTGTTTGGTGAAAATTGACTTGTTTGTTAAAGAAATAAACTATAGTAGGCTATATATAGTTTGTGAAGTGTAAATTGAATTATTGTTCGCAGCTTCGTATTTTAATAGTGTATTATTGAAATGAATATTTCTGTTAGTGATGATATTAGCATTGCAGACACCCTGCCTGCCGAGCAGAGTGTTCAAGATATACTGGATGAAACAAACTTAAACTGCTCTAAGGAAAAAATGAAAAATCTTTTGGAATACATGGACAAAATGGGCGCTACATGCTTAAGTGACATGAAGTTTTTAATCGAAGAAGATTTAGATGATATTTTACCAACACTTCAATGTCGAAAGCTTATCAGCTTCATCAAAAATAAATATAATAAGAATCAAAGTGATCATGGGCCATGGCTGTCACAAAATGATTTATCCCTTCGTGAACATTCCAGTGCATTTAACTATGAATTACCCAAAGAGCCATACCATCAGCAATATTGAACTGTTTTGAAAAAAGGTTCGATTACCTCCTGCAGATCGTAGATTATTAATTCGGTTGATAGCTAACGATTTAATGTTAAAGTTTAGCAACCCTGGAAGAAAACTGGCAAGACAGGTTGCCTTAACAATTGTTTTGAAGTATTCAAAATCACTTGCCGACACTGGCATAAACGGAAAATTGTTGGGTGATGAATATGGGTCGTTCATTTTGCAGCTGGAAAACTGCTTGGCAAACATGAAGCGTTCCAACGACCAAAATGATGAAGAATCATCAGGAAATGAAACGCAAACTCAAAAGAAAAGCACTAAATTGAGCACCATGCATGTAGAAGAGGATTTGCAGTGCTCAACCATGAAATTACTGCCAGATGCATTAGAAAGTTGCCGAACGTCCCTGGTAACAAAGTTTCAAACTATGGGCAAGGGTAAAGACTTGGACGAAGAAACCAAAGTATTGCTTAACAAGAGTTTTGCTGGAATGCGGTCATTAATAATGTCTCAAACAAGTACAATTCGTGAACTTCGAGAAAAGTGGCCTATTGTATTCACAATACTTGGATTTGGCCAGCATTATCAGCAAGTTGTAGCTAAAGATTTTAAAATGTTTAAGGAAAATTTTTTAAGTATATGATTCAATTCCTTTCATTTATGCAAAGTCTGCAACTAAAAAAGAATGAACTAAAAGCAGTAGTAAAAAGAATCAACGAAGCTAAAAGTAAATCAAAAGATGATGGTCCTGAAGTTGTAGGAATGATCGAGTTGCTCAGTGTGTACTTCAATGAAAGCTTTGAAAATATCATTTTGAAAGAACCAACATCCGTAAGTGACTGCATGTTTTGTTACGGTACAGTAAAACTAATGTTTGCAAATTTGTGTTAACAATTGTGTTTTTTAATGATCAAGTGACGAATAAATAGTCCACTCAGTTCCTTGTATACTCCAGAAGATACTGTAAATGTGGTTTAACCTACCTTGGGAAAGACACTTGATGCCTGAATCCTTGGTTGATTCTTGTCAAGCTCTGGAACTAAGCATTTCACCCATTTTGGTGACCTTGTGTTGAAAAAGGACTACATACAGGGCAAGAACGCCAAATACTACAGATTGCACCACGTATCAAGTGCAAGATAAGTTATGGCGTACCTGGGTAAAAAAAAAAAACGAGAAATCATTCCTATATAAAGATTAGTTATGAGATTCCAAAGATATTTGCCTTTTAATTTTTTTTAGTTGCTTTTTTCACTTTGATTATTGGTACAATTAAACAATGTGCGATACTAAAAATTATAGCCTATGCTGTCTTTATCATCTTTTAAGTGCCACAGAAAGCCATTTATGTTGTAGACTGTAAATAATTTATTGTTTTCTGTTCTTGATGCATGAGCTAGTTACTAGGGCAGCATCTGGTAGATGTGCCAGGCTAGTAGCCTAACTAAAAGGTTGCTGGTTTCTAATGTGATACTGGAACTGGGCACAGAAGCGTTGTTTATCTTTGGGAAAGCCACTTAACACCTACTCCTTTGGCTTGCTCTACAGCTATCGTTCATTTATTTTTTTAAAACTTAAGCTACTGTATTTTTTTCAAAGTTTTTGCAAACCGATGTTTTGTCTTTCAGGATGTGCCAAAATTTCCGAAGACTCCATGTATTGTCACTCATGGTATGCTAATGCATAATGCTATCGTTCAATTTATGTGTTTTTTCTTTTTGGTGTCCGGAAGTGATTTAACTGTGTGCGGTCTATTGCAGTACGCCAAAGGTTTATAGTTTAAGGAGTTGGCTGGGCCCATCCCTGTAGCATTGTGCTTGGTCAGAACAGGCGCTGCTTATGCAGTTGTCTCATTATTTCAATTCAGTTCTCATTTAATTGGCCGGTTTCACAATGTAAACTGTATTTTAAGTTTAGAAAAGTATCTGAATTTTTTCTTTCCTGATGACAGTATTGTTCATAGCAAGTATTGTACTTGTCTGTTCGATTAGTTTTTACCACGTGCATAACAGTGAAACGCCTAGTTCAGCATCAAGGCCGCAACCAGTCGATTGCTGACCACCACCCTGCACAAATGAAGACGGTTGTACTTCTTCGAGTATTTGTAGACTAATAATGATTTTACAACATAACTTTATAATGCATGGTTCGTTGTGTATGTTATGCAGTAGGCTTAGCTGTTTCAATTTTTTCTATTAGTTTGATGATCTAAGCAGATCTCTACTTTGTATGCCCATCACGAGGAAAATAGTCGAAAGGAAAACTACAGTAGGTACTTGTAATGTGGTATTTTTGTTTGATCTTTTAATTTCAGGTACATGAATCCCCAAAGAAGAAGGTGAAGACATTAGAGCAATTTTAATTTAGCGGTGTGTTACCACCGTGTTGTTTGGGGGAGATAGTTTTTATACCCAAGTGCACCATCACGTATATGCCACTCCAACACGTATTACACCTTATTTTTGGTCACTTTCTGTTAGCGTTGAATAGTTAACTCGGGACCACCACGATGATAGACTGTTTGGCCCTAGTGTTTGCCATGAACAAGCCAAGGACTCAGCAGTGTTTCAGTGTCCAATTTGGGTATGGAACCAGGACACAGCAACCTCTTGAATACAAGTTCAAGCCTCTACCAACTGAGCTACGTTGCTGCTAGTCTACTGACGGCAACTAAACAAACGACGTAAAAATGAATAATCTTAGGGATATTAAAAACCAATATCTGTCCAGCTTAAAAAAACACCTGTGAGCGCTTCTGCTATTATATATTGCTTTGACTGTTACCTATCTACTTAGGTGCTGATGTTTACTCATCTCGGTCGTATGACGTATTTGTTGATCGATCACTTGCTTTCCAAGATCTGAATTCTATCGTAGATGCATTCTGCATCTTTTTCGGTTGCTTTTACGTATTCAACATTGAGTATCCAAGGGAAAACTCTCTCACTTTGGAATTTTTGCATTGGTATGAATTTTAGACTTTTCACATTGTCTGCTTTATAGAACTTACTCTACTCCTTACTAATAAGTAATAGCCCAATATATGTGACCAACTGACCATTCTTCAATCGGAATTCCAATTTGTAATTAATGTAACAAATCAAATAATCGTTACTGAAATGACGCCATTTTACTCACAAAATAAACAGCTTTCAAACGTTTAGGTAAGTTAAATTTTAAATCAAAAATTCGTTGGTAACAGAAATGGATGGTTCAAGTTGATTATCATGAATCTTTTAAATTTGAAAATTATAAAACCTGTTAGAATTGATGAGTTTTTAACGATTTTGACTTTTGTGCTAGAAGTCTGAGGTTCAAATCTTGGGCGTGCCAAAAGCGATTAGTCTCAGCTTTGACGTTTTTATGTTAATACAGCAGATATGTTGTCTTGGCACAATAGTGCAGAGATATGCCTCCACCTTGGCTATTTCATAAAATCACGGAATTATTGAGATCATTTTATCGTATGGAGAATTTTTATTTGTGTGACCCTGAGTATCATCACGCGCTTGCCTACTCCAACACGTGGTGCACAATACTTGCAGTTAATCTTAAGGTTTGCATTCTTTTGTCGATGCAGTGCCACCAATACTTACTTAGCTTCCAGAGTTCGCCAAGAAACGAGGCAAGGATGTATAGGCGTTAGGTGTCCTTCCCAAGGAATCAACAACGCATCAATGCGTATTGCCAAATTCGAATATCGAACAGTTGGAGCCAGCAACTTTTCGATTACTATCCCGGTACCTCTAACAACTATGCTACGCTGCTGCCTATTTAGATTAGTTGTTTCAACTTTTTAGTTGAAATACAGTTCTACATTATGTATAGTTTTAAGGTATGTTGATTGACATAGTGGCGTCTTTAAGTATTCGACTATAGCATATTAAGTGTGTTAAGCCTAGTCATTGGTCATCTTAGGAGGAAGAGTATCTCAATACAACAGTCACGATTAACTTGCTGTGTCATTTGAGCAGGGTTCCTACAATGTTTGAAAAATCTTTAATTGTTTGAAATATATATTGCATTTTTTGCTTTTGATATCAATGGCTGTGGCTGCATTTTAGTAGGCTTTTGTGTTAACGCGTTAGTCTTATTTCTTGACGGTAACAAAAAAAAAAGTTACACCAGCATAACCAAAAAGTTACGAAAAGCATTAACAAAGTTACCATAAGAAAGACAAATCTAAGACCTAACACATTCACACTAATACAAATGTTCAGCTTAATATCAATTAGTAAATCAGGCAAATTCAAGAATCGTATAGCTTCAGTAATTCTAATTAGACCTATAGATTATGCAGAGTCGCCATGTTCTACAGGTAAAGAAACAGTCAGCCGACTAATAATAATTAAAGTAATCAGTAAATCAATTAAGCAATGACAACCGACAATTGCAAACAGCATATACCTGCTTTTCACCTACGCGGCGGGTATGTCTACTAATCACTCAGTGTACAAGTGTAAGAAAATCCAAGTCTGCAATAAAATAACACACTGTGGCTACTGGCTACTATTTAGGCTACACAAACACCACTGGGACAATATAATACCACTTGTAGCACCAGACTATGCTAATTCAGACATTTACATAAAGAAATCACATTGTTTTGTTGCAGTATCAGCAGTCTGCTTTTGAGCCAACGAAACAATTTAGCAACAAAAAAAGGCAATTATGTACAGAACCACACTCATACAGAACAACAGCTTCAAGGATAGAAGCAAGAAGATTATCAGGACAGGTAAGTTTTACTTTAAGTATTACTTTAAGAAGTTTTGTACGTACACAGCAGTAGCCTACAGTAAACATTAAATCACAATTTATAGCAATATACTCAATTTTTAGGTCATCTTACCAATATTGTCGGTGTCGCTCCTAATCATAAATAATCAGCAAAACAGAAGATTCAATGTCATAGTAAATCCAAGAATATTAAATAATAAATCCAAATTGTTCATAAATTCAATCAAATACAACTTAAAACTTCTTTTAAGTCACTCAAAACCACTCAATACAAAAATACCAACACACCTAACTTAGTTTTAGCCTAGAATGACCAAAAAACTTCATTTACCCACAATGCATTTATCGCAGTGTTTCCAATTTTCGAACAAAAGACTTAAGCGGAGTAAAAAGAGAAACCACGGCAGTCACAATGGTTATATTTTATGCATTACAGGGCATTGGCAGAAATTAACACCGTTAAGGGAAACAACACGGAAAAGTTGGGGAAAAACCGAAGCAGAATTAACGGTGTGCAAGCGAAAGCGCTTACATTGCTGAGTAGCATGAACGACTTTTGTGCATGCGTTTGAAAAATCGTCAAGTACAGTGGAACCCCGCTTACATGACCACTTACGGAACCGTAATCAAGCGGTCGCATTAGCGGGGCGGTCATGTTAGCGAATTTTGCTTTGGAGCATCCAAAATCTTGTTTGTAGCAACTTTGCACGACTTCTTCGCCAACACAGCCACTCTCTCCGCCAATAATAGCCTGAGAAATGCTATGTCGTGTCTCAAAACCTGTTTAACCAACCATTTGAAACTTGAATTTAGCAAAGCTTAGAGCATTTTTTTGAATCAGAGGCCCAATTATGGTTTCAAAAGCACATTATTAAGCACGTGTGGTCGCTTAAGCGGAATTAAATTTGCAGTTTTGGTCCGAAATATGGCGGTCCTGGTCTGAAAATCGGGGTGGTCACGTTATTGAAACAAACTGCAATGCATTAACTACCATAGTTAGTTATTCGGGACTGCACTGAAGTGGTTCTGATAAAGAGGTGGTCGTGTTATCGAAGTGGTCGCTAACCAGAGTTCCACTGTATTATTTGAGTATTAGGAAAGTGGGGCAAAACGGAGCATTCGATTTAAAAGAAAAATGTTGTCTTTATCGAATTACTCCTTTGTGTAATTAGAAATATATGATTGAGTGTTTTTGGAATTGTTTTTGCATTTTGATATATGATTGATTAAATGTCCTGTTTTGACCCACGTTTTCTTGAGCTTTTCGTGAACCCATCTTTCGTTTATTCGTTCAGAAAGCATAATCTTTCTTGCTATGAGAATGTCATTTTTGCTGATGTGTGCTACGTCTATTCATTCTCGGTTTGTTTAGCAGTTGCGAATTAAAAGTGCAAGTTCGCTTAAAATCCTGAAAGTCTAATAAGGGAAAAATCTTGGCAATTTGATTCTTCCTGTCCACATTTAATTGGTGCATTTTCCACTTGATTTGTTTGCTATTTTAAGTGAGGTATAATCGCTCCATAACTAAAGCGACAAGCTTTGAACTAACACAATATCATTTTGCTGATGCTGTAGTAAAAGCTCTGTTATTTTGATATCTTTATTTTGACAACATAGAATAGCTAAAACTTTTTCGTCATTTCAAAACATTTGCCGCCTGAAATACCAATACATATGCTGCAGTGAGTCTATACATTTCTTGGTTGCGTATGCGTTTTTTAGTTTTGCCATACTGTTACGTTTTTTTGGTGTTATACACATCCAAAAAAGCAACCGACCTGGGTTTCCTATATTAGCTTTTTTCAAAATTTGCTTTGTGTATTCGCTGTTCATTTGGTTTGTTGCAACAGGTTTGCTGAGTGATCCAGATCCGCTAAACGTTGGTTCAGCTTGATAGTTGAAATTGCAAGTGCACCGCGAAGAAGAAAGCGATTAGCATGCATTGATCAAACAATCGAGTTTGGTGCTTAGACTGGACAAACCAGGATACCGTGTAAGGCCTTGACAATGGGTGTTCGATATGGAGTCGCATTAGCTTACTGCAGTTACAACTCGGCCCGTGGGTTAACCAAATAAATTCATAGTTTAGTAAGCCTTCATAATATAAGCTTTTCATAACTTTTTCCGGCCAGATTATATCCATTAGAACATTGCTAAGATTAGTACCGTCGGGATTATGTTTTGCTGTAGATTAGCTGGCTAAAATATATCTGGGTAAAGCTAACCAGAAGTGTCTTGAAATATCCATTTTGGTCAAACCGTGCACCATTGACACTAATTTGTCAATGCACTAACACTATAAACAGGTTCAATTTTTTATTGTTAGTAGAGGCCGAAGTGTACTTACTTTGTCTGGTTTAGAGCAGCACACTTGGCTGCATCAGCACATGCAAACTGCTGTCTTCTTCGCAAACTAGTTGGCCTACTCTCACAACTTCAAGCTCAACCAAACCTTTCACTAGTCTAAAGCACGTCGCTAACCACTTCTTACATGCCAAGTAAGTTAGGTGGCAATTTTTAGGCGAAAAATAATTGCTTTTAACGTGTGTTGTTTTTGCAGAAATTTTGTTGCAAGCTGCGTAATCCTGATATTTTTAAGACAGTATGAACAGCAGTCATCACTGCCGCAATTTTGCTGTTAAGCGAATTTGTTTTTTTATGGCTATTTAATGCATTCATTCAGGAAATTTAATTTTGTAAAAAAAAAGGTAACACTGCCAGTAATCATTTGAATTTTCTGGAACAGCTTTCTAATAAAACACTGTTGCTTTGGTAGTTTGCAAGCGCAGATAATGCAGAGTTGTAAACCGAGGTCGTTTTTTTCAAATAAGATTCTGGCCTAAATTTTAGAAAAAATTTGCTCCAATACCAGGATTATGTTGGTTACAATAAATATTCAAAATCAAAATACAATATTAGCAAATATCTTTAGCTTAAAAATTATCAGCAACTTTCTTCGTATGTTAGAAGTGGTTTTCGATGTGCTTCAAGCTTGTGAAAGGAGTTGGTTGAGCTAAAGTTTGTGAAAGTAGACCAACTTACTATAATTTGCCATTAAGAAAGCAGTTTGCATGTGCTGATGGTTTGAAAATATTGCTCAAACAGTCAATGCGAATCTTTCTAAACATAATTTTGTTTTTAATTGGCGCTACGTTCGAGCTAACTTCTCATTAAGCTAGCGTACAAAAACCCAAAGTTAGCGTACAAAAACCCAAACCCAAAGTTTACAAGTTTTACCATTATACCAAAATAAGTTGACTAAATTAGTACCTAAAATAAATTTTGAGACTGTTTTGAGCTGAAATTCTTCTTCTTCTTTTTTCATTGCCCGCTTTTCCGTGAGGGTTGCGGGGGCAGTAGCTCAAGATTGAGCCGCCACACCTCACGGTCTTCCATCACCTCCATCATTTCGCTTGGGCGAAGTCCCAAGCAATTCCATCCAAGATCCTCAATGTAATCGGTCCATCTAGTTCTAGGTCGTCCGACTGGTCTTCTCCCATTTGCTTTGACATGTAAAGCTTGTTTGGGGAGTCTTTCCTGAGGCATTCTGCTTACATGGCCAAACCATCTAAGCTGAGATCTTTCAATTCGGAGAAGTAACGGCTCGATGTTGAGAGATTTTCGAATTTCAGAGCTACGCACCTTGTTAAACAGTGTAACTCCTTCGATTCTTCGTAAAAACCTCATTTCGGACGCTTGCGCTTGTGATCACATTCTTTCGGTCATTCCCCAAGATTCATGACCATAAGTGAGAATGGGGACAAAAACTGCTTTGAAAATTGAGAGTTTTGCCTTTTTCGACAATGCTCGTTTCATGACAACCGAGTAGTGCAAAGCTCGCATTACTGCACTAGCCTTGCCTATTCCGGTATCCAGTTCTTCGTCTTGCCTTACGTCACTCGTAAATGCAACCCCAAGATACTTGAACTTCTCTACCTGCTTCAGTGTCGCTCCATTCACTCGTAATACGCACTGATCAGGGTTTCTTGAAAGATGAAGTACCTCAGTTTTGGCCGTGCTTATTTTCATTCCGGCGGTGTTGCAATGCGTCTGCAAAGCTATTTAATGCGCTCTGGAGGCCAGATTCTGTGGAAGAAAGCAGAACCAAATCATCTGCGAATAGCTGACGACTAATTTTGCAATTTCCAATCGTGGCACACTCATCAGCTTGGCTGTATTTGTCGATCCAATTCATGTAAACAATGAAAAGGAGAGGTGACAAAACGCACCCTTGCCGGAGTCCAACGCCCACACGGAACGGCTTTGATTGCTTGCCATTTACCCGAACACAAACCTCCGGTCTGCAGTAGAATGACTTAATAGAGCGTAACAATTGACCATCAACGCCATACTCGTGCAAAACCTTCCAAAGTTTATCCCGAGGAACTCGGTCATATGCTTTTTCAAGATCGACAAAGCATGCAAAGTGATCTTTGCCATACTCCCAAGATTTCTCGAAGATTTGCTTCAGAGTGAAGATTTGGTCCGTGGTGCTGCGACCCGGACGAAAACCGCACTGACCATCTTCCAGTTTTGATTCCAGTATTTCTCGGCATTTCCTTTCAAGGCATTTGGCATATATTTTCCCTGGCAAACTAAAGAGTGACATCCCTTTGTAGTTTGTACATTGCTTGCGATCTCCTTTCTTGAATATCGGAATAATCACACCTGTTTGCCAATCTCTGGGAGTTTTGCCAAGCTTCCACGCAACTTGACACACTCGCATTAACCAGAGAATTCCTTCTCCAGTCAGCGCTTTCAACATCTCGGGTCTGATTTCATCTTCACCAGCAGCTTTTCCAGATTTTATCCCTTTAATTGCAGTTGCCACTTCTGCTGCAGTGAAAACTTCGTCCTCCCCTAGATGTGTCACTTCGTGTGTGTCACGAGTCGATGCCTTTACAGGATTCAAAAGATCTTCAAAGTATTCTCTCCATCGTGAAAGGATTTCATTCTCATCCGTTAAAATGTTACCGTCAGAATCCTTGATGGAGTACGTGATACTCGATCTTTTGCCACGTAAACGGCGGATGGTCTGCCAAAATACTTTGTTTGCCGAAAAATGGTTGGAATCCAACCGACGACCAAACTCTTCCCATGACTTCTCCTTGAATTTCTTTACTTCCGAAGTTGCCGCTTTTCGCGCCTCAGTGTACCGGGATTGCAAATCAGATGACGAGTTGAAATTCAATTTTGAATTCAAGCCGAGTTGGGGTTTGAACTATAGTCAACCCGTTTGCAACTCTGAGGCGTAAACAGTTTTGAAAAGTTGCAATAAGCTGGAAAAGTAAACGATTTTTTATTTAGTGTTGGCTTTACATCATGTATTGCACGCGATCCTGTTCGTTTATTTTCAAAACAGTAAATAAACAACGATCATCACTGCTGCATTTTTGCGTGTTTTTATTGAGTCGTACACGCAACTGGCTTGTTCGGTTATTCATTCGGTGCCTTAATTCTGTGATACATTAAAGGAATGCTGCAACTTAGTTACACTTGAATTGTTAGAACAGCTATCTAATCGCCTTTAAGATGTTTGTTATTTTCCGTTTGCAATTATAAAGCGTAACTGACGTACATTTTTGCATGTTAATGTTTCGGCATCTAATCAAAGGTTTCGCTAATATGAGTTGCCATGCATCAGTGCTGGAACTCCACTTCTTTATTCGCAGCATGTTTATGTCAATTCTCGTTCAAAATTTGTTACTTTTAACGTAGCGATACATAAACTTAGTGATCACGTTTAGACAATTGCGTTGGTATATTATCAAAAACTTTCAAGTTTCACGTAAAGATTATGAAAAACCTAAAATGAGTAGGTAAAAATTTCATAACCTACGTGGTAAGTAGATTGACATACTTACAGTAAAAAAAGTGTGAAACTACGTACGGAATAATAACCTACAACGCTTGTTAATTGGCATACATTCAGTGAATATATACGTAAAAGCTGCGTAAAAATGAAACACAGAAAGTCCGTAAATAAACGCAACTGTTTGTAGTTGTACATGAAGTGGTATAATGCCTTTACATAAACTTTGTGAATATTAAAATACAAAAAATTGTATTTCAACGTAACTGTAAGTAGTTATACAAAAAATGTGTTTTTGGACTGCACACATAAATGCATAAATAAAAATTACATACATTTACATGGCATCACTGCTGCCATATAACATATGTAAAATTCATGCAATAGTAATAGTGTTACAGATCAGGGAAATACTCGACTTAGAGTGAATTACCGGTAGTTAAGTTCAAGTGGGTAATCGCTTTCAACTCTTGTTGAAGAGATACTGTACTGCTTGAGATCGGTTTTATTGACGAAATGAAAACTACTTGAAGTAGTTGAGAGGCACCCCAAACCTTGCTCCACTATTTTCCTAATTCGCGAAAATAGATTTAATTCGTTTGACTCCGTATTATTTAATTTCTTACAGAATAAAGAATGACTTTGCAAAATTTCTCACAGAATAAGCAACTCGATGTTAGATGACCAATCATCGGGCTGCTTATTCTGCAAAAAAATTGTGAAGTTGTCCTTTTCTGATGTCACGAAATTTACAAATGCAGGGTTGTTAATGACACGAAATCAAACGTATTAAATCCATTTTTGCGGATAAGGTAAATAAAGGAATAAGGTTTGAGTAACTTTTTACTACCTCAAGTAATTTTCATTTTTTCAATAAAACCGATCTCGAGCAATATCTCTTCAAAGAGCATGAAGTCGAGCAGCATCTCTGGAAAGTGTTGCATCAACAGGTTTTGGCCGTTTTTTCCAGTGCTCGGCTTGGAGTGGGTTTGCGTTTACGATGTTTGTTAATGATTATGCAGAGTAATATTGGATCACAATGACCAACATTTTTGAATACTATGGGCTAGCATGCTTAGAAGTACTATAGCCTTTGCCAGTAAACCCTTCAAAGGCTGACAAAACGTGTTAGGTTAGGCTTATTACTCGAGCTTTTTGAAGTTCTGAGAACTATTTTGGCGTTTTGAGGACAATAACTTCAGAAACCTTAATTTCGAAATTTGATTAACATAATATGAATTTTATGCAAGTTTTGTTAGCTTTTGGAGAGCTATTGGCCCTAGCTGCAGTATTTCTATACAGCCTAGCCTATACTTTTGCAAAATAATAGTCATTCTGATCCAATCAGACCAATTAACATTCTTTATAACTATTAACATGTGAAAGTTGAAGTACCCATCTGTCTGTTGCAAAAATATAGGTATAAACTTTTATTCAGCAACTAAACAATTTTAGTGATTGTTTTGAAAATTAGCAATTTTTAAGACCATAAAAGAGATTTACAATTAAATTTTCAAACCCATTAAAAAAATACCGTTTAACTTGAAATAAATTTTGATCTCTCCACATTTTTCCAACAATATTTCTAGCCCAATTTTTTCTTGACGTTTTAGTGCTTATAATGTCTCTCTAGACTAATGTTAATCAATGTCATGCTACCACCGAATGTACAAACAATGAGTGCTCGCAACGAGCGACAAAAACACTTTGCTATATTTAAGTGGAAATGCTTCGCCATACTTCTACTTTTACTTGAAAGGCATTTTTGAGTAAGTAACAATACTTCTACTTAAGTAGATTTTTCGACTACTTTGTCCACCTCTGTACAGTACTGCATAGAAGTAATGCACGAATGTAGTACAAAAGTGGTTTTAAGTACATTATTTGCGTTATCACACATCAAGTTGAAAGTAAAATCGTACAGTACAGGACTACAGGTAAGAAGATACCGGTAATGAATTAATTGATTGTCATAATCAAAATTTCTTTAGTCTACGAAAAATAAAAAACACAAACACAATACCTTAAACACCTTTAAACAATACTGCAGTTAGTAACACCTCAAAAGCAAGAACGAACACAATTTAGCAAAAAATACTAGCATAATGTTTTTATCGTCCTTTCATGCAATACTAATGTAACAATTTTACGTAATTGTACTGGCTTTGCAAATTCAATTTGAAGCATTTTTGCCAGTGAGTTTACGAACTTTTCAAGCTGTGTTTGCAGTTTCAACATTGTTAAGTTGACGAAATAAATTTTTACTCATCGTATTGAAAAAACGAACGGAAATCCCTTGTAAAATGTTGTGTCCGTTTTCACACATTACAGCAAATGACCATGGAGATACGATTTCACCCTCGTAAAAAGAAAGTATTACGATCTCTTTGAACACATTTTGTTGATTAGTGGCTTTTAAAAAATTTTCTCTCAAGCTTTCCCAAGAAAGTTTAGCAAATACTCGCCAACAAAGGCAGCCAACATCAAAAAGTTCGCGGCTGGGTTTCCACAATCCACCACTATTTAGGTCACAAAAAAATTCATGAGCAGTCTTCGAAATCATATCTTCAGCGTCATTGTTGACATCAAAAATAGTGCTCTTTTTGCATTTATCGCACTTGTTGCATCGTACCAATGACCTGCAGCAGTAGCCAGTGACGTATTATATAATCCCGAGATCGTTTTCAGTTGGTAAGATATTGAACTGAAGATCGCCGTAAAGCATTTCCGCAATTGCAATTGAATCATGGTTGGCTGTGTGACTTGCTCTGGCCGCCTGTTCTATGTCCCACACAGAGATGTGAGAATACTTCACCAGAGAGAGTTCGCAACTTAAAGTCACTTTCCAGCAATTGACACATAGAAATGATTCACATAAGTATGCTCCACTATTTGTTTGGTGAAGAAGATACTTTTGGCGCGGAAGTTCCTCTGTAATTTTTGCCATTAGATCATTAAAACTTTCAAGTTTTTCAGCATTTAAAAATCATTCACAGCAATCTTCTAATCTTGCAGCTCCATTTTCATGACGTGAGGTAGATGATGATAGACCAGAACGTCGAGATTCACTTTAACAAGTGAAATATGGGGGCAAATTGGTAAAAATGGTTGGATGAACGTCATTTTTTAAACGCCTTCTTATCAATTTTGTAGATTCTCTTTTTCTTTTGCGTCTATTACTTTGATCATTTGATTCTGTAACAAAATCTTCAGGAATAAAATGAATTGAGCACAATTTTGAATATTTAGTTGGGGTAAAATCTTTTCTTGCCAGTCGCTTACAAATGCCATGCCTGCAGAAGTTGCTGATCATGTAATGGGAAAGCATGGAAGGTCACTTTAGGATCTTTACTTTCTCCATCATAGCCAGATCGACAATTAATAGCAGCACATTTGTACACCATCATTAACATTGATAAATAAAACAGATAAACTTTTACATTATAGAACTGCACAGAATAATAAATTTTTTAAATGCCTTTTTGTGTCAGCATAACCAAAAATATGTAAATGATAGCACATAAAAATAGAATTCATCAGCTATGATTTTGGTCAAAATAGTTTGTTTATTGCAGCAAAATTGCTTACCAATCCCACATTGCTAATATTTATAATAATTACGTTTTAATAGGCTACTAGTAGTAATTTTGTAATACATTTTCTAGTACAGAGGTAAAATTTGTTTATAACTTACACCACACAGTCAAAGAAGTCCTCAAAGAAGATGACATAGTATTGACGCCCTATTCATTCACAGTTCTTATACAGTAGAGTAAAACACTAGAACTATCTCATTCTCTTGCTTTAGCCAACACAATAGGAATGGATTAGCTACAGTAGGCTATACGTTTAATTCTGCTTGATAGTTAGGCGGAGTCCTATTACGTTGTACAATAAAGTAGTTTATGTTTGACCAGTACTGTATACCTCATTAATATCTAATGTCACTAAGCCAGTAATTCTGAATTGCTGCTACTCACGGCATGTCAGATATACTGCAACATAGCTCACTCAACTCTGAAATACACTGCTTCGCTTCTGTGGTACTACTACTCCGATACAACGTTACTCAACTTTTTGCTTGCTGCTTGGTTTACATCTACATGACGCTGTAGTTTCAAGCTTGTAAAAAACGCACGCGGTTGAAACAGAGCAGCTATCGCGTTGCTTTGTTTAAGCCGCATTTACACGGGCGACTTTTAGCTGCGAGAATCGACATTTTGCCTTTTTTCTTTCTCAAATCGCGTAGGTCACTTACACGGCGCAAGATTCAAGTGTGATTTTGTCTGCGCGATATCGCCAGACACGCCCACCGAAAAATCAAATCGTAGCAGTCACTCACACGGGAGAGATTTTAACGCGGCGCTCGCATTCGATTGCAACTCGCTGAAGTCACTTACACGATGAGACTGCGTGCCAGTGATTCTCGCAAAATCGAGTCGGCGGAAGAGTCGCTATCGCACTGGTTTACTTACACGGTGCGAGATAGTTTCAAAGCGCTGCTTGCTGGTTTTGAATTTGCAAAAGCGAACTGCTGCAAAAGCACTTCAAATGCGCCGCTTGTCAGCTTTTGCATTTGAAGCAATCACGCTTTGGAATTTTGAAAAGAAAATGAATGAAGCCAACGCAAGCGTAAAACGAAATACGAAAAATACTATTAAGCAGCTAATGTCAAAACTTGCAATAAAAATGCAAGGTGAAAGATGAAGCAGCAACGGCGGCGTGCTGCTCGAGCCGAATGTGTGATACGTAAATGCTATTTTGAGTTGGCTTGGATGGAGCAAAGTCAAGCGGGCATTAATGCTCATAATTTATTATAAAATTCTGTCATTTACCCTTTAGATATTGGTTTTTCTCTTCAGCAACCCATCTCTGACTGTGTGTCTTGTTTGGTTATGCATAATGTTTGGTAAAACAATAAAATTTATCAATATTTTTGTGCAGTTAATTCTAAAAACAGTTTTGACATTACTTTTTCTCCAAGCATGTGTAACTGACAAATTCATATTGTTTATTTGCTTAATAGTGCACAAGTATTTTAGTATTTTATACGAGATCTTGTGCTGTCATATACTATTCGAAATGCTAATGGTTAAATTTTATTTTTGTTTTTAGAAGTTTGCTTTTTGAGTTCTTCTGCAGTGATACCAGGCGCCTTTTGTCACTACAGAAGTACTGGCTCTTTTTCAATTAAACCAACATTCAAAAAATCCACGATAGTATTCATATAATACGTGTTTTCTTGTAATTTTTTTATGGAGCTACTAAACCACAGCTGTTACAAAGCACCAATATCCACAATAATAAAACAAGCAGCGCATGCATTTGCTAAACGCTAGGCAATTACAGTAAGTATAGTGCGGAGGATGAATTATTATGAACTGAGCAAAAATACGCCAGTGACTTCATGTCAAAACTCATTCCTGGCGTTATTCAAATGAAAAAGCCCCATAAAACCACTCGAAATTGAGAACATGATTTCATTATAAACATCATTTTCATGAAATTAATGTTTTATCACAATATGCGGGGCAGTAGGTGTTGTGCTTCTTCACTTAACTGTGGTTATTTTAACCGTAAGAATTGCCGGTAGGCTCTAGCAATCTCGGGTCAGAAAAGAAAGCAAACGCTAACACGTTTTTAGCCGACAAAAACCAGTGGATGGGACTTGTATACAAAGTGCTGGACCCAACGAGTGAGCATAGATGTGAGCCTATCAGCCTACTCTGCCAGCACTGTCACAGCACCGATTGACCTTTTTTGTGTTGCCCCGCTCTAGTTTTGATGCGGCCGCTTTTTCCTTTTAGTTTGCTCAGTTCGTGCGCCTCACTTTAGTTCCTGCAGCCAACGCTTTAAAAATTACGCGCTTTTTGGTAATTCCTGCTCGCCTTTGTGTTTGGCCGAGTTACCTCTGTTCTGGCATTCCTTTTCATTCAAGCAACTGGCAAACAGACGTATTTCATTTTCAAGACCGCTCGTATGGCACTCTTTAAGTTCATTATTTTCAGGCTAAATTTCAGATATATTTTGCCATGTCTTACTGTTCCAAATTATGCATTTTGTCTGTACAATGCAGTTCAAGTTGAAGAATTTCAATTGTGGCTTGCCCAGACGGACACGGTGAAGGCTTCATATTGTTACGAAGGGCTTCTGTAACAAGCACCTCCATTTCCAAAATATATTGTCCAAATGCTATTACTGTGAATTCATTGTCTTAGCTATTCTAGGGTTAAGAACAACCGAAATAGAAATGCCAAATCAAAAAAGAAACTAAATTCTGTACTGATTCAAAACAAAAGAGCTTGAATAACTTCGAGAGTATAGAGTGTTATTGCGCATTGGGCAGGTAACAAAAAAACTTTTTGGCTCTCGTTCAAACAAAAATTAGAGCTTGCTTTTTTGCTTTCCGCAATTTTACGATGTTGCAAAAGCAGCTAAAAAGGCGTTTACAAGCAGACAGACCATTAGGTATTAACAAGCATTGTCGCTATAATTGACATCAATGATCTCAAAATTTAAGAACCAATTAAGAGCAACTGATGCTCAACATTGGCAAAAAAAATTAAGAACAGTCAGCCTCAACTCAAAATTTACTGGTTCTGATGCAAACAGTGTACTTACGGTATTATAAAAACAAAATACAATTAAGGTACTGTTTCCTGAGGTTAATTTATCATACATTTTATTAAGGGTTAACCCATTACAGCCCAGAATTATTTTTTCGTAGAAAAAATCTAATTTTATAAACTGGATGTGCTGTAGCGAAGCAAAATGTGATTTTCAAATTTTTTTCAAAATTTTTTTTGTTTATCTATCAAAATTTTGCTGGCAACATTTGTTGCCACTGGGATTTAACGATATCAAAGCCTGAAAAAATATAACACACGAATAATTTTTTGAAGCAATTTATTACCATCACATGAAAACACAATGCTCTGCTTTTCCGTAAATCTTAAGCTTTGTGATACATTTTGAAGCACTGGACATGCAATGGAGCATCGCACTTCTCACACTTAACTGAGGATCTTCCTCCACAAACACATCTGGAGTAGCAAGTTGGAAGAGGAACTGGCCAATGGTCTTTTCTGTCGAACCTGATAGCATTGGCAGTTGACTCGCTGTAGCTAGTTTTGGGGCCCGGTCTGCTTCTTGGAGTACCACATTGTTTCAGAGCTTGCTGGGCAACCTCTCGTCGAAAGTTAAGAAGAGAAATGGAAGATCCCTTGATGGATTTATACATTATCTAAGCGTTTACCACACAAGCGTCGATTGACCATGAGAAAAATGGCCACCACCATTTCTTGCTTTATATTCTTATGCGATAGTTGGCCACAAGTTGATCGAAAAGGTCTACCCCGCCCATATTGCGGTTGTACGTGTGTACCATTTTGGGCATGGTAACGTCTATTGTCTTCTTCTGTTGCCTTGACCATCTTCGTACCAACTTTGTTGATTCGGTGAGCGTGCAGTTGAAAGAAACGGAAACAACCGAATTGTCGCACCACCTTACCAGCATGTTTTTTCCATCCGATGCATAGGAGAAGGAACCTCTTCCTTTTTTCTCCAATTCCTTTTTTGATTGAAGAGGAGCTTTTTCGCAACGATCAGCCGGTATTGTTCCTGTTCCTCCAATCCCATCTGCTTTCAACCGATCCAGCAAGGAGAGGGATGTGAACCAATTATCAAACTATAATCTTGATCCCGCTGGTACATCACAGTATTGTGCCAGAGTCAGAACAACGTTTCCTCCGAGACCATAAGACTCTTCTTCCAAATGAGTATCTGATCCGCAGTAGGGTTCAGCATGATATAGATAGCCTGCCGGAGATGCTAACGAAAACAATTTGAACCCAAACCTGATAGGTTTTCCTCTAATGGACTGTTTAGTGCTGTGCTTACCATAATATTTGATCATTGACTCGTCAATGCTGATATTTGGTTGGAAAGGAAGTTGCTTAAAAGTTTCATTGACTGCTTTGAACAAAGGTCGCACTTTGTAGTACCGGTCGGAATTTACCTTGCTGTTGTCGGCCAAGTGCAAAAACTGCATAATTTCGTCAAACCTATTTCTTCTCATTGAAACAGATACGAAATCATTATGGACATCTGGTTCAACTGACCAATAAAGCCGACGATAAGGCACAGGGGTATAGCCGGAAAGAATAAGAATTCCTATAAAGGATACCACTTCCTCTATGGTAACAACGAAATCAATTTTTCCGCGTTGTTGAGCATAAATCATAGTTTGCTGTGTTATTTCATTCACCAAATTCTTTGAAAAAAGAGAAAAGAAAGCATCCAATGGAGTGTCGATAGTTCCATTCAAATAACCCACGATGGACGGACCATAACCGCTTGCTGGCTCTAAAAGCTGTTCGGAAAGCAGAATTTTTTTACCCCAGTTTCTTGGCGCTCTCTTTTTCCTCTTTGCTGGCTGCTGCTGTGCTTCAGGTGCTGGAACAGTGCAGGCAAGACTAGGCGTTTCTGCCTCAGCATTCAAAATGCGACGAGGTAAATGGAGAAAGGTACCTGTTGCCTCATCATCAGACATATTTGAATCTTCATCTGTAATCCCATCTTCATCCGGTGGCAACACGACGACTTCAATTTCGTCGTCTTCGAGTTGAGAATCATCCAACTGATTTTCCTCCAGCGCTGACAGAACATCATTCAAAGTAAACCTACAACGAAAACAACATGTTGGTAATTCAGCTTTCATTTTGAGTAAAATGAACTACTTCTTAGGTTCGATTACCAAATAAAAGCAAAGAAAGGAAGTAAATATTCATATTTACAGTATTATAAGCCTATAAAACTTCAAAATTTCACAAGGCTTGCAAAAATAAAAAGCCAGAGAAAAGCTGCGTTTATCAGATCAGCGATATTTTCGCATTATTTTACTGTTCCTTGCTTATTTTATTTTGCCATTTATTGGCACGCGTTCCTGACAAAAACCACGCGATAATAAATTGTGCAGAAGCAACAGAAAAGCACGAATCGCCGGTCTGATAAACGTAGCTTATCTTTTATTTATCAAATGCTAACCAAGCATCATATTTTTACGCTAGTTTAGAAGGGTAGTACGAAATCGACATAATGAGCATAGTACGGCAGGCATAGTATACTAATCTATTACCTAAGCCCACCATAGGAGGATTCTACTATGCCTGTTTAGTAATTTTCTTAAAAGGCATAGTAGGCTACTCTTATGGTGGGGTTAGATAATAGATTAGTATACTGTGCCTATTTAGTACTACCTAGTTTAGAATGCGAATCGTGTATTGCGGGTCCGATAAACGCAGTCAATATCATCGTCAAAACAATCTTGTACAAAAAAGTGGTAGGATATTCCAGCAAGTCTTAAAAATTTATAAATAATCTTTCGCTACATGGGACCAGGCAAATGCACAAAAATGATATCATTAATACCCAGTGGCAACAAATGTTGCCACCGTAAAAAATCTACATAAATCTTCGCCATTACACAAACAAAACTGCAAATTCACTCATATGCCAATAAAAGAAGAATATAGGAATACAATAACTGCTATCTATTTCAATTTTTGTAAAACACATTAGCAAAACTTACCTTGAAGTTTGAGCCATCCGAAAATTTTGCGTTTGGATCTCAAGAGTCTCTTTCTGTCGAAAATACTAACGACTGAATTTCAAATCAGCTAGCAGTAAGCTGGCTTTCTGACAACAGAAAGTCTGGCAAGAGATTTGTGACATAACAATTGAAAATAATTGGGTTAGGTAGATCGTTTCAGCAAATAAATAAAGGCGCATCCGTTGGCAACAATTGTTGCCACTGGGCTTTAATGGGTTAAAGCCCTGCTTGATTGGCTTCACAGTTATCAGCAATCAGCTCATGACTGCCGTATCTGCAGTAGACCAGTGCCAGCATCAACAAGAAAATTATTTCTTCTTCGTTTCAAACTAATATGAAGTAAATTTAATCACAATTAATTACGGTAAAAGCACTACAGACTATTTTGTACCATGAACACAATATTTTATGAAGTAAACTTAGATAATCGCAGCCAGCGACTCGCAAAGCATTTGTGCATTGCGCTATGCCTGGGCGACTCGTAAATTGCATACGATTTGCTGTTTACACGAGCGCGACTTTGTCTTGTGACTCTCGAGACGCTGAAATCGACCTCGTGTAAGTGATCATGGGCGAGAACGATTGTTGCATCGAGTCGCGCAAAAATATAATCGGCATCGCAAATCGCAGGTGTTACTTACACGGCAGCGATTCTTGCCAAACGATATCGCGGCAAGCGAGTCTCGCCTCGTGTGAGTAACCGCTTTGCGAGAGAGATTTTCACGCATAAAAAATCGTCGAATCGCGTTGCAAAAAAGTCGCCCGTGTAAATGCGGCTTTATGCAGACAAACAGATCTCTGTTGCGCGATTTCTTCAGCCTACTGTTGTACAGCGACGTTTGTTAGCGCTCACTAGTTTCCAGAATTCCAGTTAGTCCATGAATTCTACTTACGCATTCATATTTATCAAAATGTTTTACCAGAAGTTTAGCTCAAAGCTCTGGATATCATTGTGATGTGAGAATTATCATGAGAATTGCGCTCCAGGCAAATTTGTAAATGCAAAGTCTTTTGTTTCTGTTTCTTGAGTAAACGAGTGAAGCAATGTGGTTTACGATGTCGCTGAGATAATACGTTCTTGCTCGCAATTACTGTTCAAGAAATCGCGTGAAATTACTAATGATAAATGAACATCGGCAATAAATAGGATTAAGCTGAATTGCTGAAAATCTTGCTAAAAACACAGCGTCGACCTTGAAAATCGTTTAACAACTCCGAATCTATTTGCCGTACATTTATGGTTTTGAAAATAATAATTGAAGTAGTAAATTTTCAAAAAATTCAGCAAATTTCACGATCGCAGCGTAACTGCTTCATAACAAAATAGCAAAATATGTGAAGAGGGGGATCGTTTCAATCCTTCCTTGAGCTTTTTAAGGTTAAATCGCTTTCGCACTGTCATGGGTAAATGCTATGTGCTTATGTTTTAATGAAGTTTTTGCGATTCCGCGGCATACAGCTGTGGTGCAGAAGAAAAACCATGAATCACATTATGAACCACTGTACCAAATACCGTCCGCGGAACGGACTGGAAGGAATGCGATTGTTGTACAAGCAGACAATATCCCTGGTTGATGCATGATGCACCTTCTATATAATCAACGACAATGTCACACGCAAGAAAAAGCGGCTGCGCATGCACATTGTAGCTTAGAGTCTACCGAAAACACACACAAAACATTCACCATTCCGACCTGTCTTGTCTGTGACCGGCTCAGCCCAGCATCAGCTGACCACTGTTCAAACATATATGTGGATAATATTCAAGAATTTTTGTGATTTTTGTTTTTGTGAATTTAGACGGAAAAGGGGCTAGTACCACAATTTGTTGGAGAAGGCCGACTTTTGACAATATTGCGATTAAAATACTGCACAAAATTAAGCTAAAAATACAAGTGTACATAAAATTTTCGTACAAATCGAAAAAAAATGAAAGCGCAGCTCAACTATTCTGCAACAAATTTTAAAGGCAATATAGTTCGCAGTGCAATCTCCGCAGCTTTCCAAAATCAAAAATTATAGTCTACGCAACTTTCGCACAATTGCGTAGTTTAACTGCGCATGTAAATTGTGCTTTGCACACCTATGATCATTTACTGAACAGACAGCATAGTTTATGAACAATGTTTAATGAAAAAAAGGAAAAAAAACAGAAAACAAAACTAGCTAAGGCTATCGTGTGATGTTGCTATCAGTTTCATGCCGTAAATTTGTCCAGCTGCATGACTGCTATAAAGAACAAAATTACCATTTAAAGATACATTCTGGTTTTAGTTTTCGGCAGGCATTTTTGTTACTTTATCTGTCTATGTTTACGTAGGAATAAAAAATCAATATCATAACACTAACCTCCAATTTAAATTTTAATTATAACTCAAACTCTAAGATAATTTAAAAAATACAAAAGTAAATAAGCACCCAATTTCTGCTCGTTTGGTCACTATATTTTTGGTCAAGCAGTTAACCTTATTTTACACCGGGCAATTTGTCCGAAGGATTTCACACGGAGGGGGAAAAATGCTTTAAACCAAAATCCTAAACCAAAAGTCATGCGAACATCAAACTTGGTATGCGTGTTGGTGTTGTCCAAAATTTTAGACAACTAGTTTTGTGTTGATGACGTCATCATAGTGACGCCGAGGCCGTGTTTTTGCAATGACGTCAGAGGAGAATCAAATTTTGTATAATGTTTGTTTTCTAATTTATATATTTATATATTCCTAAAATGTCTAAGTCAAGTTTGTTAAGTCACAAAAACGTCTTATGACGTCATTTTAGTTAAAACATTCGCCAAAAAATGCAGAGATTTCGCGAAGTGTCTTCAAAAAATCTCAAATATGGAAACTTCCCATTACCTCAGCAACTTCAAATTTTTAGGAGTTATTTCTAATGAAAATTGATCAGAGTAAAGTTGTATAGGAATAAAAATCTTGTTTCTAAAAAGATTTATCACGAAAGTAAAGTTGTTTAGAAATAAAAATCTTGTTTCTAAAAAGATTTATCACGAAAAAACCAAATGGGGAAAAATGCCCTCACCCCTTGTAAAAAGGTTTAAAAATCATTACGACCGCCTGGCCTATGCAATGTAACCAATCGGTAAAATTAGCCGCTTCGTTATTTTTCACCTAAAATTTTTGGTCAAACAAAAACTGTCGTTTACAGTTTTAGGTCAATTATGGTTTGCCCATATAACTTACAAATAGGCGCTATAGCACTTGCCCGTTAATTTCACTGTTGGTTTGCGGTAAGCTATATAGGCTACTTTGATTTTTTGTATAAACTATAGTCAAATCCCACTGCATCATCAAATTTAACTAGGCTATCCCACAGCGCCGTCGCTACGGGGAAGGGAGAGGGCGTGTTCTCTAACGGCTGCTTGTGCTCCCTCGTTTCGGTTTACTGAAAATACTACTCTTGGAACGTCACGTAACGAAAAGACAATTGACAATAATGGAAAAAGGAAAAATAACATTCAAACATAAGTCTCGTTTGACGTTTTCTCGATTATTCTTTGCGAAATTGCTGGCAATCAACTGCTGTACGTAAATGTGACTCAGTGATCCGTCTTACTAACACTCCTTTGCGGATGTGCCGCGAAAGAGAGATGTAAGCCTATAGAATCGTTACCGGTACTTGGTTAGTGATTATGAAACGAAATAACACGTAAAAACATTTTTTCTAAGATCAGCTGTTTTTGATTTTTAGAGAATACTCAAGATTTTAGATCGCAGTCAGTAATGCAACCAGAGTGAAGGGGCTTAAGCCTCCTTAGTCTAGCCACTTAGAAAATTTAACCTTAAAATACAAGGGTTTAAATTTATTTTAAACTTGACAAGACGTAAAGGGGAGGGGAGGCTGAAGGTACTAGGCAAATTAAATTTTTAAACAATTTCTAAATTTTCGCAATTTATTTATATATTTGGCTTCAAACAGTGGAAAATGTAATTAAAATGGCATTAAATTTCTATATTTTTGCGACAAAAAAACAAAATTGCCAAGGGGCCGGGGACTCCGCCCCCAAGTCCCCGTTTGCGACACGCTTGAGTTGCATTAGGTTGTTCAACATCGAGCCTATATTAGACAATTTCTGTGCAAAGAAAATTTGCTTTTAGTTCTCCCCTTTAAGCAAAATCCTGGTTCCGCGTATGGTAACATTCACCGCTGCAGATAGATTTTTTAAGCGATTATGGGCCGCAGACGAAACGAGCTAAGAAACGCTGCCAGCCTTATAGGCCTCTTTTTTTAGGCATGAATGCAGAATTTTTAAAATTGCGCTTAATTTGTAGCCGTGCAAGATCTGAAGCTCAACTTTATACGCAAAAGTTCAGTCTATTTTGGTGCCCTCCCCCACTTTCGGATTGTGCCCCCTCACTTCGTTTGCTCTGGCGACGGCACTGCTATTCCAATACAGTTTTTCATTAATAGGCCTGGTAAAATTAAAAACTTGAAATTTTGTTTGTACCGGCAGACCCTGTGAAAGCGCAAAACTCTGATAATCTGGTGAGCTCGAAGATGAACTTTCATCAAACCTACTACCAAAGTCAGAGTGGAGTTCTTAAGGATGTTCCTGGTCTCGAGTACCCTTTTAAAAGTTCTTGGCTTTGGCTTCGAAGTTCTAGTCTTTGGCCTCGAAGCCTGCAAGTTCTCAAAAATTTCTTGTCCTTAGCTCGAGGACAGTATTATTTTTCATCAGGTAAAAGAATGCATAAACTTCTACAATGTAAATTCGATTCCTTTTCCTATTAGAAAATTAATTACATGTGGTAACTCATTGGCCAATTTCTACGTAAACTTATTTTAAATGGAGGTTTGTGGAAGTTCTAATCGCAAAAAATGACGAGCAAGAAGCCTTTTAAAAAATTGTTTGCTTTTATTTATTTTAACACTGCCGGTGCCGGGTTTGCTAAGTACCAAGGCCCTTTTGTACCTTAAAATGAAAACCGAGTGCCCTGGGCACTAATATGCTAATTTTAAGACATGATATAGGCTATAATTATCTATGAGTGAAGATTTTGTAGAAAGTACACTGTGTGTGGTAATGAAATGTGCCGGTAATACAGTATAACTACCACAACAAACATATCTTGAGAACGTCGACTTGCTTTGAAAATACCTGTGCGCAAGGAGTTTGTTTTTAAGATAGGAAAAAACAACTCTACTCTCCAAGTACATCACAGATGGGGAATTTGACGGCAAAGCCACATCCACTGAACGATTTTACGCAGGAAATTGCCGCTAAGAATCACCGACAATAAACTGCTGCTGTACGGTATGAGAAAAAACGATGAGTAAAAAAAATGAAAAAATCAAGTACGAAATTGAACGTTACTTTTATTGTTCGAGTGCCAGGAAAAAGCATAAAAAATCAAATCTGTCATTATACTCGCTGTAATACGCCGAAGCGTGTAACAAGTTAGTGGGGCTCATCTTCTTGTTATTGCGCCCGGGCAACACAGCCTCTCTCGAAGAAATGTCGCAGCAGTGGTTACCCGTTGCGAGATTTGATCGTCACACCTCCCGCTTTAGAGACCAACGCGTTACCGCTTGACCAACTACTTTTTCGCTCTCGTCATAACGATGCGATGGCAAATCTTTGACGAAAAATTTGAGCATTTTTGGAAAAAATTAACGATATTTTTACGTTTCTACGATTGTGGACCGTTTATTAGGGGGTTCAAGGCAAACGTCTCTCTTCTTAATACGACCCTGCTGGGGCCCTCTTTTCAGAATACATTTTTTTGTGAAATTCTTTATGTTAGAGGCGGTGAATCATCCAGCCAATTCCGGTGGTTTACAATAGCTAAAATTGAACTATAATTTTTGATATTTTTTGTTTTGATTTTGGGGCTGCGTTTGCAAAGATATTCAACAAATACAAAAAGATGTCCCCCCGAAAAAAGTTTTTGGAAACTCTGAGTTTTGATCTTCCCGCCAAAACCACAGTTCTCTAAACTATTAGGCCTACTGTAATCTTATTAAACTATTAGGCCGAACTATCTCTAAACTATTAGGCCTAATAGTTTAGCAATAATTAGGCCTAATTAGGCCAAAGCTATTTAGAAATAAACTATCTCTAAACTATTAGGCCTACCAGAGTTCTCTAAACCATTAGGCCTACTGTGGTTTTGGCGGGAAGATCAAAACTCAGAGTTTCCAAAAACTATTTTCAGGGGGACATCTTTTTGTATTTGTTGAATATCTTTGCAACCGCAGTCCCAAAATTAAAACAAAAAATATCAAAAAATATAGTTCAATTTTAGCTATTGTAAACCACTGGAATTGGCTGGATGATTCACCGCCTTTAAGTAATGAAAGTGGAAAGTAATTTCGAATTTCACGTGTTTGTTTATTCTTCGAAGGTTTGCTGTTGTGACGCTTACGATCAGTGTTCAAGCAAAGCCACACTTACGGTAGCATATCAAAAAATCAAAGTTTTATTATTCTCTTGAAATTACACCGAAGCGTGTTACAAATACGATTTAGTAGGGACTCTGGGCTCATCTCCGCGCCTGGACAACACAGCTTGAGAAGAAATATCGCAGCGATGGCGAGTCGTTAGCAACACTGTTCGTTAACCGGCTAGGGAATTGAACCCCAGACGGGCCGCAGCAAACGCAACGCCGTTAACCGCTAATCTTTTTCGTATGAACCAGGAGTAATGCGCATGTCTAGTTTGTCTACTGTACCATGCTAATCAGGGTTCGGTATGCTTTTTTTTTTTAGTGAGACTGAGTCAACACCTGGTATTTGATGCAACGCAAAAACACACTACCCTAGATGACCTGTAAATGATTCGGCGTAACTATTCAATAAGTTTCGTAGTACTGTACAGTAAAACAAACTCGATACGTACTTATTGTACACTTTGTGAGGTGGAATAATGTACACTACCTAACGGTCGAGTTCAACAATCCGTTTAAAGCTTTATTGGATTAAACCTGCTATGTACAATATGAAGTAAGCCAATCAGCAGGTCACCACAGATTCGTAACATCTAATTCGTACAAATCTTCAACCGGGTATACGATATACCAATTGATATGCGAAACGGTAAGTATGGTACTCGGTATACAGAGGGTATACGAAACAATACTGCGATCTCCAAAAAAAAAAAGAAAATGGTCTCCACTTATATTCGGGCTAGATTCGGTCCAATTTCGCCCAAATCTAAGCATGAAAAATCAGATCTACAAAAAAAGTCTACACCGCTTACACGGGCTAGAATTTTTTGTGGAGTATACAAAGTTTTCGAAAATCGCAAAAGGTATACCACGTAAAAAAAGGTTGAAGAGCACTGATCTAAACAATGCATTACTCTGCTCGGATGTCTAATTGTATAGCTCGCATGCCTCTAGAGCGGTAAATGACAGTCACGCAAATGACAGTAGGCTGCTAAGATAGTTTAAATACAGGCTAGTCTAAATCTTATAATTTATCAATGCTGGTACTACGGTAGTAGCCCAAACGCTTACTGGTATATACTGGCAGCTATCGGCCTAAGTGAAGGCTTTCAACTACCGGTATCTATCTGCAATACTTCTTTGGAAAACCCAACAAACAATAAAGTACACAATAAATCTGTGCCCACATAAAACAAAGAAATTCCAGAAAACCTTGCTAAACCTCAAAATTGCGGCTCATTACCGGTACTTAGACTGTAATCACAGCGTACCAGACTTCTGTTTCGCGTCCTGTACGAACATGTTTTTGATAAGCAGAGTTGCCAGATATAATGAGACAAAAACAAAAAAACTTCAAATCGTTGTCATTGGTCAAATCATCATCAAAAAGGATTGGCTATAGGTGTTTACTTCTACTTTACATAAAAGTCATTACAACTCAAGTAGCGTTACTTCAAAAGGATTTTACTTGAAGTAAAAGTAGAAGTATCAGAAATGAAAAAAACTTAAGTAAGTCGCTCGTTACCGAAAATACTACTTAAGTAGAACTACTTCGTTACTGACCACCTCTGGTACTGTATTTGATCCAGCAAACTAAATTTACCCCAATGTATTGATCTCGCACTGTTCACTTTTAAAGCACCAGCATCCAGGCAAAGTTGGGGAGTGAAACCCACAGTCACTAGGCGATATTTGTAATTTTTAATTTTCGGAAAAAAATCACTAATGTAAGACATTTGAAAAAGTTTTCGCTCTTTTTAGAACCATTTGAAAGAATTAAATTGCAAAAGGTTGGCGACTTTTGGCTCCCGTCTTCCTGGTCAAGTCCAAAACTTTTTTAAAAGCTAGCAAATATGGATTAAATTTTTTTTAAATACTTGGCTTAGGTGGCTTCAGCTTCCTAGGCTCTCTCAGGCTGTGCCACTGCCGATAGGTTTGTTTTGCGTATATCATATTTATCAAAATGCAGGCCGGTAGTATTACGATTCTCTGGTCTTTATGATTTATTGAACAATAGTTTTAAGCAACAAAAAATTTTTGATAATAAGCCTGATTTTTGTGGCTGAGTAGAGTTTCGACCTTAGTTCTTTGATTAATTTTGTACTAAAGCAATTGACTAGTAGATTTAAGAAACTTCAGGAGAAAAATATACAAGAACCGAGTTGGTGGCTTTTTTATGTCGAAAACGCGACTTTTTTTCTTCAGCCTACTAATGTACACTGCACCAATTTAGTTTCCAGTCCAGATGCTACTGTTTAGAAGTCCATGGTAGAATTGACCAAAGTCGCAATGTGGTAAAAGCATTATGATCATTTAAAAAAAAAATGTTCTTGCTTTGCTCGGCAAAATCATGGACCAACGGTTTTGCAATTTGAAATTAAATTTCAACAAAAAAAGGATCATCGAAGGAAGATCGGGCAAACGGAATTTTTTGTTGTATTGGTTTTCGGAGACATATTTTGCTTCAAAGTTGATGAACGTGTGAATAACATGACCAACATGTGAATACATAATTAGAAGGAATGCCGCAAATTTTTTTTCTTTTAATTTTCTTTTTAGATTGTTTGTAAGTTGACAAAAAAAGCAACGAATGCTAAGCATAGTGAACGCTTGCTCCACAAAAAAAATGAAAGAAAATCCAAGACAGTAAAGTATGCATTAGTAGATAATGCAGTGGCTCACTTGTTTCAAAATTTTTTTGATCCCAGCACAGTATTGCAACATAAATAATCATTTATGAGAATCAACGACGCGATCTGCGTCTGCCTAGCTACGACAAAGCTGATTCCCTATGGTTGGCGCATTTGCTGGTCTTTTGTCAGGTTGACCATGACCATGAACATGTTGACCATTGACCATAAGGAAAAACTCCAGTCGATTTTCAAAATGCCTAGAAGTTGGTTTAATGGTTTTAAAGCAAGTTGGATGAATAAAATTTTTTGAAGCAAAAGCTGCAGCAATAAATTTGTCGAAGTCTGTTCCAAGTTTGTTGGCGCAATAAAAAGAAAAATTTCAATAATTGGTAAAAATGCTGTTAGCCCTTTAGCAGTTTTGAGATAAAATTCAATCTTTTTTGAATAAATATTTTTCCCCAGTAAAACTGACAAGTGGCAAGCAAAATACTTAAAGGAATTATAGTTCAGACCTTTTAAAACTTTATACATTTTTCTTTGCAGCATTTTTCATCTTTCACAACTATAAGTGAGGTACTAGGCGTCACTACCTGGAGTACTAAAGAGCAGTGATTTGTTTTGAACTAGTCTAAGATTGCGTTTACACATGACGATTTTTGCAATCAGGAACAAAAGTTATGAGCAACTTCAGTCATGTGCAAACGAATTTTTACATTGTGAAACCACGTTTAGCAACTTTATTTTCCGAGCGGTTTTCACTTCTGGTTTTGGGACGCAAATTGTCACACTTCATTGTACAAACGCTTTGACATAAAAACTTAAATCACATGACGTGTATTGTCTGAGATCAAGGAAAGTCTAGAAAACACCTGTGGCTCTCGAATTGAGCAAGAATTCTTTGCTTTTGTGTGGACTTTGTTTTCAGTCATTCATTCCAAGTTCGAAAACCTCGAAAAATGCAGAAGTGAAAGCCGGGTTTAAAAACTAGTTTCTGTTACTTTTGACCGTTCACACATGCGTAAGGTGTCATTCCTCGTCGTCAAAACCGCTATGTGTAAACGACTTCTTTCGTCATGTGTGAACGCGACAGGTTTGATCACCAGGTGCGAAACCTAATTGTCAAAGCTATATGTAAACGCGGCCTAAAACTCAAAATTCCATTACTTTTTCATTTACAGTAATACGCATTAAAAAATAAAGTTAAATTTTTGATCCAAAATCACATTCAAACTCGAAACGTCCAATTTTTGCGTCAAAGCCAGCGCACAATATCGTAAATTTGACTCAAGTAATATCTTATAGACTGTAAGCTGTATGCATTTTTTTTTCATTTTTTTGTGAATAATGCAGTACCTAACACTGTAGGTACATTGTTCAGTATAGGCCTACGTATTTTAGATGATAATAGTACAATGCGACGTTATTTAAGAAACCTTTTTTTTAATTTTCTCATGTTGTCCGCAATTATCTCAGCGTTACTGTATGAAACTCCAGCTGCGATACCGCGTCAAGGCAATCAAACGCTTGTTAACATCGCCCAGATGAAAGGAAAACCGATTGCTTCTGATAGTTCTTTACTTAAGTTGAAATTAATACTAGACCAAGGTCGCAAATGTACCATTAAACAGACTAAATATTTCGTCATGAAATTGCGCTTTTCATGGCGCAAAAAAATAAATTATCGTTTGTAGTTCAGAAGTTATTTACGTTTAAATGTGTTGCGTCGAATTGATCCCCTCTTGGTTCTTTGATCGAAAAATTTTGCCTGATCCAAATAGAATTACGGTGACCCAAGCCTTTTTTTGGCAATTCAAATTTAGCAGGGGTAGAGATGGAAGGGGTAGCACCAAGTAGTGGATAGTGGGGACCAGTTTTGCACCACTCATTTGTCCACATGTTGTTGATATTGTAGGAAGTATCCCGCAGGTGAAGAGCTTTGCAGTGAAACGGACGACGGGAAGCAAGATGTCTCTGCGGAGTAAATGGGTTTGACCCCGGACAATGCCGTGGTTTGATGTGAGGTAGTAAAGACGATGTGTCGTATTTGAGCTTGCTTTTTGAACTAGGCGGTAAGTGTAAACGTCTCCGCTTATGTTGGTCGGTGCTATTCTAGCTAACACGGGAAGATATTCCGTTGGTGAAGTATATGTCAAGCTTTTCAGTATGCTTGCTACAACACCAAACAGGAAATGCATACTTGGCGGCACTGTTTACTATTGTCAATAAGCTATCTGCTCAAAATGGTGAAATTTTCACCACTTGTAATGACTCAGCAAGGCGTTGAAGCAAATTGCTGCGGGCCCAGAGGCAGATCCAGAGGGTCCGGACCACCCTTGTTCAAATCGGAGAATATAAAAACTTGTAACAAATAAAATTCATTGCAATAACTAGAGCAAGATTCATTCTTGTGCCGAATTAAAAATAAATTCATCGGCGGAAGAGGGGAATGAACATTTTTTATATAAGTTTTGGAACTCTGTTGCAGACAAACATCGTAATTGGTGATACTGTAAAGTAGCAATGAAAGTAATCTGTCTAGTTTGTACTGTAAATAAATAATAGTCTTAGTGTCTTCGCCTAGCTCTAGTCTTTGCTACTGGTTGCCTTTTTCTTCAAGCCTGAATATATTCCAACTGCCCTGCAGGCCTCATGAGTCGGTTAGTATAAAAAAAATGATGTTGAATCTGTTGAGTTTTAATTGCAAAATTGCCATACCTACATTTCACATGGCAATTTTTATCTTACTAAATTGAAACAGGCAAGAAAAAATCATACCAGCCAGTTGGTCGAGCGGTAACGCGTTCGAAAGGGTCTGTGTAGCCCGAGCGCAATGACGCGGAGATGAGCCCCGCCAACTTGTTCCACGCTTTGGCGTATTACATCGAGTATAATGAACGACTTCATTTTGATTTGGGTAAAAATTATTGTGATAAATGAATTAATGCGACGTCACAAAAAGGCAACTACAAGTGATGCAATTCCCGGCAACCCCCCTAGTTTCTACATACTGTAGCTTTGTAAATTGGACCTAACATGCACTAAGTCTTCTTCTTCTTGTTTTGGCACTTTGTGAAGCAAAAGCTCAAGAAAAATAATTAGAATTCCAGAAAAGAAAGAGGATGATTTTATCATTTTTAGCGCAACCAGAAGGGGGGGCTTCAGCCCAGTTCAATTACGTCACTTGGAACATTTAACCCTTAAATACAAGCGTTTAAACGCGTTTAGGAGTTTACCTGTTAGTGCGGGGGACCGAGAGGGTGGGCAATTCAATTTTTTCCAATGATATAAAATTTAGGCAATGTATTTCTTTTAAATGGCTCCAAAAACTTGCGAAATATGATCCAATGGCGTGAAAATGGCTCTTTTGCCAAAAAACTACAAAAATCGCTCTGAGGCCGGGGCTCTATTCGCAGACGCCCTTAAGCGTTACACTAAATAGGATCTTTTTAAACGCAAAAGATTTTAGCTTTTGGTTGAAGCCCTCTTAGCAGAATCCTGTTTGCGCGCCTAGGTTGCACTGGTTATTAAACTGAACTAGGAAATCATACAAAAATGCTAGCGAAAGTATTATATCTTGATCGGACCCCTCGTGCAAAAGTTTCTTGATCCGCTCCTGGAGCCGTCACTTTTGCACATAAACCTTCCAGATGTTGATGAAAGGTGAGCTGCCGATCAAGTTTGACCCGTAGTTATGCAGAAACCGGGGAGTAGAACAAAGGGGTACCTTCAAGCGTGGCCGCTCAGAACTTATCTTTCGAAGGAGTTTGGATAAATTTGCTGGGAGATTTATCTTTGAACAACTGCATGCAGTGTCATGCCAAAAACGTGGGAGACTATGAATGTTTTGATCAAAACAGTACCCCAATTCTTTTCACGAAACAAATTTAAAATTATTTGGCTCTATAGTGCCGTATTGCCAATTTCAAAGGAAACAAGCTAGTCATTTGATTCCACGAAATTTACTTTTTTTGCAGTTACATTGTTAAAGAATTCAAGCAGTTTACTGGAGTACCATACGCATGATTGGCAAAATGGACGATAAACTAGTTGAACGCATCATCAACCAATATCCATTATTTAACTTAGAATTTTACACCCAAACTACTTATTTACCATTATGGGACAGACAGTGGCTAGTTGATCGTATAAAGTTTTAGCTTCATCAATGTTGCACGCTTGTAAAGTCAACTGCAAGCAGCAATTACCAGCTCCAAATCCCGTGCAATCCATATAAATAGTATCTGGTTTAGTGGCTAATTCTTCATCTGGGTCTGTGAAGGAATCAAGAAACGGCACCGGCGTATTTGCATCTTTAAAAACTGAAAATGCAGTAAATTTACAGTACTTCAATCTTTCACAATTTTTCGCAATTTCAGAGTTTTAACTGCAAAAACAAACAAATAAACCAAGTTTTAAATGTTAGCTATCAAAATTTTAATATGGTTCTAAAAGTAATAGCATGAGATTTTGCAAAAATCATAAAAAAAAGAATGCATCCTAGCAAGAGACAGATGCCTAAGTCAGCAAGAATTTGGGTAGGACGGCAACATTAAACAATTGCCGTACATACACTTAAAGTGGCGCATAACATAAGCAAAAAATCAAGAGTTTTTGCTGTTAATGTAATCTCTAAGGAACAGACATTCACACATTTGTTCATTTTTTAGAAATGGGTTAAGTTTTTGCTAAAAATTATCGAATTAGTGTTTTGAGGAAAGGTCGAAAAAGTCAAAATTACTCCGTTTGTTTTCTGCAAAACAAAAACAAAGCAGGTTATACAATGTAAATTTAATCTATGAAGCAAACCAACAACAGTAAATTATGACTATAAGTTAGGGTATATACTGTAAGTGGTGAATGCAGTGTATTTTGCCGTTTGGGTCAACATTGGATACGGAAGGTTGCGTAAAACCAGTATAACTGCACAGGCATCAGGTTAAAATCTTAGATTAACTTTGAAGCAAATCACAAGTCAACCAATACCATTAGATCAGAGATGAAGAAGTTAAACTTTAACCACTGGCATTAGATCTTTACTGGTCTCCATACCCTTTTACCGGTAGGCCTATTCGCCTATACCAGACCAATTGGCTGTACAAAACAACATTTTCTACGGCACCTTTCCATTGTTTTTTGGTTTTAGTCAAATAGTTTCATTAATAACCACTAAATTTTAGGCCAAGCCTACAATGGCACTCGCTAAACTAGAAATTGGCACGCAAATACCAAGTTTTGGCGAGTCGTGCCAAACAACTGTGACTTACGAGATTCAGTAGTTAGTGACGTTAATTTTTTTTTTTTTTTTGTAGAGTGTATCAGTGCTGAGGTTTCAAATGATATCACTCTGTAACGACGTAACGGAAAGCAATGACTTTTTTTGTAAAAACCTTAGAAAATTCCGTAGTCTTGAATTGTTTACTTTTTAACCAAATTCAAACATCGTTCTACTCCTATTTAAAGCCAGAGTCGGCAAATCGCAATTTGTAAGCGCAAAGTCCAACTTCAGCAGGCTCTGCAATTGCAGACGTTGCCTTGCGTTTTGATTTTTTGTTTTGAGACATTTCGGAAGTTGCATTGGAGACTAATGTCTATGGGGCGCCGTTTATGTACCCGAATTTGTGCAAAGTTTTTTGTGTATTTAATTAAATAGTCATTTTAATTAAATATACAAAAATAAATATACAAAAAAAACTAGTGCGAAAATAAATATCTAAAAATTTTTTGTGCGGACTTTTTTTGACTATTTATTTTTGCAATACGAAAAAACTGCGCAGAATATACCGTTGCAAAACTAAATAGTCAAAAAAACTGCGCGCAAAATAAACTGTTGCAAAAATAAATCGTCAAAAAAACTGCGCACAAAATAAAGCGTTGCAAAAATGCGCTGCAGACATTTTTGTATATTTGTTAATGGAGCGTGGCAAAGCGCTCTCGGCTGCTCTTTGATGCGCTATCGGCTCTTCTTTAATGCGCTCTATGAGCAGCCGAGAGCGCTTTGCCGCGCTCCATTAACAAATATACAAAAATGTCTGCAGCGCATTTTTGCAACGCTTTATTTTGTGCGCAGTTTTTTTGACGATTTATTTTTGCAACGATATATTCTGCGCAGTTTTTTCTTATTGCAAAAATAAATAGTCAAAAAAAGTCCGCACAAAAAATTTTGCATATTTATTTTTGCACTAGTTTTTTTGTATATTTATTTTTGTATATTTAATTAAAATGACTATTTAATTAAATATGCAAAAAAACTTTGCCCAAATTCGGGTACACAAACGGCGCTCCATAAATGTCTTTTAAATTTGTTGCAAATTAGCTGTACCTCGTTTTCATTTTTTTTAGTTTACTGCACAAATTTATTCTTTGAACCAAATTTTGTTTAGTTTTAATTGTAGTATTGTTAAGTGTTGTCCTTCTTTAGCAAATTATTTCTGCACTTAATTTTGTTTCATTTCGTTCCTAATATTGTTAAATGTTCATTGGCCATCTTTAGCAACTTATATCTATTTCTTTTTAGTCGAAAATTGCCAAAATGTTAAATTTGCATTGTGTTTGTAATTATAGTTGCGGAAGATAGACTAGGTTGCGATTTAACTTGATAACAAAACCCGTTCTGCAATTGCGGAAGTTTTGTTGTGCTTCAAACGAATCAAAAAGCTCTTTAAGTTGCGCTGCGCTTCAGAAATTAAAATTTTAATCAAATAGCGTCTCATCTTGGTGGAAATTTGTTTCAGCAAGACGTAGTAAAAAAGCAATCGGACAATTTATCCAAGCGCTGCATTAAAGGGTCCCAACAAAGCACCCCAACTGTGTAACTACTAGAGTAAAACAAACGCAAAAACACGTTTTTTGTAAAAGGGTTGAAAAAGTTACTTTAAGGGCCGGTCTACACTGTGCGTAAAATCGTCAGATCGTCAGCTTACGCGCGTAACCTTAATTTATTTTAAAGGAAAATTCCGTAAGCCCAGGCGTACCACCTTACGGGCGGAGCTCCTTACAAGAGTAAAATTGCCAGCGAAAAAAATTTGCTAAAAGAGTAAATTTTTTTCGCCGTTACGCTAGTAAGCTCGTAAGCTCACGATTTGCGTGAAATTCTAAAAACTGGTTTGCCAGGTCTCGGGGTAGGCTAAAATTAGGTTCATAAGTTTTGTTGAAAAAAAGTTGATTTTCGTAAGTGAAAGTGTGCGTGTTGGTTTGAAATAGCCTAGTTCAACATGAAAATGGGCAATTTGCGGCTCTATGAGGAAAAACTTGCAAAAAAGAGGCCTAGGGCGATAGGCCCAAAAGTGAATTATAAGTTGTTTGTTGTTATGTAACATTTGGTTAGCCTATTCCAAGTAAAGAAATTTAAAAATTAAGGCTGATGTGTGGTGTGGCGATGCAGATCACAGTCCTGACCTGGGAGATTAGCTTAGGCCAAAACCAGTACCAATAGGCCTACCAGTATGGTGCGGTAGGTCTACGTGTTGGCGGTTCTCGTACCTAAGGTGTAATATACCTCGTTGTTAAAGTAAACTAGTAATCTTAGCCTGATAGCTGCTGTAGGCTAGTTTAGTTCAAAAGGTTTAACCTACTGGTGCACTTTGCAGGAGCAGTAATGCTGTATTATACCGGTAAGAGATACTGGTAAGCAAGCAACTTACAGTAGTAGCCTAACTACCTATGCTACTGTCAGAAAATATGCTAAGTTAAAAAATTAGTCTGCCGATAAAATCTAGGCTCTGATTTTTTATATCAATAAAACTCAAAAGTATTAGAGCCTACACTATCAGTTAACCTACAGCTACAGTAATAAAAGCAGAATTAAAATGCTATAATCTAGGTGTACCCTGGTACTAGCCAACTGATATGATGGGCTGTGCAGTTACAGCTATATAGGCATGCAAAATTATTCTATTTCAAGATGTGCTCACTTATTATTCAGTTGCTATCAGGTTTTAGACTTTTACAAATATTTGAGTGGAATTGCAGACAGTGCCAAGCCAATAGGTTTGGCTTACTGTCATGTCAATAAGATAGTGAAATCAAAAGTTTTTCTCAAGTTAAATTATTCCTGAAGTGAAATAGGCAGAACTAATTTAATAGTTCACAGAGACATCATGTCTTACAATCTTACTTCATTTGACAACACCTTAATGCTGTCTCTGCGTCGAAATGGGTAATCATTTCAACCCCTAGTGACGCAGGTGAGGTGGAGCCCCCTATAGCGGGAGCATTCCCATGTTTCGAAGTCAACTGACTTCATCATCAGTGTGAAGAAGAGTCGACACCATGAAAAAGTTTTCTATTCTGCAATTGCTTTTCAGAATTGTAAATTAAGACTCTATTAGCAAGTATTTATTGTAATGAACAAAATATAGTAACTGTAAGTAATTTGGAATTTAACAAATTTATCAATGATAGGGTACGATACTTTGGTCCAGACTCAAAGAGACTTATTGATGAATTTATGAAACAATGTTGATCTTTAATGCTTAAAAATTTCAGGAATGTTAATCAATCTAACAGTGGCATTGTCAGGTTTTTAAGGTTAGTTATGTGTATTTCTAGATTGACAATCTTTACCACCTTTTTCAGCTTTGATTAAAAAAAAAAAACTTCAAGCGTTTTCATAATGAAAATAAAAAAACAAACTTGGAAGTTAATATCTAAATCATTTGCTTTTAGTTAAAATAATCATTTAAAATTAGCAGTGGACCAAAGAAAATTTGTCACTTTTAAAGTTTTTTCTAATGTGAATGTGTGACAAGACAGTGTACACATCACTGCAACTTAACTACACAATTTCAACTTTCTTGTATCACATGAGTAGCATTGCTTTTCTTAGGTGCAACTAAGATTTTAAAGAGTCGTATTTTTCAAACCATAAGGTGCACTAATGATAATTAAATTTTTTAGAAATCCAACTTGTGCCTTATACTCTGATGCTTTTAATCTGTACTTCTGGTTATGCTCTCTTACGGCCAGTTGATCAAGTGGTAATGCATTCGTCTCTGGAGTAGAGGTCTGAGATTTAATGGTCAAATCAAACACAGCATTGCCAGTGGCTTTGTATTGCTGCAACATTTCTTTCAAGGCAGCTATGTTGCTCGGGTGCGATGATGCTGTGGTGGGCCCTGCCAACTTTATGCGCTTCGATGTATTACAGCATGTATAATAAAAGACTTGATTTGATTCCATAATTTCATTCATAGTTAAGCCATTTAGATTTTTAAAAAACTTTTTAGAGTTTAATAAACTTAATGTAATGTAGTGCATATTATAGTTTGTTGCGCATTGTGCCTAAAAGCAAAACCTATAGAAGCCATTTGATGCACTTTATGCTAGAAAATAATAATTATAGAAGCCATTTATCGATACTACGACAGCGCTCCAATTAACAGTTGTATGTTCCAGTTTGCTGCGCCTAATGGTTAAAAAATGCTGTAGTGATATTTTTGCTAGAATTAATTTTGATAGAATAAAGTATTCTTTGTTTAGTTTAAAAAAAAAGTTGTTTTTTTGCTTTAATTTTGCTAACTTGATTAGATAGCTTTGTTCTGTGATGTAGTATTGGCGCTTGTTTGCGATTTAATGTGACCGGTTTGATGCAAGAAAATTTGACACCGCAGCAATATGGTTAGGGTTTTGCGTCAAACATCTTTCGGGTCTGGTTCGGACTATGATTAAAGTTGGCCAAGTCAATCGTCTAGTGTGAACTGGTTGCCTCTAAAAATTTTGGACTCTTCTCTGAGTGCAACTGTTTTATGCACAATTGGTCCGTTTTTTTGATATGTCTACTGCTCATGACGGTTTTGAACACTTTGCAGAATTTTGAACTTTTTTTGGTAGGAGTAATTATTATTTGTTTTACTCTAGGTTCTCCAACATGTAGAAGATAATTGGAAAATTGTTGGAACTGCTTGATTCAAAACCAGAAGCCATCAAGTTCCATTAATATTTGTAGTGTATTTCTACAACATGCTTCATGGTCATCACAACCTATTGAAAATTGATCATGATTTGGGTTAAGCGCTGTTGACTAACAATAGGACATTTTCTCCTTTAGTGATAAGAGTGAAAAGCAGAAGTAAAGTCATCAAATTTTATTAATGTTTGTTCTGTATTTCTTCAACATGCCTCATGGTCAACACACCGTAATAAAAATTGCTCATGGCTTGGGTTAAGTGCTGTTGGCTGAACTTGTAACATTTTCTTTTCCCACCATGAAATCAATCAAGACATTGGTGAATATTAATGCTTCATAGAGTTGCAGCTTGACTTTTCCAGGATCCAGGCATTACTCATATTCAAGTTTTATAATCAAAATATTGGTGATGTATAATAAAATATCTGCTTTCTGAGACTGATTGGACATTGGCATCGTTTTTAATTCTCTGGTTATTTTTTCCTACAAGTTTTGATTAAACCTATGAGACAGCTTTTGCTTTAAGCAAAAACTCTTGAAATGAACTTTCCTACAAGTTTTGATTAAATCTCTGAGGTAGCTTTTGCTTTACTCTTGTTTATATATCAATACTATCAATAATAATATGTGCTTGTCTAATCTGCGCTGATATCTACGTGAAGCGACAACCAGATGGAGGGATCCTCACTCCCTCCGAAACATTACAATCGTAAGAGATGCCCGATTCGTTACTTTCTAAAATATTAACTGCTTTGCGCTTAAAATTTTCTACTTTTGCTTGCAACAAATTTAGTTTATTGAGTTTTTGAAAATATTGAATACAGTTGTATTACAAAAGTTCGAATATCCGTCCTATTGAGAGAATTCAAAAGTTCTTCCTCGGAGTACAGTAAACTTATTGAATGCTCTAATCGCACAAACAATTTTCTGCAGTTTCAGTGGTAACAATATTACTGCAGTATAGGGTAATTGAAATTTTTTAGCTACCATAGTTCGTCCTATTTTCGTTTTATGTTTTATGAAAGTGCAAGGAGCTGGACATCTGTGAGATTTATCAATCTTTGGCTGATGCTAGGGTATGCATTTCTGCAAATAAGTTTAGATTTAGCGGGTGAGGGATTGAATCCCAAACTTTTATTATCAAATTTTTGTGCGTTACTGTGATACAAAACTACCAGAGTGGTAGCAAAAAAAAGCGTTCAGTAGAAGCGTTTGTGTGAAAAAAGAAAAGATGAATACTGGAATAATGTATGCTGATGATTTATGCTGCTTTGCTGCGAGTGCTGGAGGGCTACAAGATTTAAGAGATGTGTGTAGTAATTATGCCAAATTACATGATATTGTTTTTAATTGTAAAAAAAATGTTGGTATGACTTTTTCCTCAAAGATATGTACACGTTTATGCCTTGAAATATGAATATTGATGGTCAGAAAATTAAGTTTGTGAATAATGTGGTATATCTTGGAGTTGGTATCAGCAGTGATTTATGTGATGATACTGATATTGCAAGACAAGCGAGATATTTATATTGTGCAGCCAATAAGCTCAAAACTCGTTTTTTTAAATGTGCAATTAAGGTGAAAAACATTGTATTTCGTTCACGCTGCAAGTGTTTTATGCTAGTCAACTATGGTGTAACTACTCCACATCTGTTATATATCGGTTAAAAGTTGCCTACAATGATGCGTATAGAATTCTGCTTGGCATGACTCGCTATCACAGTGCCAGAGCAAGTCAAATATACTATAACATTGATTCGTTCTACGCTCTACAGCGTAAAATTACTAATAAATTTGTTGAACGCTGTCACTTATCTCAGAACCTTTGGCTTAAAATGTTAATGCCTTCTGATTGCTTCTATGATTCTATATGCTATGATCATTATTGTGGCATTTTGTTTGTGAATGAATAGAAGATGATGTACGTTGCACCATTTAGGAAAAGAACAGCTCCTGCTGTACAGTGTTTCTTTATTTTTTTTTGTGTGTGTATAGTGCTTGTATATGGACTTCATGAGTCTGAAATAAACACTGAATAATAGTAAGCATGTCAACAAAAATTTTAGTTATGAAATCACGAGTTATAATGCAATTCAATCTGATTGGTTACAAGGAGTTAACTCAAACCGCTTGGGGGGAGAAGTCAATACAATAATGATAAAATGCGTGATGTTTTTGCAGAAGGGATTAAATGCGGAAAAGATTGTAGTTTAATGTGTTCGCGCACTCAAACTGTTCGACAATTCGAGAGGATAACCTACACCTGCATGCTACGCATCACGCACCGTCTGTTGTGTTTCCAGGGGTGAACTGGATAAAGTTTATATAAAAGCTGATATGGGAGAGAGGCGAAAGACGCTCAACATTTGGCTTAAACGGACACGGGACAGAGGTGGAGTTGAGGGCATAAGGCTCGAGGCCAAGGACACCAAAAATTATCTCAGGCCAAAGACAGCCCTTTCGAGGACAGACCCTTTCTAGGGCAAGGACACAGGCGCAAGTGTACTCCAAAAAAAAATAATGTCTTTAAAAATTTTTTTTCAGGTGTTCTCAAAATAACAAAATCAAAAAATCTCCAAAAAAACAAGTTTTTCTACAAAAAATGATCTTCAAAATTTTAAGGATTCCAAAAATACCGCTGTTCTGGAGCCGAGGACAGGGCAATTTTTGAGGACTTGAATCTTCGAGGCCAAGGACTTCAAAATGTGTCCTCGAGGACTCCACCTCTGTAAACGGAATGTATCAGGAGAACTGAAAAACAGTTGAAAGCTGAAAACAAAATGTACCCTGCAAAACATTCTGATTAGATCTTTCCACCGAGTCACTCTCCACTAAAAGGAATTCAAAAGAGGAAGAACCGGACCTTTGAAACCAGCCTCTAGTGCCCATCAGTGCAGGCCCGGCACCACGAGGGGGCATTCCGGGGCCGTGCCTCCCCAAATGACTGCTTTTGTGCGCCAAGCGAGGAATGTGCTCCGAAGAAATTAACTCGCTCGGGGCTGCTGGAGTGCAAATCGAGGCCTAAGACTCCCAAATTGGTGCTTATCGCCCTAGAATTTGCGAGCAAGAACTGTTTTTCGTAGTTTTTGTGGATTCACACCGGATTTCATGAAACTTTTGGGACGAAGACCTTTTTTTTTTTGGTCTTTGCTTTAGGATTCGTGGAAAAATGGCAAAATTTTGAGATGGAAACCAGAGTTTGTGAAAATTTTTGAACTGAAGACCTTTTTTTTTACGTCGTCATCTTTTCCGTTTGATCCACACTCTTAAATTCACGTAAATAAACTTCTCGTGCTCCCCCAAAATTTATTTCTGCCCCCCTAGTCACGCTATCCTGACGCCGGGCCGGCATCAGTGGCCTGTAAGTTAATTTTTGTAATTTTGTTGTATTCACCAAGTTGCTTTGGCCACGAGACAGCAAAGAAACCTTTTGGTCTTCGAGTTAAGCTGCCACGTTTTGTCTACCACACACTGTGGAGTCTTCACGGTGTCCCTTTTTATTGCTGAACGCTAAGCAAGGAATCGAACCCAGATCTAGCTTTTTAGTAACAGACACTCGATCACTGATTGGCCGTACGTTATGTTTTTTTTGTGAGGAAGGTAGGAAAAAATTCACGTTCAAATTATCAAAAAGACAATACTTTTTCTCGTGATGCTTAATCTGACCCAAATTTAACCGAAACAACAAAAAATTGTAATAAATCTGTGATTTCCGTCATGCAATTCAGCATAATATTATGGCCACCCACAGAATACGCTGTTAAGCTGTTACGCTTGTAAGCGCCGTTTTGTATAGTGTAGACCCCTCGACGTACGAGCGTAAAAAATTTTGAAATTTTGTACGCACATTGTAGACCGGCCCTAAAGAGCCGAGTATAACAAACGAATTTGATACTTAAAAACATACTTGTGAAGTGTTATAGCATCTAAAAAGAACGTAAAGCTTGCCACTTAGTTAGTATAATTCTAATTTCTGTTTTATATTTTATTCTCATCTTTTTTCAATTCTCTAATAAATGAAAATTTTTTTGAAGTTTCATAAATCATGTCGGTACTTGTTAACATCAAGGTTTAACCACTTTTACATAATTTTGAAATATAACCATCCAAGCAAAACGTCTTCACAATTCTACGCTAAAGCGTTAAAATGCTCGTATATTTTTTCAGGGCCATCCATCCACTTTAATTCCAAATTCATGTAATCTATTAGCAATCCCTGATTCCTGAGGTCTATAAGAAGCTCCTTTCAAAGTTTGAGGAATTTTGAAGTTGTTCCGATAATATCAGATAAAAACTATGTGGAAAACCGGCCAGTTGGTCGAGCGGTAATGAGTTCGTCTTTGGAGCAAGATGTCTGCGGTTCAAATCTCGGGCCGATCAAATGGGTCACATTGAAGCCCGCCACGTTGCAACATTTTTTTGAAATGAGCTGTGTTGCCGGCAGCGCAATAACGCGGATATGGGCCACGGAAATTCATTACACACTTTGGCGTAATACAGCAAAAATAATGAAAGATTTGATTTCAAGACTAACATATAAATTGTAATTTCTATGTAGTTTAAAATTCAATTGTAATTTTTATTTAGTTTAATAATTATGTAAATTAACGCTGATCATTTTGTGAATTTAAGAAAAATGTCACTTCTAAGGATTCAAAATTGCAGCGTTTTTCTTGTAGATGCGGCATCCTATGTACTGGTGCTTATAAAATCTGATAGGCCTACTGCATTTATTTGAGCCTCATTAAAATTTTGCCTATCTAAAATTAACACTGTAAATTGCTACAGATTATGACTTACTTGGAATGTTAATAGCGATTTTTTCTCCACGCCTTTCGCGAATGTTTCTTGTTATATATCTGTTAAAAAAATTTAACTTTGATATTACTTTCTATTAAGTCACTTGAGATGAGCAGTATCCTAATGTACTTGAATTAATTAGCGCAACATACATTACTCGCATAACCAAAGTATGTGACTTTGAAGAGCGTCGGAGTTATCTTTTTTAAATTTTAAATGAACTTTTTGAAAAAAAAAATGGCTTTGCAAAGGGAATTTTCATATTTTCATATTTTTGTCCAGTTCTCCTCCGAAACTTGTGCTGGAATGAAGAAAAAAGTATCTTGGTATTTATAACAACTGATTGCTTCAAATCAAACATTGGTTTGCTCGTTATTACGTACAGTATGATGCTGCCAATTGAGAGATTCAGTTTTTTTTTGGTCGGAAACATGCTCCTCCCTCCACAAAAAAAAATATATATATAAATGTATATAAATTAAAATTCAATTAAGGGGGTTCAGGACAAGAGCACTTGCGACATTGTTGCATAAAATGATATATAATTTAATGGCAATATGTCAATAAATGGATTTGAGCAGTCGCTTCGCGTTTTGTCTTTGTTCAAGGCCTAAGAGACTCATTAGGCAATAAAGGCCAATTTTGTTTTATTAGCTATTTGCTTTTGCATGCTGCATATGTAAATACATATAGACTCTGTCTTAGAGCCAACTGGTATTTCTGTTCGCTGCTGACGAACGTACAACCCCGAAACGGAAGGCTGCAAGTGCACAGCAATTGAGATATTATTGCAAAAATAAGCACATTATTTTGTGTATTATGATTGGTACAAAATTGCCTTTTCGATTTTGTGCGAAATAGGATCACGAAATTAATGTCAAATTTGAAGTTAGCTAGATAAAAAATTTGTTCTGACTATAGATTTTGGGTTGAAACATTTAATATAGGTTGCTGGTAAATCTTCTAAATGAAACAAAGATCTTGCTGTACAGCAAAAGAACAAGAGGAAACTGTACAACAATAAAAGAATTATGCAAGGTAATAACGGCTGGCGTTAATGACAGCTGGCTAAGGGCTCGATAAAATAAAAGAATTTTCCTTTTAAGTAAATGCTGACCAATTACTGAGCCGCAGTACACTTAGGAACACATGCTAAACTCTTTGAGCAAATACAAATCTTTGTGCGTTTTGTTTGTTTGCTTTCGCCATTTCTAATTGTGAAATTTTCAAAAATATTTGTAATCCGACGATTTCGAATGCGAACACGAACATTCGTACTAGGTATGCTATGCTTAGGTCATACTGTGCTTAGGTTTCATTAACATATTTAAAAAATTTTGAGGAAATAACTGTGACGTAATATTTTGTCTAATGATATAATAATTCAATATGAAATTGTTGATTTTTGTCTAAAAGTACGAATAGAGCTTAGGGAATGTTAAAAATTTTATTGCAAACAGTACGAAGTAGCAACTCAGGGCCCACATGACAAAACATGTTAGCGAGCTCCTAAAGGCCATTTTCGCTCGCTGAAAGGCTTTAACGAGCAAAAATCTTCTTAGACAAAATGCTATTTCCCAACCATCTCGCCTAACATCCGTTAAAAATGTTCGCTCGGATTTCTTAACGAGATGTTGCATTAGCGCGTAATAAATACCTCATTGTGACGTCAGATGCATTTCTACTTCAAAATAATGCGTTCAAGCGTATTGGGTCTGTAATGACGATATGGTCTGCAATTGTTATGCAAAAAGATACTATGGGCCTTGCGCTAGTATTCCAAACTTGTAAAATCCTCCATTGATAACAATTAGTTAATGAACGCAGACTTTAATTATGTTTTTGCATCAATGTAAAAAAAAAAACAACTTTTACCATACCACATTTTTTTAAATGACGTAAAGCGCTCTTGAGGTTGTTGGTCGGTATACGTTTATGTTAACAGCAACAATAGCTTTTAAAATTTTTTAAAAAGTGAACAAGTCGAAGTACACTGTTCTTTTTAAGAACCAGTAGCTCTAGAATTGAAACTGCCTGTTTTTAATTTTTTGCCGATTTTTAGTATCATTTGTTCTTAATCTTTTTTTTAATTTTAGAGCATCGATGTCAATTTTAGCGAAAATATTTTTGCAACAGTGTTTAATTTCCTATTTTCTTCGCCTGAGGAAAGGCTTTTTTGTTGCTTTGCTGCATCGTAAAACTTTTTGAGCAGTCGTTGAACTTGAAAATAACAAGCTTTTTTCGAAAGACCGCAAAAAAAATCTCAAACAGCATTCTATACTTTTGGAATAATAGCAATTTTGCTTGCAAACAAATGAAAATCACTAAAACTATACCGTTTTGATTCAGTTCAAAATTTAGTTTCTTTTCTTTGATTTGAATTTTTTTTTCGTTTGCTTTTTGGTTTATTTTGCTGCCGAGGTCAGCATTGTTTTTAATTTGTTCTTAAATTTTGAGCAACAACGAGTTTCATGTTCTTAGAATATTGTGTGTATAAAAAGAGTGTATTTTATTTTTGTCAACTAGCGCTATTTAATATTTTTTCATCAGTCGATACAGCGAACGGTTCTCAATGCAATTCGCTTTCTTCTTAGCAGTCTAATAGCAAACATGGAGACCATTCTTATGTAATTTTCAACAAAAATTGGCTTTTGTTAGAGTTTTCAACATTTTGCCATCAAATTTCTGACCAAAAAGTGTCTCGTACGCTTAAACAGTGCTTCAAAATCTTCGTAAAGTGGTCGAGGAAAATGTGACGTTTTTATACTCCAGTTATATCTCGCGATCGATCCAAGCAACTTAACGAGGGAAAATAACGTTACACAGCTTGCAGCGCTTCAGATGCGCGTGCAAAAATAACCTCTTGCCTTTAGCGAGTATTTCGTTCGTTAGCGCCTCCTAAAAAATTCTCGTTATTAATGCGAGCGAGGAAATTTCTGTCATGTGGACCTAGATCCTGAACGGTATAGATATCGAAATCTTGCTTGCAGCAGTTTTGACCAAAAATACTTTAATTATATGTTGTTTATAAAAGATCAAAATATTCTCAAGTTGTTTATTGAAATGATGCGATATTATTTCATCGTATGTTTGTCAAACTAATCAACTTATAACTGTTACAATCAAACAATCAATATTCTTGGTTTAAAAAGAACTCGACCAGTGAGATAAAATTCCTTTTTATTGCAAATTTTGACTTAGCATGGCAGCAAATAGCAATAACTTTCACGAACTTTATACGTAGACGGCTGAATGATTTTTTTTTTTTTTTGGTAATAAACTTTTTCGTATTTTCACCACATTCTTCATCTTGCATTGAATTTTTTTTTCTCAAAAATAGTAACGATTAATTTAAATCTTATTTTCTACACACTAAGAAGTAAAATAGTAAGTAGAGAGAATTTTGGTTTGAAAAATGTTGCTCCCATATTTCATTTATAGCATAATGAATTAGTGAAGTACTAGTAGCGCATAGCGCTACTGCAACGTGTTGAAGCGATCAAGCAGTTGCTCAATACAGAGCTATTATTTTGCGTATACCGTACACAATTTTTGAACATTTTTGAAATATTGCTACATTAATAATAAACCAAAGTAGTTTCACAAGGTTGCTTTTGGTCGAAAAATTATTGTTGTTTTTCTTGTAATAAATTACGTCAAAAATGGCCAATTACAGTAGTTTTTGAAAATCACAAACATTATCCTGCGGCTGGAGTTTGTGTCAATAACTCCCACATGTATGTAATGTGCGCGAGCAGCCTTATTTCTATCAAAGCTGCAAGAAATTTGAGCATTCGCTGATACGCATTGTTTGGTATAGATTAAAAAACATACACCAATCTTTATACCAACCACACCTGTTATTCTGAAATTGAACAGCATCATAATGGAACATTTAAACAAGTTTGTGCTTGGAGCCCCTCTATGACTTGCTTAATATAGCCCTATTCAAAGCACATTTTTACACTAACAAAACTGCTACGTGAAATTACTTTTTGTTTTGCTGCGCAAAAGCTCATCTATCTTTGCAAACTGCCAGCTTTTCCACAAACAAATTATAAGCAATTATATTTGTATAAATCTCGGCGAGTGTTCTAGCGTACTCGCAAAACAACATAAAAATTTTGCCATACTTGGCCAAGATTTTTAAGGAAAAGAAAAAGTTGTGCGAATTTGTGAATTTATTTGCACAAAAAAAGCATGGGACACCAAATCTTCAAAGATTTGTTTCTAGGTCGTTTTTTGCAAAGATTTTTGTTCGCATGAAAGACATATGCCTCGAGGGCTTAAAAGATTTACTAGTGGAAATGTGTTAATCAATATTATGGCTTGAAAGTTGCAATTGTAGGGAAGTTCGGCTCACGAATATTGGCATTTGATAGCAACACACACTTTGTTAAATAGAGCAGTGTTTTTCAATCTTTTTCCAACTACGGAACACTTTTTGCATTTTAAAAATCTTGCTGAAAACCAAAAAAAAATTAAAATCATTTTAAGACTTAAAAATATTTACTCATTTTCAATTATTTCTTATTTTCACCTATTTTGGTTTTTTGATACTAATTTCAGTGCTTTACTTTAATATTTAATAGTTGTTTCAATACTAAGATAAAAATATAAAGATTTTGCTGTAAAATATATCTACATTTACATCATATGTCAAAACAAATAAATTCTTGCGGAACGGCTGACGATGTTGCGCGGAACACCGGTGTTCCGCGAATCCGCGTAACACCGGTTGAAAATCACTCTAATAGAGAATAGAATATACAGTATTTATAAAATAGAGAAGTGGACAGTACCGAATTACTTTTGTACCAAATTGCTTTTTCAGCACCGATATCGGTACCGGCAGTACATTTGTTTTTAAATACTATATTAACTTCTAATTAATTTCAGTTTTGCTAAATGGATATTTTTTTTCTAAACTTTTGTTTAGGTCTATTTTTTCGAAAGTAAAATACTATCTAAAAACACAACAACTCAGATGCAGAAGGAACGGTCTCTCAGCTGTTAAAATTCGATTCGGCTCAGCGTATTTTCATTCTGTAAACTTTTGTAAAATTTAACAATTTCCTAAATCGCAAACTTTAGCAAATACGCGTGCAGCCGTCACAGTTTGGTCAATTTTTCTGGTGATCTCATAATTCAACATTTAAAATTTCATTAGTGTCGAAAAAGAGCCAAGTCTCGCTAAAGTAATTCGGTATTTTTTGACATGAGTACCAATCAGTACCGTGACCAAATTACTGTTGAAGTTGAGTACTGAGTATTGGTACTGACTCGCTTTTGAAGTATTGATCCCAACCTCTAATAAAATGCAAGCAGAATTTATTCTTGCAAATACAATGCGGGGTCTTCAACAGCTTGGTAGCATTGGTAAACATAGTTTAGGTTACTTTTCAAATTTTAATGAAATTTGGCCAAATAAGGAAAACTTCCGATGAAACATGGCTTTGATAATCTCTGTCTCATTTTTAAAAACCGGTAATCCTAAAAATGCTTATTTTTTGCCTAAATTACAATAATTACCATTTACGAAGCAGATGGAGGCTTTGCTACAAAGAGTTTCATGGTCTCTGGCAGCTAAAACTCCTTTCGTAAACCTCTCCGCTAGATTCTTCAGCACTTAAAATGCCTCAATATTTGCTCAATACATAGAGCACAGTAATTTGCTAGATAGTTTTTTTTTTGGAAATAACAATGTTTATTTTGGGTTTAGCTTCTCCTTCCGCATAATTCTTCGGATATAAAAAGTGCGGCTGCATGGTTAAACCTACACAGTAAAGTGCACAGTTTTTTAAAGTGTTACCGTTTGCAAGTATTTTGCCAAACTTTAAAATTCGAGAATGTTTCTTTTTATCTTTTTAGGTATTTTAATAAGCTAAGGTTAAAGCTTCAACCAAAATTTAGCAAAAATTGGTGAAAACAGTTTGACAATTTTAAATTAATAATACTGTAATTTAATTGTGATGTTTCGGAGCTTTCAGGCCGAGTTTTAATGTTTAATTGTTTAAGTGTTATCTGGCTTAAAAGCTACCATCGCGGAAACCTAAAGATTTCAAATTACTTAGAGCTTATGAAGCAATTTTTCCTGGTATAAATGAAACCTTGATTTATCACTACCAACTAGAACTACTGCAAAGAGCAATCAAAACAGTAGACGCCCACATTTTTTTAGCCGAAAAATTATTTTTCTCTATTTTTCATTGAATTTCAAAATGATAATATAAATGTTAGGAATACAAGTTTTGCCAGTTGGCAGTACTTTAAAAAAAGTAATTTAAAAAAATCATAAATTTATTTTTACAACAACTACTTTTGTATAGCATGCATGTTTAAAACTTTTCGTACTCATTTCGTAGACCATAAATTTTTCAACTGCTTTTGCAAGTAGTGAAATGCCTTCTGAAGTCTTGCTTTTTTGTACAACATTGTTCTGTTAGTATCGAATTTAATTTGCCTCCGTTTTGTCTCTCCAAAGTGCCAAACCAACCAGCCTTTGCTTTAACTTTCCAGAAAAAATTGGGTTAAAAGACTATTTGCATTAAGCCACATTTAAACAATTTATGATAGGATAATAAATCTCATAAAAAAATCAGCTCAAAAACATACCTTGAGTAGCTGTCAACCGCTTACGTAGCATGGTTGAACAAAATAATCTCAAATTCTTTAACATCTAAGCACACTTGTGCAGTAGGATTGTTCAAAAAAAACTTTTTTTCCAAATTTAACCCATCACCCCCGAAAATTGTTAGATTGGTGATAAAAAACCCACATACCAAATTTCAGCTCATTCGGTCCACAGGGAGAGGAGAGCATGCAATTTGAAATTTTGAATTTCGTCGAAATGTATGGATTTTTTGCCAATTTTAGCATTAATTTTTTCAGTCAAAACATATGATATCTAAGCTTTTTTTTGATTTAATCTTGCTTAAACTACATATTAGACCCAGTCTAAACCAGTTTGTCGCGTTTGTTTTGTAAATTTATTAACAAAAAAATTTCCAGTTTTTTTGCTACTGTATTTTGACTAAAATATGTTAAGGTGCTTATGCCATCTCGACTGCTTTCTAACTCAAATACTTCCCTACAAACCACTGCATAAAATGAGAAAAAGACCGATTTCTATGTGGAAACTCATCTAACGTCCTTTTTCAAGTCCAGCAGATGACATACACCAAGTTTTTGAAACTATGTTTGGCAAGTTCAATCGGTAAGCAATTAATTTATCATTAGTATCACAACTGCTATAACGTGAGCCAATAACCAGCAGTTGATGAAGTTTTAAAGATTATTTTCTCACCATCCAGCATTTTTGTATTAGTTGTTCCAATGCTTAGTAAGTACAACTTCACGATCATCCCATTTTTTGACTCTTTGGTTTTTCAAGGTACTGCAAAATAGTGAAAAGTTGGAACGATTTATTGCAAAATGTTGCAAAATCTCACGACCAAACACTAAGTTATCTACCAATCTCACTACTTGTATATAATTTGGTTCAGCGAAAATTCAGGAAACACTAAGTTTTGCGTTGTTTTAGTGATTCTGGTTTCATGATATAATAGCCAAATCAGCTTGGCAACCAACCTCTTATTTTCTTCTGGTTCTAACTAATAACCCTTATGAGTGGTAACAGTGTTTTTCCACAAAAATGAAACTGTTGCTTGATTAAGCTTAGATGGTAACTCTAACTACATTCGCACAATCTCGAAACAGATCTACAACTTCGTCGGGTACCCATTTTGAAAAGGTAAATGCAACATTTGTTGCTGAAGATAGCATTGTAAGTGTGATTTGATTGTGCATCCAAAAAGCAGCCTCTGAAGCCAACAGAGCATTTACCAATATTTGTGACTTGAATGTTAGCAACTAAAACACCATAAACTGCAGGGCAAAATTTTGCTCAACATTGTTCTCTTTGTTATCCTTGATAGTCATAATCTGAGAAGCACTGCTACCACTTCATTATTCTGCATTGTTTGAACAAGACCATAAGAATTTGGTTATTGGGCTGATTGAATGTTAGCAACCAAAACAATATAAACTGCAGGGCAAAATTTGCTCAACATTGTTTTGTATGTTATTCTGCAGCTACCACTTTGTTATTTTGCATTGTTTGAACAAAACCATGAAAATTTAGTTATTGGGATGATTAAATGAGTTGTAAAAACACATATTTTGTATACAGTACCACAGATAAAACATAAAAAACCCTTCACCCAACGTCTGTTTCACCCTAATCTGTAAACGTTTCAGGAGTTAACTTCTAAAGATCTTGCAAAGTTATAAACGTAAAACAGTAGGATTTTTATGATTATATATATGCTAAATAGAGGGTGGGCCATAACTCGTACACCAAAGCATTTAAAACAATTTTGATTAACTAACTAATTTAACTGATACATATATGCAATGCTTTACTACTCTACGAAAGAACATGTACTTCATACCCTAAGAAAGTGCGTAAAGTACGCGTTCTTTTATAGACTTTACATTGTTTTACACTTCATGTGATTCTTTGGTGTGCGACTTATGGCTAACCCTGTATATGAACGGGCTCTAACTACAACTGTTATCGAGCTCTTCTCAAGCTTAATTGGACGAAAAACCAAGACAACACGTATGGTGCATACGTGATGGTTGTTCGATTCATCAAAAACATAGACAAGATGTATCTGGCCATCTCTTTTGGCGGGAACAACCCAGGTTTGAATTTAAGCATTAATTATATTAAAAACAGTCAACTTAGACACAAAACTTTGTAACATTTTGCAATAAATCGTTCCAACTTTTCACTATTTTGCAGTACCTTGAAAAACCAAAGAGTCAAAAAATGGGATGATCGTGAAGTTGTACTTACTAAGCATTGGAACAACTAATACAAAAATGCTGGATGGTGAGAAAATAATCTTTAAAACTTCATCAACTGCTGGTTATTGGCTCACGTTATAGCAGTTGTGATACTAATGATAAATTAATTGCTTACCGATTGAACTTGCCAAACATAGTTTCAAAAACTTGGTGTATGTCATCTGCTGGACTTGAAAAAGGACGTTAGATGAGTTTCCACATAGAAATCGGTCTTTTTCTCATTTTATGCAGTGGTTTGTAGGGAAGTATTTGAGTTAGAAAGCAGTCGAGATGGCATAAGCACCTTAACATATTTTAGTCAAAATACAGTAGCAAAAAAACTGGAAATTTTTTTGTTAATAAATTTACAAAACAAACGCGACAAACTGGTTTAGACTGGGTCTAATATGTAGTTTAAGCAAGATTAAATCAAAAAAAAGCTTAGATATCATATGTTTTGACTGAAAAAATTAATGCTAAAATTGGCAAAAAATCCATACATTTCGACGAAATTCAAAATTTCAAATTGCATGCTCTCCTCTCCCTGTGGACCGAATAAGCTGAAATTTGGTATGTGGGTTTTTTATCACCAATCTAACAATTTTCGGGGGTGATGGGTTAAATTTGGAAAAAAAGTTTTTTTTGAACAACTCTATTGTGCATTGATTATCCATAAAAGTCTGTTTTGGGAAGAAACCAAGTAAAGCAGAGGAGCATCATCAATGCAGCCAAGGGAGGAACAATATTCAATAACAACTTCAATAGTCTTTTACTTGGCTTTGCATTAAGTATTACTTACTGATATCGTGGTTGGCTACATACGGCAGCGTCAGGAAAAAAAAGAGAACGAGAAAGAGGATTAAAATCTGAGCCTTCATTCAAGTGTGGAGGATTGGTAAAATTTAAACATCCTAACCTGAAAAAATTGTTATAAATTAAAAATTTTTTGGATAGCATACTGCGCTTGTTGTAAATATTATGACTGGCGAACTAAATTAACTGCTTTATAACAATTTAAAGCGCAGCAATATTTGCAGTATTTAAGGACCAACTTGCCAAACCCAGTGTTGGCTTGTTCGTTTCTGGTTTAAAGCTTCATTATTGTAGGCTAAGTCTGAAAATAAGCATGGAATTGACTAACATAATTGAATGATGTATGGTGGTATAATTAAAAAATATTTTACTAAAACCACAAAAGAATTAAAGGCACCTGTATAGTAGAATCTTGTTTTGTACAGCCTACTGGCCTGGTTTAGACTTTGCTAGCCTAAATAGGCCTTCGCTGTCCTGATTATGCAGGCCTACTAAACATGTCATCAAACCATGACTTGCACTTAATTTCTGTAGCTGGTTTATCTCCGATGTATTGGCATTGCTTAAGTTGAGATTTGCTTCAAAGCAATAGCCCTATTACCTTGATGTTTTAATCTAAAGTCTGTGTAGTTTCACGTAGCCAACCTGTAACCAACTTGTTATTAGCCTAACCGGCAAAATATTCACAACCTATGTCGAAATTTACCGAAATTATTATAATGACAAATTTCCATTGTTACCAGGTGCGTATCCAGGAATTTGCAATGGGAGGAGGGTTATTGCGGGGTATGGGGGCGAAGACCCAGCACTCGGAGATTTTGCAATTTTTTTTGCATTTTTTTTCTAAAACAACTTAATTTCAGGCCTATTTTGGTAAAAATTAATGCTTTTAAAACGTGCATAGAAAATCGCAGTGCAAAGGCATGCGTAAATGGGCTATGAGGGCGGTGGTTAATAGTAAAATTTCAGCCTTTTCATTACAAGCCGGTACATCATGGAATAAACAAAATTGCGAGTTTTAACCTAATTTGTTTGCATTAAAAAAAAAGATAATTTTGGAAAATGGGTTAATAGAACAAGATTTGAGAGAAATTAATGACAATGAGTTAAATCAAATACTGAAGTGCCTCCCCACCGTATTGTACGCAATGTTTTTGGATACTACGTTAAGCATTTTGCATGACACAATCAATATTGATTGCTTATTTTCGCCAGTTTTCAAAGTTTAAATTATTTGTAAGCTTTATTTTTGACAAATATTAGCCTTTTTCCTTAGTAAATGCTTCGAAAGTGGCTTTTAATCACTATTATACAATTCATATCACTGCAAAAGACTGCTTTATAAGTGCCAAAAACTTGGTATCATCTACATTGTTTATTAAGGTCGACAAATCAATCCTTTTGTCTGTATGTTTCCAAATTGTTCCACTTTTTGAGTACATAAGGCTGTATAACCTCAGATCACTATTACGCCACAGTACAAAAGCTGCTCAGGTATGACTGCGCGACGTATATTCAAGGTCATGTTAGAAATTGTAATGGTTACCATAGGACGCAGACAAACGGAGACCCAAAAGTCAACGATAAGCCAGAGAAAAGCTTTTGCAAGTGATAGAGTAAGCCGTAATGCTAAGTGTCTGTTAAGAGTATATTAAGTGTAATATTTAGTGTAATTTTAAGTGACTACATGATAAAAGAGCGAAGAGGTTCTTTAGCAGAAAAAGATTCCGTTGAGTGGTTTTTGAGACTTTGAGACGTGCTTACTTCTTTTTGATCTTTGCTGATGATAACAATTAAGTTGTTCGCATGCTTTCTATTGTTTGATCTAGAGATGTATTGCAATGGGTAGTATACTCATTAGAGGTGACTCCCTGTGTTGTGATAGGATGCTCACTTTTTGTGTAGTGTGAAATGGCTATTTTTTTCAGGGCTGTCCAATCCAGATGGTGTTGTGCTGTAGGAATTCCGCTGAACCATGTTTTAATGCACAGGAATTTATGCAGTTCCAAACAATTAAAAATGCTCACTTTCTTTATCTAGTGTTCACATTTTCAATAACATCGATTGATCCAGTTTCGCGGACAAAAGCACTAAAGACTTTTCTTTTAGTTTTGCTTGATTTTCTTTTTGTATTCATATGCAAAAATGCCGAAGAACTCTTCGTTTAGTCTTTACTGCTGGTTTTTAAACCACGATACGCATCCACAAGAGCATATCCTTGCGAGATCCCTAGGCAAATACCCCTCTCGTTATTACCTCATACCAGGGATGACAACCTTTTCATTACTACCGGCCGCAAAAAATCCTATATATGCACTAACGGCCGCTATTAGTTTAGATCATTTTTTTTACTTATTTACGTTTCAAGCCTTACAATTTAACTGCCCATGCTAAAGATTCGAAAAAATCAAAATTTCAAGGTTGGACAATTTGTTCAATCACAAATCACAAAAACGCTAAATTCGAAAAAAAAGTAAAAATATATGCTAGAAAATGCTAGATCCAAATAAAATATGCAAGATTTTAAATTCGAAAAAAATATGGCAAAAAAACTGCTAAACATACTTTATTGGTGCTATTTTGATACCCAAAACCAGACAGGAAAAAGGGTGAACTAAGTACTGCACTGTGCTGCTGATCAGCTAAAACCATACTTGTAGTCAAAAATTTCAAATGGGAGGGGCTGTTACGGAGGTCGGGGAGCGGACCCCAGGTTGAGTGCTCGAAAATTTTGTATTTTTTTTTGCAAAAATAACTTAATTTTAGGTCTATTTTGATAAAAATTAATGCTTTCAAAACGTGGCATAAAAATTAGCAGTGTTAAAACATGATTATATGTTGCACAAAAGGGTTTTTTGGGAGGTAGCTATTGCTAGAATTTCAATTATTCTTTTATTTACGAGATGGTAAATCATAAAATCCTATTATATCTATTATACCGGTAGTTCAATTATTCTTTTATTTACAAAACGGTAAATCCTAAAATCCTTTTATACCGGTATTATACTAAAAGCTCTCAAGGAATAATCTATTTCGTCTATATTTTTATACAGAAAGATAACTAGGGAAGCTAATGGAAGAAAGTTTGATAGAAGTGTTTGGTAATTAACTAATACTGAATAGCCCCCGCTCTCCCCCTATTCCTGAGCTTATATATATTTTTGATAAAAACAATGGTAAGCATTTTTGAACAAGCGATAAAATTTGAAAATCAGTTTTTGACCATTTTGATTTTTTTGATTTATGAGATTTATTTTTGACAAATAACCCCCCCTCTCTAAATAAACGTTTTAAAATATGTTTTGAATCATTTTTTTAGTCTATTTCAGTGCAAAAAAACAGTCTCAGAAGAGCTATAAACGTGTTTTTTTCTTATTCTGTATTTTGTTCGACAAGCCAATGCGGTGGAGGAGGCTACAGCCTCCCTAGTTATGCTACTGGCTAAAGGGCATAAGTCAAGATGCATTATCTTCAATATACTCCAGAATTACAACAGAACTATGGTATTTTTTCGCAACTGTGACGTAGAATCTCACAGTTGTGAAAAACTTTAAGTTTCAAATTTAGCATTAACTGAATCCTACAAGGCGTAATAGGCTAATACTTGGAATGCAATTTAACAGTAGTTTCACGTCAAAACTTATTTTCACTTCTATCCCTTAAGTCAAGAATATTCACGATATATATAGGCAGTACTTAAATTGTAGGGGGGACGGGGGCAATGACGCCAGAAAATGCCTTCGGATTTCGGCGAAGACCTTTTTTTTATTTTTTGGAGATCACCTTTTTTTGGGCTGAAAAACCGCTTGAATTTCCGATTTCGGCCACAAAATGCCTTCGGATTTCGGCGAAGACCTTTTTTTTTATTTTTTCGAAATCACCTGTTTTTGGGCTGAAAAACCGCTTAAATTTCCGATTTCGGCCACAAAATGCCTTCGGATTTCGGCGAAGACCTTTTTTTTTCAGGAACTTGTCAGGAACAAAAATTGCCTCATTCCATTTCAGGAACAATGAAAATTTGGGTCAAGTTCGTTTGCGGAACAACCTTCCAAAAAATCCTGGCTACGTGCCTGTTTCTCACTAAGGTTCAGTCAACGCTGAAAAAGCGTCCCCCCATGCAAAATTTTACAATTTAAGTACTGTATATAGGTAAAAGAAATAATTCAAAAAATCTATGAAAAACTAACTCGTACGTAAAAATCATATCATAGTAAGAAATTTTCACACAGCATTAAACTAGCGTAATTGCTAAAAACAAAGATGAAGTTTCGGGGATAAACTGGGTAAAATAACTGTGACGTTTAAAAGTTACGCAACTATCGAATTAAAACTTTCTGGAAAGGACTCAGCTAAGCCAACTGCGATAAATAGTTTCGCATTGGTGAATAAACAGCATTGGCTTATTATCATCTTAATTAACTGTACAGTTAGCAAATCATAACATTTCCTAACAGTTATTTCTAAACTGTTACGTAGCAAAGCATTTTAATCAACTCACGGCCGCCGCAACGTGCATTTTGAAGTGCAATTTCACGCCAGCAAAAAATTACTTTTAGGGACTTATTACTTCAACATCATACAAACAAGATGAACTGGCCCAATTTCATAGTGTTTTTTGAAACACAAAATTATTTTACATGTAACTCTAAATTCATGCACTGAAACATTGGCAAAGATTAACTAACAAGCTTTTAACTTAAAATGGTTTCACAAAATAATTAAGATCTCGCAACTAAACTAAAAAGCGCCAATGTTAACTAGATTTGAGTTTACAGATCAAGCAAGGCCAAAACAATCAATGGATAACCTGGAGCAAGTAGAATTTATATAGGAGTGGCTTGAACCAAATCTGAATTTGTCTGCATTTCACAAAAGCGGCGGTTCTGAGAAAGAACCCCAGCTGCAAGTACTATGAGAGTTTGGGGAACTAAGGCCGGAATCACACGATCCACTTTTTTGCACAATGCTTTCGCATCAATCGTGTGAAAGGTTGCGCAAGTTTATTACTCACCGTTGTGGGCAGCTGTCCGCAATTTTATTGAACATCCGTGTGAGAATAAAATTCAGTGTCTAGAAAGTCTTTGTGAGTTCTTGCTGGGACATACAACCGAGTTCTATTTTGCCAGCAAGTCTTCTAAAAGCCGCCGTTCTCAATGAAGAAAACTAAGCTTTTAGCCGTGACTTTAAAGATATTGAGCTGCAGAATGCAAAAAAATATCTCCAAAGTCAACGCAATCAACGATTGCGTCACAATCATCAAGCAAAAATGTTTCAAGAAATTTTATCGCTTTTGACTTAATCGACAGTGACGTAAAGTCAAAATTTGTTCAGGGCTTTATTATATCATCAAACGTATACCATCATCGGTTTCGGGTGCTCTGGAGCCAGTTTAGGTAGATTTTATAGGTCAAAATAAAGCAAAATTTTGGTTTAGGTCAAAATTTGTCAAAATTGTTTAAGAACAAAAGTTCTTTTTCAAAAGCAAACAAACGGTTTTTTTCTTCATTTTTGTAAATATTTGAGAACCAATAAAATGTTATGAGCAATTTTATAAAATAGCTGAATGAAGCTTTGCGACTCAAGCTTCTGCAAATAGTTACAATAAGCATTTAATGTGTGATCTGGTTTTAATCAATACGTTAAAAATTTCCTTCTGACCAAAAAAAAGTTTCCGGCCCAGTTTTCGCTAGTGCCGAATTTGTGATGATTTTAATAATTTTTTGGTTAAAGTTTGATCTGCCCACTGGCCAATAGCCTGTTCCATTTTTAAGCATTTAAGATAAGTTTCAGCAGATAACTTTCGGCTATTTCTGATTTTGTAAGAAACCAAACAAAAACGCTCTTATTCTTATTTAAAAATAATAAAGTTACGAGTTAACCTGAATTCAATTATTGAGCCCTCTGAAACCGCAAGTACCGGAAAGAACATATCTGGTTTAACATTACTTGATCAATCATGCTGGGTTATGCAAATTTATTGGTTATGGATAACATAGTATAAAAAAACACTACGCTATACGCAAAAGAGTTCCACACAAGCAAAGGTATTTTGACATTTTTCATTTATCCATTTCATTGCACGTGGAAAAAAAATTCACGCAATTTGCTCAGAACTCAAATGGCTATTTATTACTTTGGCTGCAGCTTTTCGCTTTTGTGAACGTGCGCGTATCATTTCGGCAAATGAGAAATAACAATAAATCGACAAAGCACATAATACAACCATCGTCACGGCAAATTTCAAAGAAATTACTTAAGTGCTGCTTAAATGCTTTTACAGCAAAAAAACATGTGTGATAGCTTCCGCAATTTGCTCGCTAGAAAACCCAGACGCTTCTCCTTGGCAAAAAGCTGAGCAAAAAAATTGCGTCTAAATGTGATAGCTCAAAAACATTGATACAAGAAAAAAAACTTGATCGTGTGATTCCGGCCTAAGCCTGTAATCGATTTTTGTGAGTTCAGTCCTTGGCCTTTTAGGAAAGACAGATTTTTCAAAAGAAGTGAAGCATCCGCATCCAGCTAGGATTATGTGCAAAATTTTACAAATAATCTAAAACGCATCTTCTACCAGTATCGTTTCTGAGATATTTCATTTCAAAATTTGGAAATCTTCCCAACAGTGCTACCACATGAAATCTGATTCGTAATTTTTAGGATATCCTAAGTAACTTGTAAAAGCATAACATTCGCTGCAACAGTAATTTATGCGATAGCCTTGTATTCGGGTGCTTCCAAACCAGTGATGAACAATACTTTAAACATTATTTGACAAATGAAAAATTAAATGTCAACACTGTTAGAGAGATCTTCTGAACTGGGAAATGAAATACTTCAAAAACAATGTAAAGTTTAAAACACGTTAAAAAGCATGCAGATTTGGTTTGAATTATGTAAGAAACTTACTAAACAAAGATAAATGCAGAAGATCGATGTACAAAATATTTTCAAAAATATGGTATATTCTATATGGGTTATACTTTTTTCAGAACGATTAAGATGCGTCCTAACAAATCGATACTTTTTTAGGAAACCATAAAAATCATCTCAAATCTAGTATATGTAATTAAAAATTCAATGGGAATTCGATTAAAATCAACTAAAATCTGGTTTTCAACAAAAAATTTGATGCGAATTTACAATAAATGCAGTACCGGTATGTAGTAACACACCTCCGTTCTAAAAAAAGGTTTACAACTTTTTGAAGACACTAGCGAAATCATTCCAAATCTGGTTTGTTTTTTTAAAATCATCAAACTAAAGTGATGTAAAGTTTAAAGATAAATGACCAATCATCCTAAACTTGCCAACAAACAAAATTAAACGCACATTTTTAATAAATTCATGCTAAAAAAATGACAAAACTTTTTTTATGCGGCTGGCAAAGTTATTCAAAATCTGGTTTGTTTTATCAAAATTAACAAACTAAAATGATGCTAAAGTGGTTGAAAATAAATGGCAAATCATTCTAAGCCTCATAGGCGTAGCCAGGAATTTTGATCGGGGGAGAGGGGGCAAACTGCAAAACACAGGCAATGACTTCATCAAAGTTTTTGAAAGAAGGAACTTTTAATGGGGCAAAGATAGAGAAGAACGGAAGACCAAATCTAAACAGGAAGTAGATTACTTGGCGGCGAAGGCAAGTCAAATGTTTCATTGTGCTCGCTGTACTACCCCAAAGGTGTAACGAGTTTGTGAGGCCCATCTCCGCGCCATTCTGCCCCAGTAACACAGCCTCTTTTGAAGAACTGTCGCACTGGTGGTGAGCCATTGGCAATAATGCGTCCGTTTGACCGGCCCGAGATTTAAACTTCAGACTTCCCGTTCCAAAGACGAACTATTTAATTACCGTTCGACCAAATGGCCGGCAAATATTAGCCTCTTCTTGATTGCCCTACAAAAGTTAAAATCAATCAAATCTTTCATTAGATACTCGCTGTATTACGCCGAAGCTCATAACGAGTCTGCTGCGCCCATCTTTATGTCATTGCAGCCACGTAGCGCAGCTCTTTTCAAAGAAAGGTTGCAGCGGTGGCGAGCCGTTGGGAACGCTGTGTCCAATTTACCTGGCCCAAGGTTTGAACCTATCACCAACCGCTCCAGAGACAAATATGTTACCGCTCCAGAGACAAATATGTTACCGCTCCAGAGACAAATTGGCTGGTTCCTATACAAAAGACCATAATTTTAAATAACAAAAATTAATGAAAATACGAATTCCATTGGCAAGCGCGTACAGCCATGAACGCATATAGTAGGGGATATTTTTGGGAGGAATGAAGCGTTCAGGTTCTTTAGTGCTCCTTGCTGATTACTTTGACTGTGTTTGTTTCAATGTATTTTTTTGCTTTTTTTCAGTTTTTTTATTATGTCAATTGTGAAGTAGTAAAATAAATATCTTTCTTTCAGCCACCGAAGGCAAGAGGGTCCACCTCATTGCTCAGTGGTTTTTTTGAATTTTTTTTTGTAAAAATTATGTAATTTTTGGCCTATTTCAGTTAAAATAATTGCTTGAAAAAGGCTCTGCATAAATTAGGATTGCACCAATGAATAAGGCGTATGCGTAAATGAGCTTTGTGGAAAGTGGCAAGTAGTAATTGAAAATGACAAGAAGTAATTAAAAAATTTTCAAATCGAATCTTTCATTATACTAGCTGTACATTACACCGAAGCATGTAACGAGTTTGAGGAACTCATTTCTGCATCATTGCGTCTGCGGGCAACATAGATAACCTTTCAAAAAATATTGCAGCATGGCCAACTACATTATCTTTGTTCCATGAGAAGTTCCTTCTTTAGAAAATTTTGATGATGTCAGTGCTAATGATTTGCGATTTGCCTCCCCCCAACCAAAAATCTTGGCTACGTCCATGAGGTTTTGGATAATTTGTCATTTATCTTCAAACTTAGCATTACTTTAATATGGTAATTTTAATAAACCAAATAATATTTCAAATGATTTTGATAGTGCCCTAAAAAACGCTTTAAAAATTTTTAGGACAGAGATTCTTTAGGTAGAATTTATCAAGAATTTGCATTTAATTTCGTTTGTTGGCAAGTTTAGGATGATTGGGCATTTGACTGGTCCTTGAAAAATTTTTTTTTTGTTTTTTTTGGTCTGAGGTGTTTAAAGTGTTCCTTTTGGTGAAAAAACATCACACATAAAATATTTTTGAAAAATTTTGTTATTTGGGGGTAGCTCAACCCCCATACATTTTCCGAGCAAGACAAAATAACCCCAACAGCCATATCTCGAAAACTACATGTGCTAGAGACTTGATTCAGGTGTCAAAAGATGCAGAATGTCTGGTTTCCTCTTCAACTTTAGTACATCATATGGACCAATCTGGTCCAGATTTTATATAAAGTCAGAAAAAACTCATTTTTAGCAAAACACAGCTCATAATTGTAATGTTAATGTTACCGATAAATCAGCAATTGTTCTAGTTGTCGTAAACCGCCAATACGCAACACCTGGTAATTTTCTGCAAAGTTCATTTTTTGCGTGAAAATGAATCAATATGGTGATATATGGATTTTAGTTAGTAGATTAGCAGCCTTACATTAAATGATAAACTGGAAGCAATTCACAATCTGATATTGTCATAGTGATTGGTATCATTTTTTAATCTCAAATATCAGTACCACACAATAGTTCTTCAAGAGCTGTTCAGTGTTCATTACTTAGATTCTTTTTGTTCATGAGCAAAACACTCCTAAATGCTATGCTGCCTCATGGCCCGATTCAAAATTGTTAAGCAAGGTCTGTTTTGAAAATTCAGGAAACTCTTGCAGTGATCAGCAACAACTTGTAAGGCGAAGTGCAACGGTTCTTCATCCTTTGTAAAATGGCCTGAAAAACTTTCTATCAGAGCAATGCCACGTTCAGCATGATGGCTGGTGATGGCCGCGTTGAACTGGTGAAGCTTTTTGCTTCATTAAAGCTGGATAGATGCTTCCACTGATCTGCTGGAAATTCAAGAAAATCATCAGAAAGATGCATGTTTTTGAAAAGAATCATAGAGTTTTTGCTTGTGAAGTCCACTTATGCCGTCTGGTGAATGATTTCCAAGTCAATCGCCACACGTGTTAGAGGATCTCCTCTTTCTTTTTCTTTCATAGCCAAAATCATTTTGTCCTTGGTTCCATTGTCCAATTCATCATTGAATAGTGTCGACCCAACCAATTCTTTTGATAAAAACCACAATTGACTCGCCATTTTTTGTAATGCAGCTGTAGATATTTTCTGGTTGATTATTTGGTAGCTCTCTAATCTTTTCAACAAATTTATATCCCAGCTTGGTGCTATAACTGCGATATTAGCAACTGCCCAACTTTCCACATATACACAAGAGACAAAAATACAAAGTTTCCGATGTGCTCGTTGTTGGGTAGCAGTTAGCTTGAATTGGGAACGAAACATCCACATTTTTAATGAGTAAATACCTTTTTTCATCCACCTCAAATGATGCATGGCAGGAGGAGCTCTAAAGTAAATGCCTTGAGGTGGGACAACTCCAAGAAAACCAAATAAAGCTCAAACAGTTCTTTGTAGTCACCTCTCGGTTGTTTGATTTTGATTGCAATTTGCAATTTGTTCACCATCTCGTCTTGGTAATGAGCAACAGCATTTTTGGTGTAATCATCAGTTGAAGAGTCTTCGAAAAAAGCTTGATCAATAATTTGCCATTTGCATTTAAATTGCTTAAATAAAAAAACATTAGGAGCTGATGAAACTCTCATGGCTTGAGCAAATGCTGCCCCAGCAATCAGTTCCAAGACATGACGGTGGCAACCAATGTGCAGTAACTTACGACAAATAAGTTGCTGCAAGAGCGTACAGGTCCACTTGTGTTTACCAGTATTGGAACTAGTGGTATCAAACCACATTTCCTGAACTTTTTCTTCTAAATTTCAATCTTTTAGCACAGCAAAGATTGCCTTAGCTTGTGCTTTTGCTGTCTTACATTGTAGGTTTGGTACAGCAAGTAGTTGTGACTGGTCATTGCTGGTTACTATTACTAGCAATCTTTCAACAGTCTCAGTACCAACGAGTTCAGGTATAAGCTTACCGTCCCAATGTACTGTACTATCAATGGAAACTTAGGATCAAAATCATCTTTTATCTGTGCAGAGATGGCTTTGCGATGCTTGCGACGATCTCGTCAAATACTGGATCGGTTCAAAACAAGGGTTTGGACTTTTTGTCCAAGACTGCACACAGTTTCACCAATTACATATACACCAGCTATGTCGGATATCATATTGCGGTCTAAAGTTGCTGCAAGTTCTGGTGTTATCACTTCTTTTCGTCCTCGTTTCAAAGAAGTTGATGTTGCACCTTGTTCCTCTTGCTCTTCAGCACTACTTGCACTGGTACTTTCGCCTAAAACTGCTTTAGATTGCCGAATCTTTTTTATTTCTTTTGATTTTCTTTGTTGTTGTCTAAATTCTTCGTCCTTTTATCGTTTTCTGGCTTCTTTTTTTTTTAATGTGATATCTACTGTTGTCATTACTCCAGGCCGTCGTGGTTCTCTTTGCGCTAGCAAAAATTGACGGTCTTCCTCTACAGTAATTATAGTTGATGCATTGGCATGGACAATATCGAACAGATTACTGAACTCTGATTTCAATTTGACCTCTTTGTCTTTTTGTATTTCCGTTGTCTTCCCGCATTTTTGTTGATATTTTTCCATTTTTCAAATAACCCAATTACTTTTTTTATGCAATCATACCAGTAGCGAATTGGAATCCTTGCCTTATCCCAAAATTCTATCACTTTTTCAAGTGTCTTTGTAGCTGATTCTTTAATGTATAGATTCAGTTTGTGTGGTTATACAGAAAGAAGCATAGCACTATTTCATTTGAGGGAGTTTTGATCCTTTTATATCATCTTCATACCTCCCAATAAGATACACATTTTTACGTTTATCACAAGCCAAACTTAGCAATTAACTACAATATACCTGTTAAGACAAAATGATTGATACAAGTTGATGCAAATTTGTGTAAGTAGCTTTGCTTTATTTCACTATTCTTACTGTATTTGGTAATGCTTCCTGCCTCATTTCAAGTGCAAAAAACTTTTGTTACATCTAGGTATGCTGAGCCATGTGGAAATAATGAAAAACTGCTGCTATGCCTGGACTGCTCCTACTTACGACTATAGCTATTTCAGCAGAGAATGAGAGCACCAGCAATGCATTAGCATTATTTACTCTTCATTTAATTATGTAGCCAGAATTTTTTCAATGTCTGCACTAATAGCAGCTGGTTATCTTGAACTGAGGTTCATATTACCACAATTAATTATTTTCACACTGAAATGAACTTTATAGCCACTTCCAGGTGCAACACAATGGCACGTAATTATACAATAAGCTCAATTGCAGCTTTACCAGTAAAACCGACAATGTATTACATTTTTCTAAAAATGTGTTTTTCTGACTTTATGTAAACTCTAGACTAGATTGGTCCATATGATGTACTAAAGTTGAAGAGGAAACCAGACATTCTGCATCTTTTGACACCTGAATCAAGTCTCTAGCACATGTAGTTTTCGAGATATGGCTGTTGGGGTTATTTTGTCTTGCTCGGAAAATGTATGGGGGTTGAGCTACCCCCAAATAACAAAATTTTTCAAAAATATTTTATGCGTGGTGTTTTTTCATCCAAACAAACACTAACACCTCAGATCAAAAAAAAATTTTTTTTCAAGAACCAGTCTATTGGGCATTTATCTTCAAACTTTGCATCACTATTTTGAATGATTTTGGTGGCGTTTCAAAAAAAGCAACTTTTTAAAGATGCTCAACTTTTTTTAGAACGGAGATGTGTTAGCACGAATTTATTAAGAATTTGCGTTTATTTATTTTTGTTGGCAGGTTTAGGATTACTGGTCATTTATCTTCAAACTTGGAATCACTTTAGATTGATGATTTCAATAAAGCAAACCAGATTTGGAATGATTTTGATGGTATCCTTTAAACCTTTGTAGGAAGGAGTGTTTTTAGTACATACTGATACCGCCTACCAGTCATGCGTTTATTATGAATTTCCATGAAATTGTTTATTAAAAACTAGATTTTAGTTGATCTTAATTGAATTTCCTTTAAATTTTTAATTAAATAAACTAGATTTTAGTTGATTTCCAATAGCATTCTGAAAAAGTACCGGTTTGTTACGACTCGTCCTAGACGTTCTAAAAAAGTGCTACTCGTTCTATATTACATGCATTTATTGCAAAACCAAAAAAAGTCAAATTTTTTGAAGTTCTAGTATTTTGGCTACTAATCCAATGTATTACGAATAAAAATAATATGTTGAAAATTTAGAGTGATTCTTGCAATTTTCGTTACCTGGCTAAAACACATAAAAACCTTGATAATGTTTTTAATGTTTCACTAAGTTTAATTGTGCCTTGTTGCAAGTAAGTGACCACTGATGGGACAGCACAGAACGTGTGTCAATAAACGCACACAAAATATGCGCCAAAGACACAATGTAAAGTAGCAATAAATTTCATAGCATACAGTTCTCACACTATTTTAAATGCAAAACACTGGGATTTCTTAAAAGAAACGTGATAATTGGGCATCTTTCAAAGACTACTAACTAACTAACTGAAACTGCGAGGAAAAAATTCAAGAACTTACTTTATTCGTCATTTTGTTGTATGGTAAATGTTATCACATTTTCGGTTGTTACACTGCTTCATCTTAGTTTGTGACTTTAAATTTGGTCCCTTATTGTTACAGGTAAGCAGATTAGACACAATAGGGAAGAGACATTGTCAACATCTGACATATACTTTTTAAGAGGAGTATTATAGAAAAATGTTTGGATTTTGATTGGCAAGTGTTTCTCTAAACTAGAGTAATGATCCACTGATTCATATTGGCAATGTCAAATTAGAGATTGATATTCTGTGTTGGTTGACCTTAGATCTGTTTGAAAGTACACTTAATTTGTAGCATGCTACTACAGTGCCGATCAAACGCACTGTACATGAATTACCGTACTTGTAGATTATCTATGAAAAACACTAAATTTGAAAATATGAATAGCAATGGAAAAAAAGTATGAAGAACAATGGAGCTGGAACTTTAACTCTACGCCTAGGCCTACTCTAATAGCATAATTTCTTCGCTCTTACTCTTGTTTATTGCAAATTCTTGTTGTTATTCAATTAAACCAGCTTTCATATTGAATTGGCAAATCGGGTTCTTCTTAAGCCATGAAAAAATGCTAAACTAATTAATCTGATATATTGCAGTAACAGCACTCAGCTACAGTAACTGCACCCTAGCATGCAAGCTGCTGTCACTATCTGACTATCTTTTGTCTCTTAATATTAAAATTAATGCCCAAGCATGCAAATTTGCTGACTATTTTAGAGCTAAGATTGAACAAATTTATAGTGACATGTCTTACCAAAATTGCTGTGCACTCGATATTATTATGAATGTGGTTAAATCTTCATGTGGTCTAAAATTTTGAAAGTTTGAACCACTATCTTTAGCTGGTTTGAAAGCTTTAATTGAGTCTATGCCATCTAAGAGTCTATGCCATCGTAATCTTGATCCACTGCCAACCAGTATTCTCAAGAAGTGCATTGATTTATTACTTTCTGCTATTCATCATACCTTTAATCTTTCATTGAGTCTGGGTTACTTTCCAGATGTTCTCAAAAAACTTGCGTTGCTTCTTTGATGGAAAATGAGAACTTGGATAATAATAATACTGTATTAAAAATTTCAGGCCAGTCAGTAATTTACCTTTTCTTGGTAAATTAATTGAAAAATGCGTTTTTACCAAGTTAATACATATCTGCGTAAAAATTCATTGTAGGGCTATTTGCAATCAGGTTACAGATTGAGTTGCAGCTGTGAGACTGCCCTTGTAAAATACATGATGATATTTTGTCAATTTCAAACGCCAAGTCAAATGCAGTAGTTCTTTTGCTTGATTTGTCAGCAGCTTTGGTGCAGTTATTCATGATTTCTCGCGAAGTAAATTGTCTGCTGAATTTGGTTTTTCTGATGTAGCTTTAGAATGTTTTTCAACATATTTAAATAATAGGAGCAACCGCTTTGTTAAAGGTGCTGGCTGTGCTTCTCATACAGTTGATGCTAAGTCTGGTGTACCTCAGAGTTCAGTTTTAAGGCCATTCCTTTTTACCTTATATTTTAAAAGTTGTGAATTAATTGCTAATTCACATGGTTTTGGTGTGGATTCATATGCTGATAATATGCATAGTTATTTTTCTTTTGACAGAGATTCTTTTGTAGACATGATTAAAAACAATTCAAACATTTTTGCATAATTGAAAGCATTGGATGGTTTGCAGTTTTCTAAAACTGAATAAAAGTAAGACCACAGTTATCGAAATTTTATCTAAGCGTAACGTCGAATCCAATATAATTTTTAGCACACAAATTGGTGATAGCTGTTTTTTTGCCTATGCCTAATAATTTTGTCAAAATTCTTGGTGGAATATTTGATGGCAGACTTAATCCTGAAAAGCACATCAGTAAAGCGGTTTGTGCTTGCTTCGCCAATTTACGTAATTTAGGCAGAATTGCATCTAAGCTTTCTAAAAATCTAAAAGTTCAGCCAGTTCATTCTTTGATATTGTCGATTATTGATGATTGCATTGCCTTGTTTTATAGCTTACCAGAATATTTATTGCACAAATTGACAAAAGTTTAATATGCTTTAGTGAGATTTATTTTCGGACTTTGTGGTTCTACTAGGCGTATGCATAATGCTACCATACTTGAAAAGCGTTCATTTTTTACTAGTTAAATATTGTATAGAATTTAAAATTGCTTTACTCACGTCTAAGTGCCTGCATGATTATGCTCTTTCGTATTTGAAAAATTTAATCAACTCTTCTTCGGTTTTGGCTAGATACAGCTTGCGTGTAATGATGATAATTGGTTGCTTCAAACGGTAGCTAGCTTAAGCTTTGCTAGATCCCTATATAATTATGTTTTCGTAAGCATCACTCAAGGTATGGAACTCGTCGCCACTATTTCTTCATGAAATTGAAACTTTGTCCCACTTTAAAAAACATTCAAAAGCATTTTATTTTAATTTAGCGTTTGAGGATGTTACTACTGTTTGATGCTAGTGTTTGGCTGCTTATTGCTGAAGAATTAGTACCTCTGTTGTGTACCAACTTTATTTCTGTAAAACCATCTAGAAAGCTAGTTGAAAATTACTGCGACCCCTTAGTTAGATACATCGAAAATTGTTGGTGTTATCTCAAGGGGGATATTGCAACTATTTTTATCACTGTTTGCTTTGCCATACATTCTCACTAATCGTAATATTAGTAGACTAATGGGCTAAAAGTTGTCGCTGATTGTTTAACGCAAGCTTCGAAGAATGCTTTCACCGAATCTGCTTTGAATAGCCTACTCTTAGTTATGCTGACAAAAAGATTATCTCCGTCTTACACTATACCTTAACTTGCGCATACGCTAGTAACCTTGAAGAGTTCCGACATGACCTGAACTATAAGTTGCGCAGTCATACCTGAGCAGTTTTAAATAGTGACGCAGCAATGACCTGGGACTATATAGCCTTAAGCACTGAAATGTGGATCAATTTGGAAATATGCCCCCTGGCTAGGCTACTGATTGTTATATCATCGATCAAGTTTAACACTGTATCACTTGCTTGATTCTGTTCTGCGAAAAAATAAATGAGTAATTTTGTCCTTTGTCCAAAGCGCTAAATCGATGTTTTTTTGATGCGAAAACCAAACCATTTTGAAAAAAATTAGATGGGAGTTTGTCAGCAAACCGAGTGAAAGATCGACCCATAGCTAATGCCGTGACGCTCTAGAGTACTTTTCGTCTACCATGAAATCAGCAATTATTCAAAAATATCTCATTTTGGAGCCTTCAGAAAAACAGAAATCCCACACAATGTCAAAAAATTATCAACGTCATCGTTTCTGTTCCTAAACAAAAATAACCCGTCAGGTTAAACCATTGAAAAGTCAATTGTTTGTGTCACATTGCGTCAGCACCATTTAAGTTTAAATATCCATCCGATGTTGCCAGACAAATGTGAGTGAACAAATGGAACAAAATGGAGGCTTTTGCAAAATACGTTTAAAAGCTGAAAGATTGCATATATGGCTTAAATCTTTTAAGTGACTTGGCTAACAACAAAGCTTGGGCTCTTTTTGTCCCCCCTGATTGTGTCAATGATTAAAGCATGTTATATTGTTTCATAAATCTTCAATAAAAAAGCAAAATGTTTAGTTTGCTGCAAAGAAACTATAGCTGTGAGTATTTAGCTTCCCAACTAGAGCTGTTCGAAAAATTGATTTAGGGAGAATTCATTTGGGAAGGTTTCCGGGAAGGGGGAATGGCAACCCCAAATTATGTTAAAGCATTTCGTCTCTTTTAAATATTTACTAAGCGCATAAAGAATTACCACTCTAGCTTAAGTTGCTCAAAATTAGTGACTTTTTGAGAATCCTTTTCGGGGTCCACTGGGGGATACCCCTTTACTAAGTCAAAGTATTTGTCTCTTAAACGTCTAGTGACATCAAAAAAACTGGCACCCTAGGTAAGCCATTCAAAAAAGTGATTTTTGGGTGGTCAATTTTGGGGGTCTCCTGAAGAGGATGGTATTCCCAAACTATTTCAAAATAATTGTCTGTTAAATATCTACAGATAGTTTAAGCCATTAAAAAAGGTTAAGCCATTAAAAAAATTAATTTCTGGGGAGTCCATTTGGGGATTCCCGGGAGGGATGGTACTTCTAAATTATGTTAAAATATTTGTCTCCTAAATATCTACTGATATTAAAAAAACTGGCGCCCTAGTTTGAGTCATTCAAAAAACTGATTTTTTGGCCCCCATTTTGGGGAAGTTCCCAGGGAAGTGACCCAAAAAGATTTCTGGAGACAAAATTGCGTTTGCAGCTCAAGCTCAACAGCTTTATCCAAAAATTATATTTCGATATTTTGTGGTTTAGAAGAAAAAGAACGTACAAGATTTTGGAAGAAAATAAAGGACAAAAAAAAACGGAAAAAGAAAAAAACGCGGCCGAAGTTGGGTTGGTTGCGATGAAAGGGTATCTTAAGACATATAACCGTGTAAAATATTTTTTGCTGTACTTCAGTCGTTTTTTAATAAGACCGCTTTTTACGTCAAACCTTCTTGGCGGTTTTCCGGTCCTAAAACCAAAGTTCCATGATCTATTGCCTCGAAACAAATAAACAACTCATTAATTTCAAACCGCTGTCAAAATTTCATGCAGCTAGATCTAACCGTTCTTGAGTTATAAGCAAACGTTTGAAACTTAATTTGCACTCATTAGTTTGAAAAAGGCCGAGTAAAGACAAAGGAACACGCGACGCAAGCGTTGTTCAGTCCAATAAACTAATGTGTATTGTTAGTAACAGCTTTAACAGGAACATACAGTAAAATTCGTCTCATTCGTCATCATTTAATTCGTCAGTTCGCTTGATTTGTCACATTTTCGTTAGTCCCGACAAAATTTTTACCTTATACATGCATTCAGTGTGGCAACTAATTGTAAAACCGAAAATCAACAAAAAGAGAAGAACCAGAAGAGGAACCAGAGCAGGTACTGATACCCGACAAAAGACAAGCCATAAAATTCCATCCATTACCAGTGATCCCTTACTTGCTCAAACCAGCAAGCTCCACCTTGCTCAAAATCAAAGCACTTAATTCAAAAGAAGTAATTTTTTAAATCTAAGGACCGACCTAGTGAAAGAAACAAATGTAAGTGGTGTCTTCTTGAATTTCTGCTGATTAAATGCTAGATCTGTCAACAACAAAACTTTGGCAATTTCCGATTTTATTCTTTCCAAAAATATTGATATTTGTGCAATTACTGAAACATGGCTTGCAGACCACACCTCATCAGCAGTGCTGAACGAGCTAATCCCCAAGGGCTCAAAATTATTTCATCGTCCACGTGCAGGCAAAAGAGGAGGTGGATTGGCTATTATTTTTAGAGATACTATTGCAGTTAAAGAATACTTTTTTAGAGAAATTAATTTTTCCAACTTTGAATCCCCAAACTGCAGTATAGCTTTGAACAACAAGATTACTTTTATTGGAATCATTTACAGACCACCACCTTCAAAATCAAATGGCTTCTCAAACTCTTGATTTTTTAAGGACTGGGAAGATTATCTTAATCATTTAATGCTTTTAAAACAGGATATTTTATTAACTGGGGACATAAATTTTTACTTGGAAAACTCAAATTTACCTGACACTAAGCACTTGATTTCGATACTGGATTCTCACAATTTTTCCTCAGCATGTAGACACTGCTACTTATGTATGTGGGCATATATTAGGCTTTGTAGCAACTTTGGAAACTTCTTCTTTACTATCTGGAAAACCTGCTGTACATGAGACTTTTATAGCTGACTCCATATCTGGAAAAACCTTAGACCATTGTGCTATAACTTGCAAGCTTGCTCTTTCTGTTAAATCAACCAAATGCAAAACTATTAAATACAGAAATCTGAAAGCCATTGATGTTGATGTATTAAACAATACTATATCTCAGAAGCTATCATCTGTTCAACTGATTTAAGATGTAGATACACAAGTAAATCTTTACAACAATACTGCAACATCTTGACGTCCTTCGTGGTCGACTCCTGGGAAGCCATGTCAACTTCCACTTTACAACAATGTTATGACTTAGGCTCTGGACACTCTAGCTTCTATTGTAGAGAAACGTATTCAGATGCACATTACTTTTCCTTGGTATAATGTTGATCTGAAAAATGCTAAGAAATTATGTCAAAAATTGGAAAGACTGTGGAAGAAATCAAAATTATTATCTCACAAAATGGCTTTCAAAGAACAATGTTCTAAATTCAATAAACTGCTGTACAATTCTAAAAAATCTTTTATTTTTTCCAGCATCAAAACGTACAAAAAATTCACTAAGAAACTGTATCAAATAGTTGGCAAATTCCTAAAATTTTGTTCATCAAATAAACTGCCTCAGAACTGTCCTGCACATGAGCTTCCAAAGGCATTTGCTACTTTTTTCAAAACAAAATTTTTATGTTGCATCAAGATTTAAGTACTGATCCATCTGCTGTCTGTGCTCTTGAAGAGAATGATTGGTCTTTGATGGAACTACTTTTGACCAGTTTAATTCTGTCACCACTGTTGATGTAAACAACATTCTGCACTCATTAAACTCTACAAATTGCAAATTAGATCCGCTTCCTGCTGTCCAACATCGAGTCAAATTCAAAATTCTGATGCAAGTGTTTAAAATTTTGAATGGTCAGTCACCTTTACATCTAGTTGATTTAATATCTAGACATGTACCTACTCGAGCCTTGCGTTCTCGTGATACAAATCTTTTGGCTGTACCACGCTCCTCTTCAAAATTTGGTGATCGTAGATTTAGTGTAAGTGGCCCTCGGTTATGGAACGATTTGCCTACCTACATAAAAAAATGCTGAATCTTTAACTCAGTTGAAACTTTGCTGAAAACTTATCTTTTTACTCAAGTGTTTGTTGAAACTTAGATGTACTTATATATTTTGCTATGCTCAGTATTAGTATTTCGAGACTCATTTTATGGTGTTCCATTATCCTTTCAGACTGTGTACTTAATGTGCTATAACTCCAACAACTGATTCCGCTACTTGTTTATTTGTAATAGCACTACTATACTTTAATATTGACTAGGCCAGTTGACCCGCAACATAGTGTTTCAGCTTTTCCTACGTTTTTCATTTTGTGCTCTAAGGTTTGCCTAAAGTCAATGCATTTTAAGGTTGCTTAATTTTCTTGATCTATACTCCCTTGCTTGTTTTCTTGTTTGTGTTTTCTGTAATCTTTTTTGTTTCCTTTTCGGTTTCCAGAGTGAGGGTTAATATCTTTTTGATTTTGTTTAGGGAGATAAAATGCGAAAATAAACAAAAATCGCTCTGAATATATTTATATTTTTTTACTGTGCTGTTTGTGTAAATTGTTTTTCGATTTTCTGTAAAGCGCCTTTGATCTGATTCACTTCAGGAAAGGGCGCTATACAAATTCCCGTTATTATTATTATTATTCCAGTTCGTCTAATTCGTCAGTTCGCTTAATTCGTCTCATTTTGCATCCCCGAGAAACTTTTTGTTTGGCTTATTCGTTATTATTTTGCAGATTCGATTCAATGTTCAAGCGATATTGACAGCTTTGGTTGTAACTGCATAATGAATTGATTCACGCAGTCTCAGTGGTTAGTTCAATACGTGTGAGATTTCATACAAACAAAGAGTCCTAATCGGATTAATAGTCCACAGGAAAATCTCACGGCAGCTACACAAATGGACGAAATGCGAGGCGCGTTTTAACTACAAAACATTAGAAAAGTTTAGAAAAGTTTCAGCGGATTAAGGAGTTCAGAAAAGTTTAAGCGGAGTACAGTAATACTTGAGATTAAGTGTAAAAAAAAAGAGCACCTAAAGTTTAAATACTTAAAATTAAGAGTTAACCGTAAACAATTGTGCTTTCTCGTTTCATTAACAAGATTATTGCGAGAGCGAAGTTACAGAAATCCAATGTCAAATAAAAGATCTAATTACGTAAGCTTATATCGCTTTATTTTCAGCAATAAACGTGCATTATATTCAACAATATACGTAACAAACTTCCTTAACAGCAAAATAACGGCCAAGTAAACAAGCCGTTATGGAGTTTTTACCTGTTCGCTTAATTCGTCAGTCAGCCTAATTCGTCACTTTTTTTCAATCCCTTGGAGGTGACGAATTAGGAAAATTCTACTGTACTCAAAAAGTTTAATTTTATTTTTTGCTTGCGTTCAGTATCCCATTAAAATCTGAAAGTGTATTTTCATGTTTATTTCGGTATTAATTTTGAATTACCACTAAGCTGTTAAAGCCAGTGAAACAAAATTTGAAAGGGGCTACATTCAATTCCTGACCTGACTCTCTCCAGCCATATACTTGACCAACGCATTTTTCATCTTTCATTTTTTTCGTTATACTCGCTGAATTACGCCGAAGCGTGTAACGAGTTGGCCGAGCCCATCTCCGCGTCATTGCGCCCGGGCTACACAGCTCCTTTCGAAGAAATGTCGCAGCGGTGGCAAGCCGTTGGCAACACTGCGTCTGATTTGACCGGCCCGAGATTTAAACCGCAGACCTCCCGCTCCTGAAACGAATGCATTACCGCTCGACCAACTGGCCGGTTACACATTTTTTATAGAAAGCAAATTCCTAAATATCTAACTCCTAAACCAAAAGTCACAGGAATTCCAAATTTGATATGCGGGTTGGTGTTTACCAAAACTTTTGAAATATATTAGTTTTGAGTAGATTACGTCATTATAATGACGTCGGTGCCATATTTTTGAAAAATGAGGTAAGTTTTTCAATGACGTTATAAGCAGTTTAAATTTTGTTCCTAGTTTTTTTGAAGCTGAGTCAGAAAATATCTAAGTCAAACTGGTTACGTTACAAAAAGGTTTTAAGTCGTTGTTTAAGTTAAATTTGGTCAAAAAATTATTCACATTTAGACAAGTAACTACGGAAAACCCCAAAATTGGGAACCTTTTCCTTACCTCTAAAACTTTAAATTTTCAGCAGTTTTAGTGAATAAATTTGCCTGAAAACCAAGTTGATTTGAAGTAAAAAGCTCATTTCTTGATATATCAAGAAAACCACATAAGAGGGGGGCATTTTTGCCTCCCCCTTACTCCCGTGGAAAATAAGACCAAGTTAGGTATAAAAATGCATTAGCGTGATTGCTTTTCTTTATTTTGAATAACTTTCATGTGATGTGACTACATAATGCTATTTTTACTAAATTGCGATGCAGCAATAATAACTGCTTACAAATAACCGTCAAGACTTACAGCAAGGTTGTATTGGTTTGCAACGCCTGAACAAAATGCCTTTTGCTGCAAGTACAGTAATGTTGTTTTGATTCAATTTGTTTTTCACTTTCGCTTTTGTTTTTCAATTTTAGTAATACTTGAAGACATTGCAACCGCCGTTATTTACGCTCATAAAAATGGTTTTCTTTCGCTATAATTCGGCAATCTTTGCTTTAAGAGCCATGAGAATATTTAAAAAAATAATTTTATTGAAAAATAGAAAACTGTAAAATTTTGCAAAAAAGAAGCGAAAATCGCGCAAACAACACCGGATTCAGATTCAACTTACTAAAAGTATGAAAGAATAGATTGTATTAAAAACGCAACAAATATTTTTGATAGCCTTCTAGTTAATATTGCACTTACCTGGGAAAAACAGTGAGAGTCACAATTTTTTCATCAGGATGTAACAGTTGTTGAAACTCTTTTCTCCTAGAAACGATGTAAAACAGTATTAATTACGCTATAGTAGATAGTTATGAGTAATGTTGCAAAAAAAATACTAACATGTAATAAATATACAAACATTTCAAAAGCTATAGACAGTATCCAAAGCCTCAGTGGCACAATTAAACCATAAACTCTTTATTATACTAGACTGAAAACTGACAGTTTTGCTTTTTTTTTTAAAGGTTCACTAGATCTAGGAATAGGTCAAATCAAATTAGCCGAATACGCGTGACCGCAAACAAACTTCGCAACAAGAGCAAACTTTTTCCTTTAATGCTGTTTTCTTTTTCTCCGCGCGTCTGCTTCTAGTCTACTAAATAAAGAGTATATGATCAAATCTATGATCAACAGCCAAATATCTATCGTTTCAGAGTCGACTTCCGTCTTTTATTTCTCGGCAGTATAGCTAGAATTACAAGTATGAACAAAAGCGTAGAAAAACAATAAATCTCAAATTAATCACATCACGACAAAATTTAGAAAGTTTACAATATATATTTATTTTTTTTATTATGGAAAATATTTATTAATTACAATATTATAAGAGATATACTAGTAGGAAAAATATTTTCCAATAACATGTCTTAGACAGCTGTTTTGACTAATTTCAAGGCTCTTAAGTAAAGAGGCCCAAATGACAAATATCACCAGTGATAAAAACCTCCGAAACATACATCTTTACCAATTTATCAATTAATAAATAAATGTATCAATTAAGTTCATTTTTCATTTTGGCCTTGCTAGCCAAACTGAAGAGCCTTAAAATTAGGCGTAACAAATGTTTAAGGCATGCTAATGGAAATTAGCTTTCGTACTAGTATATCTCTTATGTTATTGTGATTACTTCATATTTTCGATTAAAAAAATTGTAAATTTAGATTCTGTGGTGATCGGACTAATTAGCAATTCATGGTCTTTCTACGCTCAAGTTTATGCCTGTTAGTCCTTGCTCTACTGACGGAGAATAAAATACGAAAGTCGATTCCGGAACAGCATGTCTTAGGTTGTTAATCATCGGTTTAATTGTGCCTATGAAACTCTGGATACTGTTTATAGTTTATCATTAATTTCTCAGTACATTGTTCTTAATAAATTTTAAAAATTATTCAAAACAAAATCAAAACACTGTTTTTTAGCGCAATACTGCAATGCATGCTTCTTTCTCTCTTTTTAAACATTGAAATTAATTCAGCTACTTTCATGAAATCTAGATATGTACCAGTGCTTAAGCATAAGTTGAACAACCCACTAAGAAAAAAAGAAATAGCAGGATTTTGGTGCTTTATGAACTTGGTCTCAATATCTATAGTTCTTCTAGCTTTCCTATTTTAAGTTTTTTAACTAATTGAACACTTCTTGTTGACAGTTAGGCAAAAGAAACATAGAGTTGTTCATTTTTTTCATTGACCTTTTTGAACTTTCCAAGTTACTGGAGTTATTTGGTTGTATAAAACCGTCGTTTCTTTCCCAATGTTAACGAAAAAGCCATTAAATTCTTCAGCTATAATTTGTGGTTCAGTGACAGTATCACCATTAGTCAATTTCAGTTGATGGTTGCACGGTCCTGCGCCGTTTAATATTGGTCAATTTGTGAACCACATTACAAGTTTTGTTTGGGGTTGCCTTTGTTTTCATTCAATATGCAAGTCATCGAGCTTTGCTTGCTTCACAGTAACTGCCGGCGTAATGCGTTGTGAAATGCTTTGTATTGTTTAGTCATCACAAGGTCGACTTTGTTTTTATGAAGTCGATCAAACATTTTTTTTTGCTCTGAATTGATTTCAATAAATTGCCTGTAATCCACGGTTCAAGACCCATCTTATTTTTTTTCTTGAGGTTTTCTCAGATCAGCAAATTCATCAACTACATTTGTAAAACTTTTAACAAACCCTTCATAGAGCTCATTTACGTTTGTTGCTTTATCTTCACAAAAAAACAAAAAACCTCATACTTCACTGCAAGACAAGTAAAAAATCATATGATATAAGCTTGGTCATATCTATAATGAATGTTTCATTATTATTTTCACTTCGTTTGTTTTTGTAAGATATTGTAGCCGATACTCCACAATGATCACTAAGATCTGATATTAACACACCTGTAGCCACTTTTCTTTGCTTATGATTTGTGATCACATTAGCTTTTACGATTTTAGATGTTTTGATCTTGTTGGCACATTTATCAAACAAGAACAGTTGCAGATTAAGAGCATATTGGCATATTTTCAAGTCGCATTTTGAGAATGAATTGATTTATTGATTTATTTATGTGGTTGATAAATATATTTTGATACACTTTCAAATTCCAATCCTTTGCTGTATCAGAAAAAAAAAAATTTTGCTCTCTATATGGGAAAACAAAAATTTTTTTTTTGAGAATCTCATCATTTAACATGTGTCGGTCGTTCACTGCGCTTGCTTCTTAGCAAGCTACCATCTACAGTTTAGATTTAGCGATGTCAAAACAAACATCACATTTAAAAAATCGCGCTCGAGTAAGCGCTATTGCTGCTGCACGAAAGCCAATAATTTTGCGCGATTTTATGTCAGAATGGTTTTCGTGCGGTTAATGCACACTAGACTAATTTTCATTCATTGAAAAGCGAGAGCGCATAATAAATATTCGTAAGAGAGGCATATTTGAAGACTATTCAACGCGTTTTTATGGCTTGCATAAGTGCGGCCCGTTCTACACCAGTGCTGGGCACCGCAAATTTAAACTTTAGTCCGCAACCGCAAATTCCGCGAAATAGCAATGGGTGGTCTTTTGGTGCGGTAATTTTTTGCACTTCCGCAACCGCAAATGACTTTTTTCTTCCGCAAACTTGAACCGCAAACTTTGCTGTTTTTTTCCCTGGTTTGATAAATAGAGGAGACCTTTGGCAATATAACAATGCTTGATATTTTCCATATCGGTGCAGACCTGTAATAAACATCAGTAAGTTTTCTTCGGTTTCTTTAATATTCTGCTTTTGTAAGTTATAATATACATGTCAGTAGCAGAGCCGAGTGGAAATGTACGCAGGTTTGTTTAAACAAAATTGCGACCGGAGTTGGATTACGGCTGCGACTCTGGTGGCTGGAGTAGACACTTGGAAGAAAGTAATTTTACCTGCCAGTCACTTTCATCGCTCGTTCTAACTTCTAACTACAGTATGTTCGTTGAGTTGAAAATCCTTATTTGATTTACATACTTTTACAGTACATGTACTTGTCATATTGGAGAAACAGAGATGCACAAATCCTTATTGGGTCGCGGAAAAGTAAAAACTCGAGACGCACGAACTTGCGTTTTTGCGTTCTTGAAAATGATACTTTACAAACATACAGACTTGTATTTACTGCTTGAGTGACAGAATGGAGGGGGGGTTGTCGATGTCACTTCCTCCTCCCTTAATCACACAAGGCAATTTGCAGACTTAGTTTCAAACGTGATAATTGCAGTTAGCGTTGTTTTTTTTGCTCCTGTGCTGGTGCAAAAAATTTTTAAATTGTTTTGAAAAGTATTCATATAAAGGCAAACTTTTGCAAAGATGAAAGGTGCTAGGTCTAAGAAGAACAAGCCAAAAGTTCGGTTCCTTGTTTATTTTATTTCAGTTGCAATACAGTCCTGATCAATGGTTACATGAAATTCCTACGCTTGAACTTCTAGTCGAATTTTGGATAAGAGCAGTCTTATAAAAGCTTTCAAGTTTTATACGCAGACGTTAGCGTACCTAAGAAGAAGGCCACTGTGCCGTGGTCTTCCCCTCAGACCCTAAAAATGAAACAGATAAAGCAAAACCAAGCAGTTCTAAGAGGATGAGGATGCAAAATAAATTCAAGATGCAAAATTCTAAGAGGATGCAAAAATAAACGGATCTTTATTTTGGTTTGTTTTCTTCCTTCACAAATGACCTAGCTTTTTTAATTCGGTATTGCTTTTGAAGCATTTTCCTTTTACGATTTCATTCTTCAAGTAAGTCTCGTAAAAGCATTTTATTAAAACTTGCTTCCAGGATGCACGAAAACGCGTATTTTTAGTGTAATTTTAAAAAGTTTTTCCTGAGCATGCCCCCGGACCACTCTACAATGGCCTTGCATTCGGCACTTTCCATAACATTGATTTGTAGCGTCACAGTGCGACGAAACTTTAAGCCCCCGACGGAAACTTTTTGTTTACGCCACTGGGTGCAGATATTAATTTTGTTTGAAAACCCGCTCTCATTTAAAATTTTATGTTTCTCTTTAGCGCTGAGCAGTCAGCACTCAGCACTTAAAGTAATCGCAGAAATAGAAAATTTGGGGTTTAAGTCTTGGTTATCGGTATGTAACGTAGGTTCAATTAACGGTCACTGTTAAATTAGAAATTTGTTTCGACAGTGACCAGTTTGTTGGTGGTGCCAAAAATCTTTAAGATCAATGTGCCGTAGTAATGTACCCGCCAAAAAGTTTGTCAATATGGTTAACTTTGCTCGTGAATCTTGGAAAATTTTGGGGTAACGCCGCCAACTGCTCAGAAATTTATGCCATTTCTTAAATAAAAAATAGGCTAAGCTTTTTGACGCATCGTTTACACAATACACATACCTTGAAATATAAAAAAAGCAAAGTGTTGTAGTATACATCACCAAATATCACAAAATTATTCAGGATACAGAAATGTTTTTCAGGTTTCTAAAGCGAGCAATAATATTAATTTCCAAAAATCTTTGGAAATTTCTTGAGTGGCAGCGCATATACAGCTGTAGTCTAAAGCATGCATTCCAAACAGACGATCAACGAAACAAAAAGACTAAAAAGATACAACAAAGATTAAAAATGTTGGTAGGCCTGCATCCTATTTTTTTACTAAAGGTGCTGGGCATGTCATCAAAGTCGTCTTGTGCAACCCTTTGCCACTTCCAAAAGTCCAAGTTTTCCTTCACAAAAACAAGCTGCTAGAAGTTTCTTGACCTTAAGCCAACTCATTTTGCTGTAAGAATAGCAGCACCTCTGGGAAATAATCATTCCACAGCAGAGGAACTTTGTGAGAAGGTATTGTACATTAGAAATACATCCACCCAAAACTGTCAATACATTGAATCGTAAATACCAGAGGTGGAGTCCTCGAGGACGTCCTTGGCCTCAAGGACGTCCTCGAGGACAGATTTTGATGTCCTTGGCCTCGAAGCCTCAAGTCCGCAAAAATTGCCCTGTCCTGGCTCAAGGACAGCACTATTTTTCAGTTGTTAAAAGTTTGTGGAGCGCCTGAAAAATTTTTTGGAAAGCGGTTTTTTCTGGAGATCGCCTGAAAAGTTTTTCTGAAGTTCTTTTTTTTTTTTTTTGAGAGCACTTGCGCTTGTGTCCTTGGTCCTTGGCCTTGGCCTTAAGCATTCTTGTTCTTGGCCTCAAGAGTGTCTGTCCTTTGTAGGGCTGTTCTTGGCCTTGGCCTTGGATTTTTTTGTGTCCTTGGCCTTGGATTTTTTTGTGTCCTTGGCCTTGACCTCGAGCCTTGTGTCCTCGACTCCACCTCTGGTAAATACGTATTTTTTTGAAATTGCAGAAACAATCTCAGTGATGTTGTTCATTTGCGGATTTGCGGTAGATTCCATTTTTTTACCGCAAATCCGCAAATGTTTGCGGTAAGAAATCGGTCCACAAATCCGCAAACCAAATCCTTGAGTCCGCAATTTGCGGATTTGCAGACTTGTGGACCGGTTTGCGGAAGTGCCCAGCACTGTTCTACGCTGTGCATCAAATTGTGAGCGTACGGGCTTATCCTTCATTTACCAACCATGCAGCAGCTTCTATGCTGGTAATACGGTGGGACGTTATGTGTACTGAATTTCTATTTAAAATAAACTAAAAACACTTTTGTTTACTTACAATTTTGCGCCGAGTGCTATATACTGGGCCTATATTTGCAGGGCAAAATCTTTTTGCAATTAATAGATTGTTGTTTTTTTTGTTTGAGATTATTTAAGAACCAAGTTGAAACAATCAAGGTGTCTAAAACAAAAATGTAGCACTTTAAATTTTTAATAAATCTTTCTTTCACATTGCACTAATAACTTTTTTGCCAATAAAAAACATCTGTAATTATTTCGACTTAGTCTCTTCATTTTGGTAGTGATTGAAATAATCTACAAATCCTCTTTTTTGATCAGAGATGGCAATCGCATCGCATCCATAACTTTCTGGGATATTTTTTTGAACTGCGATGCGATTTTGCGATGCGTTTTAGAAAAATGGATACAAATCTTTTGGCGATAACCTAAAAATGTTTCTATGAAATAAAATCGCAGCTAGCTTGCCATTATCCTTTTTTTTATTAATTTGAAATTAAAGTTTGTATCCCAAAAAATGTAAAATAAAGCTCATCCAAAGCAATACTTTATTACACATTGTGATTGTTCCACAACAAATGCCAAAACATTCTCAAACTTTTGCCAAAAATGTAACTTTAGACAAACTATTTTAATACTGACACGCAACCAATCATTATCATCATCACTTTATTTACATTATTTACAAGAATTACGCTGAACGTTTTCGGCAAAGCACGATGCCCTTGTCAAAGCATCTAACCACATGTAATAAACTACTAGTTTTCACATTGAATAAAATCAAAATTGATTAACGCTTTCGCTGACTTTTGCTGTCGTTAAAAGTTCGAATTGAAACCAACTAATTATGTCAACAAATGCGGTCTGGCAAATGAAACAGTGTAGTTAAACGTTGGACAAACGGACAAACTTTTTCGCCGGTTTGCCCAACGTTTAACTACACTGTTTCATTTGCCAGACCGCATCTGTTGACATAATTAGTTGGTTTCAATTCGAACTTTTAACGACAGCAAAAGTCAGCGAAAGCGTTAATCAATTTTGATTTTATTCTATGTGAAAACTAGTAGTTTATTATATGTGGTTAGATGCTTTGACAAGGGCATCGTGCTTTGCCGAAAACGTTCAGCGTAATTCTTGTAAATAATGTAAATAAAGTGATGATGATAATGATTAGTTGCGTGTCAGAATTGGCAATAGTTTGTCTATGGTTAGTCAAGACAACCTCTCTACCCAAAAATGTAACTTGTGACGAAACCGAAGGAATAAAAAAAAAAAAGAGATGAACATTCGCATTAATCGAAAAAATCTGCGATTTTTTTTTTATATTCTGTGATTCGATATGGATCTCGATTTTTTTGCTTGTTTTGATGCGATAAGTTGATGTAACATTTTTGGTAAAAGTGCGTGCGAAGCGATTTTCAAAGAGATGCGATGTGATTGCAATCTCTGCTTTCGTGTCATGCGGTCATTTAAAAAGATACTGCTTGATATCAGTTTTATTGACTAAAATAATAAAGAGGTTCCCAAACCTTATTTCATTATTCCCCTCATCCGTGAAACTAGATTTAATCCGTTTGAATTCGTACCATTGGCAACTCAGCGTATTGAGCATGAAATTTTGTAAATTGACAATTTCTGTCGAATAAGCTACGCGATGTTTAATTGTCGAACTTCGAGTTGCTTATTCTGCAGAAATTGCCAATTAAGCATATTTCATGCAGAATAAGCAACGCGATGATTGATGATCTGCAAAAAAATTTGAAAAGTGATCGTTCTCTGATGTCATGAAAGTTGGACTCGCAGGGTTGCCAATGGTTATGATTTAAACGGATTAAATGTATTTTTGTGGATAAGGGAAATATTGGTACAAAGTTTGGGACTCTTTGTTACTTTAACTAGTTCTCATATCTTCAATAAAAGTATAAAATCTCGAGCTGTATTTCTTTGAACTGACAGCAAAGTTTTCAAAAAGATGTTGACTTATCCCAATTGGGAGTCTCCTGATAAACTGCGTAATTTCAGTCGATAGTTTTTGAACAGTTTGGTGATGGTAATGACCCAGCAAACATGCACAATTGTCCCAACTTCGGCAGCGTAGAATAAACGTTGGCGATTTTGTTAACGTTTTGCTAGCAAGTTCAAGTTATTTACTTGTCGCAAACCATCAATGAACTTAAATATACAGATGAATATGATAGTTAATAATAAGGCAATGGCTGCCACAGGGTGGCAGCTGCGAAGTGACCGCAAGGTCTTCGAGTCACCGCCACCCTATTCGTTACGTTGATGACATATACGCGATATACGTCACTGAAATTTTGTAGATAACCACAAACAGAAATATTAAAGAAACATAAAAAAAATCACTGAAAGACAAAAAGCGACCACGACAGCAGAACTGGAGTAGCAGCAACTGGTACAGGGCGCACAAAAGCAAAGATAGTTACTCTTTTTTGATAAAAAGCTATGTTTAGACAAGAGATAAAAATCTTCACGCAACACTAAGAATAAAAAGGTATTATACTCTTTTTTGAAATTACGAAAAGAATAGTGCATTCTGGAATGGAGTTCCCCACTTTAGCTCCAATATATTTGATTGATCTTTGAGTTCTTTGAGATTAAAAGAAAGAAATTATTAATTGGTTGTTAGATTAGAATCTTGCAGTGAGAGAGTGTACTCGTTTAGATAAAGTGAAGTAATTATCAAATTGAAGAGGAAGATGCAATCTACTATGAAAGTAAAGAAATTAGCAGTTGAAAACTAGAACAATAAAGGTAGAAGCAAAATTTTTTAAACATGATAAGGAGGAGCAGCAGCATTTTCATTCCAGTTATATCCAGTAACTTCTATTCTAATAGCTTTATTTTGCTGTCTATGTAATTTAGAAATATAAGTTGGAAAAGTTGTACCTCACTCAGTAATCCCATAAATAAAGTATGAATGCATTAAAGAATGGTAAGGTTGCGCTAGGGCATTTTTCGTTAAAACATATTTCCACTTTTATAAAATTCCAAATAAGCGTGCAACTTTAATTTCAACCATTTTAATATGATCCAAAAAATTTAGTTTGTAGTCCAGGTATATACCAAGGTATTTGGCTTTGTTGACAGAATCAATGGATCCAGCGTAGCAGATTAAGTTCATTACAGTAGGAGGAGAGTTTAATTTGGGATTATTTAAAAGTAGATTTGATTTCTTAGCAGTTAATGTCAGTTTATTGGTTAATATCCATTCGTTATCTTTATTTATTTCAATATGTTTTATAACACTGCTGATGTTTTACCAGCATTTTTTGTAAAAGCAATAAAATATTTTACAGTAAGTTTTTTCAGGTTTTTTCACGGCAGCACTAATTATCACACTTCCATATCTTCTATTTACATTTATGAAATTAAATTTGACCCAAATACGTTTTTGTTATTGCAATTCAACCAACGTTGGCGAACGGTTGTTTCCAACATCGGCATCACGTATTCTAACCAATGGTGGCCAACGTAGAATTTGCCAGCAGAAGCTTAGATTATTTATTGTGGCATACAGCACTTTAATTTTCATTTACATTGTTTTACCACAACTTTAGAAGCGGCAATCTTCACTAACTGACACGGTTTTATGTTAGCATCAATCGGTCAGTTGGTCGAACGATAACGCGTTCGTTTCTTGAGCGGGAGGTCTGAGGTTCTAATCTTGGTCCGGTTAGATTGGACACAATGATGCCGAAGGCTTTCTGCTACGACATTTCTTCGAAAAGACTTGTGTTGCCCGGGCGCCATGACGGGAGAAAGGGCCCCGCAAACTCGTTACACGCCTCGATGCTATACAAGGAATATAATACAAACATTAATCTGATATATTACTGTAAGGCATTCAAAAAAATATTTAAGAATTGCTTCTTTTTGCAATATTATACCAACGTCGATAATAATTGTCAAATTCCTCAAATGTCACAAAATTTTGAAATAACATTAAACAGATACCTCATTTTCATGTTAGCTTCCACAGTATTGAACTGAGACATACATCCAAGATATGGTGCACCAGGTGAACTCTCCACCATGTACCGTGCATATTCGTTCCTCCATAATGAAATTAAGCTGCGCATAGTACAATTATAATTAGTTTAATCAATCAATTTATCAGCATTTTACGAGTATTTGAGTATTCAAGTATAATAATCGCGTACAAACTAAAATGCAGCTCTAAAGCAGCGGTGCAGCAAAAAGTGGAAGAATGATGACATTTTGTCTCGAGTTGCGCAGAAACAAGCAGGCCTTGCAATCGCGCGGTCATTGAGGTACAACTTTTTTAAAAATAGTAAGAACCGCATTTGCACGTTATCTGGAAAACGGTAAAACGACCGCTTGGACAGCCGTAGACCTTTTTAGTTGTCGTATTGTTGTGTAATTTTAATCAGATTAGAACTCGCGCACTATAGTTATTAACAACAAATAATATTGACGACCAGGGGCCCGGCGCACCTCCTTATTTCAATTTTTCCAATTAATTTAAACGTATAACCAGGGTGAAATCAAATTTTTTGTCCTAATAGTTGCTACCTCAGGCCCTCATCTAAACTGTATATGAACGTAACGAAATAAACAGCGCCGGATTTGCCATATGGCACAGTGCCAGGGCCGCGCGCTCAAATAGTAGGACTTTTTTGGTCTTCACTTATATTTGGCAGGAAGATGTTGCAAAAATCCCGTAAGTGCCAGAGGCACCGCGCAATGTAACTCCGGCCCGGAAAAACATGTTTAGTGAGCGTAACCATCTATTGTCCCATTTTTCAATAACGATTCACCTCTACCTTGCCAGTTTTTACGCTCAAAATACTTTTAAAAAAATAGCTAGAAAAATGCTCATTGAACAAATAATTGAATTTGAATTGAGGGGTCCTGGGTCCCCTGGCCGTACATGTAGGCTACTCCTATAACTAACTGGTTAACTTTATGAAACGAAATTCTTTGAGTGGATTATTATTTACAGCTAAAATATTGCAGAAGGCAATGTGCCTTACTTCCTCCTGTATGGACCAAATCACTTACAATTAAAATTGTACACCATATTGCAACATTTTAAACGTGTTTTGAAATTTAATTGCAAGTAAAAGGAGGATTGAACAATCAAAATTTTTCGATTGGCTTTCAAATGTTAAAAATCTAGTTCTTTCAAATGGCTGTGAACACGTGCGAGATGGGATTCAATGGGATTAAAATAGCTTTTTTTCCAAAAACTTACAAAAATCGCCCAGCGGCTGGGGGCGAAGCCCCCAGACCCCCATAGCCACTGGGGGCTCCGTTCCCAGTCTGTGATACGTTTAAGTACACTAGCTTTCTCAAAACGTCTCCTAAGTTAGACATTTTCGCTTTTTAACTGTTAGTTTTCGCCCAGTCCCTTTACCAAAATCCTGGTTAAGTGACAACAGACCACGATTTCAGATCTTCCATTCTACGATATCTTTGCCCTACAAAAAGTTCCCTTTTTAAAAATTTCTAATGACGTCATTGCATGTGATTTGTGGTTTGGCCCCCCCCCCCCCAATCAAAAATCCTGGCTACGCCTATGCCAAAACTACTATCCCCTAACCACCAGCTTGCAATGAAATTATATAAGTCTTCAAACCACGTGACGTCATTCAGTATGAGTTGTGTTCAACTCATCCCAAAACTTATTTACTGCCCTGAGTGGAAGCCTTCTGTAGTCACATTCTTCTTAGATATTTAAAGTTCAGCTACTATGGGCATATTTGGGCTGCCCGTTGAAGTGTAGTTGTAATCGTGACAAAATAAAGAAGAAACTGTTGGCTACTGCGCTGATTTTTCATAGTATCTTAGTTGGACTTTTGGTTTTGCTGAATTCTTCAAAAGCTTTGATTTTATGGGAAGGCTTTAGCAGTCTAATTAAAATGCACCAGTTTCGCTGTGCTTTATTTATAAAATGTACACTCCCCGATCTTTTAAAAGCATTTGTGTGGTGCAAATCTGATATAAAAAAATATTTCACTAGATGCCATTTAAATTTCCACAACGTTTAACTTTTATCAATAATAATTTAGTTGTGATATTTTGACGTATGCTGGCCAGAGCTTTTAATGTTTAATCGTTTGCAAACGATTAAATATTTAAGCCAGCAAACGTCAAAACATCACAACTAAATTATTATTAACATCAGAAAACAAGCATTAAGTTGCTGGGTTTAAATATTCAAAATTACGCATGCGAGGTGACATCTCCTGTAGCTCAAGTGGGAGGGCAGTGGACCGGTAATCCATAGGTTGCAGGTTCGATTCCTGCGGGAAGACAACTTTTTCGCATTGCTTGTTTTGAAGTAGTTGCCGTGCTGGTGACTCTTCCTAGGCTTCCGCGCTAGTAGCCTTTAGGCCAGGTAGCACGCCAACGATTAAATGTTCAACTTTTAGTTACATTTGCATGATAATGTAAATTAATTGGGTGAAGTTGTTTCAAAACGTGAAAGTACAAAATTTTCATTCAAATGGTGACAAAAATAGCTAATTTTTGCAAAATTACAAAAATCGCCCAGCGTGGCATAAAACTTCGTTTTTAGCCCCAAGTCACTCAGAAAGCGTAACCCAAAATTGCAAGCATTTAAACATGTTTTGAACCTGGCCCGTTAGTAAGGGGGAAGGGGGGGTGGCTTGAAAAGGCTGGGCAATTTAATCTTTTATGAGACTAAAGTGAAATTTGAAAATTATAATGTTTGGTCACTAAATGGAGAAATTTATGCAGACATAAATGGTAAAAAGTTTCACATCCAATCCAAATCTGACATTGAGAAATTTTTGTTAGATAACCGTTTGATTCAACGTGAAACTATAACATTTATCATAAATTGTACATTTTAGACCATATAATTTTCTCTTTTCTAAAACCTTAAACAGTATAAGAGTGGAAAAACGATTTTGAATGGTTAAATACCCGTGCATAACATGTGGAAAATCATGCAAAACTAACCAAAAATCAATTCTTTGTAACTTGTGTGGAAAGTGGATTCATTTTAAATATAGTTTCCTCATTAGTGAGCAGTTTGACTCACTAGGAAATTCTGATTTACCATATTTTTGTACCCAATGCAACAGTGATATATTACCATTTCAAAACGTAAATGATGAAGAATTTAGCAGTAATTTAACTGTAACAGAATTTGCAAAGTCAAAAATTAATATTATTTCCAAAATATTATTTCCAAAATTTTTTTCCAAAATAGATATTATTTCCAAGATATTATTTCCAAAATTTTGCAGGTTACATCCAAAAATGTAGCTTGTAATAACCAATTGCTAAACACCCAAGATTTCAATAACAAATTTGCTAAAACCACCAATTTTTTTATTTCGCATGTAAACATAAGAAGCCTCAATAAAAATATTGACAAACTTGAAGAACTCTTACTTGAATTAGGGAAATTGCCTGATATTATTGCCCTCTCTGAAACAAAGCTAAAAAACTCCTTTTCATGCTTCCTAGATGGCTATAAATTTATACAATCAAATTCTGATACTAACGCTGGAGGAGTAGGTTTGCTTGTAAGAAACAACATAAATTTTATTGTGACTAATCAATATGAATTAAATGTTCCAAATGGTGAAGATTTATGGATAGAAGTAAAGCAAAAAAACAGCAAAAGAAAAATATTTGGAGTAATATACAGACACCCCAATCATCATATTACAGACTTTCAAGAAAATTTAGAAAAATCACTGCTAAAATTAAATAAAAACAACCTCTCCTATTACATATGTGGGGACATCAACGTCGATATATTAAAAAGTAATGAAAAGCCGGATGTCACGATTTTGAAATCTCTAATATTCTTTTTCGCTAAATTTTCACAAGCATTAGTTATTTTCGCTAAGTTAGTTATTTCGCATCTACGGCGTGTGTTTGTGCAACCAAGAGCTCATTTGTCATTTTATGCTTTGCTGACGCGGTTGGCGAGAAACTTAGCCAATACTTTGCTCGCCTTTAATTTGTCTTGTTTATCTCATAGTGCATAACGTGTTATAGTTCACAGCGAGGAGTGTTTTAACAGAGGATAGCGAAGGATGCTTTAGTTGTTCGTCTAGAGTAGAGTTTTTTGTCTTTGTTCTTTTTTTTAACCGTTGCGTTCTATTTGAATAAGAGTTAAATTAGGCTTTGCTTTAACAATAAATTTGCATGTATTTACGTGGAGATTGTGATTTCGTGTACTCATAACGAAAAGCTCGTAACAATTGGGGGCTCGTCCGGGAACTATTTCAAAAGTTTCGAAGCTTTTAGTTACAAGATCAGAGCTCGTACAAAGCACGTAGAACAGCAATGGATAAGTTAATAGCAGCTGGAAAGGAAATGGGACTGCAAAGCGATACGCTGCTGAAGTTTGTTCAGGAACAGCAGGCGGCTGAGCGAGAAGAAAGGGCTAAAGCTGTTCAGGAGAAGAGAGCCGCTGCTGAAACCGAAAGAGAAGCGCAAAGAGTGGCTGCTGAGGCTGAAAAAGAATTGCAAAGAGTAAGCACTGAAGCCGCATTGAAACAAAAACAGCAAGAGCTAGAACTGAAGAAAGTGGAATTGGAACTGGCACGAATCCAGGAAGAGAGACGGAGTACCGACCAGTTGGCTAGTCGGAGAGCCAAGGTACCCAAGCTTCCCACTTTCATCGACGAGAAGGATGAATTGGACAATTATTTGCTGAGGTTTGAAAGATTCGCAACCTCAAATAATTGGGATCGCTCTGATTGGGCTACTTGCTTGAGTGCTCTGTTGACGGAAAGAGCTCTTGAAGTATATTCTCGCCTTTCGGAAGATCATGCAGTGGACTATGATCAGCTACAGAACGCGCTGTTATGTCGGTGCGAACTAACAGAGGAAGGCTACCGTGCAAAATTTAGGAAGGCGACTCCAAGCAACGACGAAACTTCAGCGCAATTTATTGTGCGATTTAGTAACTACGTCCAGAGATGGGTCGAGATGGCAAGTTGCGGATTTGAGTGGAAGGCAATTCGAGATTTGCTAGTCAAAGAGCAATTTCTCAACTCTTGTCCTAAGAATTTGGCAGTTTACCTCAAGGAGCAAGCGCCCAAAACCCTGGAAGACCTGTCTGTAGCCGCGGATCACTTTTTGCAAGCCCATAATTCTCAGTTATGTTCTCTTAGTCCAAAAACCCAGAAAGAGGTAAATGGTCGCAATGCTGGAACTTGTTACAATTGTCATCAAACTGGTCATAGAGCTTATGCATGTCCAAAACTGAAACCAGCTGGTGCGTTGGGCCGAAGAAAGAAGTGCTTTATTTGCGACAAAAGTGGTCATCTGGCCCGAGATTGCAGAATGCGAAGCCAAGCCACAGAGAAAAACCAGATAGCTGCTGCTGCTACTCTGGAAGTAAAAAGAGAGATTACGGTTTTAGAACCAGTTGTCACTAGCGAGGAAAAGCTTAACGTGGACGGTTTACCTGTTGTTGCTGGTAAGGTCGGAGAAAATGTGGTTAATGTGCTTAAAGACACAGGTTGCAATGGTGTCGTAGTTAGACAAAATTTGGTGAAGAAAGACCAATTTTTTGGAAGTACCGGAAGGTTGACCTTGTTGGACAGATCTGTGATAGAGGCTCCGATTGCAGTGATTAACGTCAGTACGCCGTTTTACAATGGTCACGTGGAGGCGTTGTGCATCATAGATCCTTTACACGATCTTATCTTTGGAAATGTAGTTAGTGGTGAATCGCATGATGGTGTGGGTCATGAGCCTAAAATGCCTGCTGTAGCTACTAGGTCACAAACTCGTGATTAAAATCGCTCTGCTAAACCCCTTGAAGTTAAGGGAGGCAGTGAGTGGACTGCTATAAATCGTGCTCAATTTGAAAAGGAGCAACTGGCAGATCAATCCCTTGAGAAACTACGTTCAGCGGGCGAAGAGAAATTAAAAGGCAAAGGCAAGTCTTATTTCGGCATAAAGGACAAGTTGTTGTACCGCTTCTTTCAACATCACAATGTCAATGGGGGAAAGAAAATCAAACAACTTGTAGTGCCGAAGTCATTACGAATCAAGACCATGGAGTTAGCCCACGAAACGATGATGAGCGGTCACATGGAATTAAAAAGACAACGGATCGCATTCTAGGCAACTTTTTCTGGCCTGGATTAAAAGATGATGTGTGACGATTCTGCTTGTCGTGTGACAAATGCCAAAAGACGCTGAAGAAAGGAAACATTTCAAAATTGCCGCTTCAGAAAATGCCGCTGATCAACATCCCATTCAAACGAGTGGCAGTCGATATTGTTGGTCCTATTCACCCACCAAGTGGCACTGGCTTTAAATACATTTTAACTTTAGTGGATTAAGCTACAAGATATCCGGAGGCAGTGGCCTTGAAAAATACACTGTAACCAAAATGGTGGATTTGCTTATAAGCTTGCTTAATAATTTGGTGGATTACACTTAAAACCACCAAACTTGGTGGTTTTTAGACATTTCCACCAACTTAAAGTGATGTTTTGTCCAGCTCCTTGGTGGTTTGATTTTCCACCAATCTGCAAACCGCACATATCAGTTACACATTCCATCCAATCTGGAAAACAGATTGCTTGAATGCAACTGAAACAAAAGTCATTAGTGTAATGAAATTCATATTTCTTAAATAATTTTTTACTTGTGGTTAGTTTTATTATGTTCAAGAATTGATACTAAAAAAGTATAGAACGCAATTAATCTATTGTTGATTTGCTAGCAAATGCACTTTCAAGCACACATGAAGTCACCAGTTTACACTTTTAAGATAGCGCATGGAGACTGCAAAAAACTTGTCCGCATAACTCCAAACCATCATGATAGGTAGATATAGATTAGCTTATTCAACGCGTAGAAAATACAGCACATCCAAATTAAATATTAAGTTGAAATTAAAATGTACTACACAATCTACAAAACAGAGAATGAAGCGTAAAAACAAGTAAAAACAACATGTGGCTTGTCAAAAGGGAATGCACTCCGTTTGCGGTTAACCGGCTCGGTTGTACAACCTATGAGCTGCTATGATCTGTTGACTTATAAAGCTATCGGTTCCAATTATCTTTCATTTGTGGTTACTTCCATGCTAGTTTTCCACATCGCCACTGGATGAAGCAGGAACTGCGACAAACAGTAGCAACAACAACACGCTCACAAAATGTTATTTATTGTCTTTTTCAGGGCCGTATCTGGGCATAAACTGGGGGGCATGCTTTGTTTCGGGGGAAATCGAATTCAGGGCTCGATTAAGACAACAAAAACGCAAAGTTTCGAGCCAGGACTAAGTTAGTAAAATTTAAATATGGAAATTTCGAACTTGTGGTCAGTTACATTCAGGGCCATGTCTGGGTATAAACTGGAGGTATGCTTTGTTTAGGGGGGAATCTAATTCAGAGATGGATTAAAACAACAAAAAGACAAAGTTTTGAGTCAGAATTAAGTTAGTAAAATTTGAACATGGAAATTTTGAACTTGGTATCAGCTATTTTTCAGGCCGTATCTGGGCATGCACTTGGGGTATATCGGATTTTTTGTCTGGAGGGAGATTAATTCAGGACTGGATTAAGACAACAAAAAGACAAAGTTCCAAACCGGAATAAACTAGTGAATACAAAAATAAGGCTTCAACAACAAGAAATGGTTTCAAGTGACAAGCGCTTTACATATTGTTCTCATAATTCTTCCGAAATTTGTTGTAAGCTTTTGCTGTTCTAGGATCAATTATCGAAAAAAATTAATCAAAAAACTTCTTCCAAAACATTATTGTAGTTGTGTTTATGCCTTTGTGCTGCTGGACCGATATTTTTTGAGTCTGTCAATAAACAAATATAAATATAAATTAAATGGTTCAATAAATTTCCTTTTCGGATTTTAAAAAAGTTTCTGCTTTGAGACTATTTGCTAGACTCGTGCCGAATTCAGTACAATGTATTTCTTTTAGCCGTAAGCCACGCCGCAGCAAAAGTGTTAATGCAACCTTTTGACACTAGAATTTGCAATGGCGTTCATGAAAAAAATCAACACCATTTTGTTATAAACAATATCACGGTTGTTGTGAAAACTTTTATGAGTTAATAGTTTTTGTGACATAAGCTTGTGTGATGCAATAGCCATTAACTATGACGAAATCGTGTTGAAAATTTTTATCAACAACATTGCTAACGCTCATGTTAAAAGGCTGACTGCGTCAGGTCAGATGTTATTGGCAAGTATCGCGTTATCCACAGATTAAGGGAAATGTACCGGTAATTAGTTGAGAGAAAATAAGATCATGACAAAGAGAGAGTTGCTATGATGTAGGCTACTGGTAAATCGAATGTGATGTAAGGCTACTGGTAATCTGTAGTTGGCTTAAGCAAAAAATTATCGGTTTACTATCGTAATCAGGTAATAGCCGGAGCTCTATAGCTTAAACATGGATCGGCTAAAGCTATAGAGGGGTTTCTTTTAGGTTAAGCCTCCCCTTGCAATTTTGCCCAGTTAATTGACTACATTGATCAAAGGAATAAGAGTGAAAATTATTAATATTATTGCTATTCCCCAAGCCATATCATATGGTACTTTGCAACTAAAAGTTAAATGGTAGCCTAAAATGTGTGGTTCCAAGATGAGGGAGCTTACACTGAAAGAGATGCGTTAAAGTCTATGTGGTGGCTTTAACCAGCATGTGGTTGTAGTGGTCATAGTGACAAGTAGCCTACCTCTCAGTCAGTTTAGTAGACTGGGGTTCAATTCCTGGTCAAGTCCTACAATATGGTACGGTAGCCTACTGTAACAAGTACCAGTAGCCTACCAGGCTGTTTACAGTGCATTGTAAATTTAAAATGTTCTTATATCGTAAAATTTCTAATTGTCTATATATAAACAATTAAAGTTTAAACAACCCGGTTTAAATTTGGACAGCTCCCCTAGTGGTTGTTTTTAAGTTAAAGTATTTATGTTTTTTGAAGGGGTTTTTGAAAACTTGCTAAACCCTTTCATATAAGAAAAAAATCCAAAAAACTAAAACTAGCGGCTATAGGCACTGTGCAAAGTTAGAACTGGAGTCCGAAGTATAGTCGTTTTATGGTAGGCCTACTGATTCCAGGTTGCATTTTGCAAAAGTCCAATTTGTGGTTTGCAATAATTTGCTTGCAATACTGTTAGGCTAGTTTACCTTCCAGTAACGATTGTCAAGCAGAGAATAGGCAGCTGTGAATACCGGTAGTTTACCAATCCTTTTTTTAAATCTTTTGGTATGACTTGATCAGTTACCTATTAAACTCAGGTTTACAGACTGTGAGGTGTATCGTACGCTTCTAACCATTGAATCAAGGCGCCAGTTCAGTGAAGTGATAGTGTGGAGCTTTTGCCTTAGGCAGCGGTTGCTGCTATCCTAAAGCAGCAGCTATTGCTACACAACTATGTGGTAGCTTATCTAACTAACACTTCAGCCAGGGTCCAGGGAAGCCCACCATAGAAAGTTATCTATGCCGATACCAGGATGTAGTCTCCAACAAGTAGCAACTGACAGCACTCTCATGATTTTTTTACAGAAAATTGTATTAAATGCAAAAATGTCATTAAAAAGCAAGTTAAATCTCACATATAATATCAAATACTGCCTTTTGAACTATTCTATACCCTTATAAATAGCCTAATTTAAAACAAAAACAAGCTCCATAATCATCTTTTTAATAATTGCAATTTGCGTTTTAGTATGAGCAATAATATTAGTATTGTTTGTCCTGTTATATGGTGTAAAAGTAGCCTTACTTCTCCCAAACTTGTGCTACAACACTTGCGGCGTGATCACAGAAAAAAGGACTTTCAAGAACTAGTGTGTAAATTTGAGACTTGTTTCAAACCAGTCACTTCATTCACAAGCTATAGAATACATCTTGTAAGATACCACAAATCTGCATCTTCCTCTATTACTCCTTTGGCTACTGGTTCTGACACAGTTATCAATACTGGATCCATTGAAATTGAAGCAGTCAGTTCTCATGACAGATTGGATTATTCCAGCAGTGCTGAAATTGATGAAAGCAATAGTTCAGATGATAAATCCAATCCGAATGAGTGTGATCAAAACAAATTACAACAATTCAAAAACCAATTTTTTGAGTTGTACATGCAGTGCAGAGAAAAGCATATGCTTCCATCACTTGTTTTGCACTCAATTATAGATAAATTTGTACAATTATTTGCAACATTTGAAGCTAGCCATCCAAGTTGCCATTGCTCTTATAGCAATAGCATTACTATATGTGATGTGGAAGCAATGTGGGCTAACCTGCAAAAGCAAAGTTACTATAAGGCTTTTTGCCTTTCTGCTGGTTTTGTTGAACCAAAAACTATACAAATTGGTCAAGACTCGTACTAGTATATTCCAATACTTACCTCACTTCAACACTATTTGTCACATTCAGATGTGCAAAATAGCATTGCAAAGAAACAGTCTCTTACAACAAACACAAATACTATTATGAGTTGTTGTACGCATGGAAATTACTTCAAAACAAACATTTATTTTGCTGGTAAGCGAGAACTTTTGAGACTGCATATTTATGTTGATGATTTGGAAGTTTGCAATCCACTTGGGAGCAGCAGATCCATATACAAACTTACTTGTTTTTACTTTTTACTTGGCAATATAGAAACTAAATTTTGGTCTTGTCTTCGCAACATTCATCCACGTTTGATTGTGCAAAGTAGCGTGATGAAAAAGTATGGGTATGATATAATTCTTAGACCTTTACTAGAGGATCTGAAAATTTTGGAAGAGCAAGGCTTAACTGTTACTTCAAGTGATGGCTCAGAAACAACTTATTTTGGGAGCCTTTTTTCTGTATCAGCAGATTATCTTGGAGCGCATGACATCGGAGGCTTTAGATGCTGTTTCAGCAATGGCAAAATCTGTCGATTTTGTTTGTGCAGTTATCCAGACATCTTTCAAAAGGATCATGAAAGTTTTTTTGAGATGAGAAACAAAAAAACTCACAATAGACACATTCAAAATGTTTTAAATGATCCTAGGCATTCTTCTGAGACTGGAGTTCGTACTAAAGCGTGTTTTAGTCTAATATCTGCTTATGATGCAGTAATGTCCCTTCCCTCAGATGTCATGCATGATATGCTGGAAGGTATTATACCAGTTGTAATGAAGCTTGTGTTGGAGTTTTTGATAAATCAAAATTTAATGACAAAAAGTGATTTTCAGCATGCGTTGCAATCATTTTTGTTTGGTAGAAATGACGGTAAAAATAAACCAGATGCTTGGATACAAAGCACAAACAGTAGTTTAACTGCATCACAATCTTTGACCACATTTTACGTTTTACCTTTCATCATTGAAAGATTTTTACCACAAAATGCTGAAGTTTGGGAACTATATTTAATTCTTGCAAAAATTTGTGATATTGTTTTGGCTCCTGCTATATCACAATCTTGGATCAGTTACTTGGACGGACTGGTGCATGATTTTTACTCACTGCTTCTTCGACTTGCTCCAGATAAGGTAATTCCAAAGTGTCATTTTTTGTTACATTACCCTTGTCAGCTTTTGGAATTTGGACCACTGCGTAGTATGTGGTGCATGCGTTTTGAAGCGTACCACCAGAAAATTAAAAAAGTTGTTCGCAGGTCCCATAATTTCAAAAACATTTGTTACACGGTAGCTAATCGAGTTCAGCAACTTAAATGTTGGGAACAGTATGACCCAGAGCACTGCCTTTCAGAACCACCAATTTTGATTGGAGAACATATGTTGTCTTTAACTGAATTGCCTACTGATTTGAGTTCAAAATTATTGCTAATAGACTCTGAACTTTATGAAGTTTTAAGTGTAAACGAAGTTTCTGCTCAATCTGAGCATTATAAAGTTGGAGATATTCACATTGTAGACATTAATAGTGATATGTAGATATTTTGTAAAATTGCATATCTTGTGAAAATAGTTAATGTCTGGTATTTCTGTGGGAAAATTATCCCTTCAAATGTTTTCAGCAAACAACTGCATAGCTACTCTGTGTCTGAGAGTGACTTGTGGCATTTGGTTGAACTTGGTCAACAATTATCGATTCATCCACTTGATTCATATCAATATAAAGACTCCACCTTTATTAGGCTTCGTTATCAAATACCTGTTGATGACATGTAAATGTTTGCAGGGTATAATGATGTATGCAATTATCTCAAATTTATTCTAAATCTTTTGATCTTGCTCAAGTTCTTTTTTGTTGTGAATTTTGTGTTTTTATTGAGTCATTAAGTTGGATGTTTTGAGTTTTTTCTGCAGAAATTACGTCTAAAGATGACTTTTGTAGTTAAATAAACAAAGACCAATGATAAAAACGTGGAAATAGAATCTGTTTCAGTTCCTTTCAGAGCTATCCTCAGTGTAAAACAAACAAAAAATATAGGAAAATTGCTTAACCTTCCTATTTGTTGTACTATCTTTTCTTATACCTTGCTTTTTAGTCTCTTTTACCATGCTTTAAACTTGTCAAAGATCTTGCCCTTTGCAAACGCAGAGCTGTGGTTTTACATATCCAGAAATTATGGTATTGCATAACTAATCAATGATAGTAGGCTACTCTGCTGCTGCATTGAGACTTGAGTTTTCATCACAAGTGGGATGTTGACCAGAGTATGATATTATATTATTAATGTACTTGATGCCACTTCTTTGTGTGAGCGATTTATATGCCCATTTTCAATTCAACTAGTTAGTGCTACTGTTAGATTTGTAAAGTGCGTATCCATCCATTGTTTTCACGAGTTTTTTCTGTATTGGTTGTGGGGGTAAATTGCATATTATTTGTGTGCACCAGTAATGTCTAATCAATTCGAGACATAATTTTTCTTTGCTCTTCTTGGACACTACTGGTGCAGGTATTATTTTCTTGATAACAACGTAATGCTTCAACTATCGTACAACTAATTGACTATGTATACTGTGTAGTACTTCCTAGTAAAACTGTACCTTGATGGAATGTGGGTTTATGACATAAAGGATCTAGACAAAAGGGCGCAAAAGATTAATTGTAATTGCACAAAGTTGCATCATACAGCCTGAAGTCACACTGAACAGCAAGAGCTGTATTATTAACGCCCTTTTGCCTTGTGCCTTTATCTTCCGTTCCCATGAAATAAATATTATAACGAATTCGACATCGCTTTGTCAATCTTTTTTTCTACTGGAAGAGTGAATAAACAGTTAAACTGGAAATTTGGGTTTATTTTTCAAATCATTAGATGTTCATTAACCAATCCAGTGCAATGTCTGAAATATTTTTGGCTATTTTAATTAAAAACTTCTCCTATGTGCAGATGTTAGCTGTTGTTGCTTCAATATGCAGTTCTTATATTATTGCTTAAAAATACAATTATTGTTGCTGCATAAAATTTAAAACTTTGCATAAATTTTTAAACGATTAAATCTAAAATTGTTTGCTCTTTGAGATTTTGTTGTAGTCGGCTAGTAGCTAACTGTTGGAAAAGCTGCTTTGATAGTTACAGCAAAAAATGCCTGTGTACAATTTACCGTAGTTATTTTTCTAAGCTTTAAGTGGAAGTGAAAATGCTCTAAAAAAAAAAACAAACAAACTTTAGATTATCCGGTCAATAATTTACGTAAAATTTTGAAAATAATCCCTGCTGAAAATGCCAGTTTTCATGCATTTTTTAAGTTGTGGTTTGTGACGATGGAAATTGTAAATTACTACTTTATGGCTAATTTTTGTTATTTCAGTTTTGTTTGCATATGGTAACCATATTAGGTGATTATTTTGTATCCAAGACTATTAATAATAATGTACCATGTTACATGTGGTCCCAGTAAAAAGATAATTAAAGCTGACAATATCTCTGACGTAGCATCTAAAATCGAATCTCAGTTTAATATTTCTATGAGAGGAAAGCTTCTTCAATATTTTGATGATGAAATATTCAAAGAGTGGACAGATGTAGAGGATAATGTGCCAAACAAGTGCAAATTACGAGTTGTTTCAAAAGAGAGTAAGTTGTATTTCCTATGCTGTATCAAAATGAGCTACCATACCACCCTTGAAAGATATTTTAACATTAGTTTTTTTCTTTCACGTTTATTTAATAATTGGTTACTTAAAGGAGATCTATCTTAGTTAAAAAGCATTGTTTCATCTGTTTATTGGTGTGCAGCTTTAAGATATTGTAACAGATATGTGCTGCCGTGTTTAATGTAGATGTGATATTTCTCCTTCTTGTTCTCAATGCTATCATGTACTTGTTGCAAACTAGATAGTAAATAAGAGATTTTTATGTTGACTTCAAAGAAAATAGTAACTAGACGTTAGTTTAACTGTTGTATAAAGCTGATATAGTGGTAGGCTACCAATTAGGTTATCAAAACAATTATTGTTGTTACAGCTACTACAGATCATGGTTCTTCAGCTGACTCTTTGCATCAATCATATTCTTGTGGTGATATGGATGATTCTGCCAATGATGTCTGTAGCACTCCCAGCATTGAAACAACTGCAGAATGTTCTGGTTCTAAAACAACAAACAAATTTCCTATACCCTAGAGCTTGCCGGATTTCCCAATTGATGTTAAGGAGTACCTTCATGATCAGGCCAAAAAACAACAACCCATCACCTCCTACATGAAATCACGCATTGTCAATATTTTGTATTTAGACATGTCCAAATATAATATGTGAGTATTTCCACTTAAGCTGATGTTTTAGGTTGTTGGTTAATGGTTATGCTTAAGTCATTCAATTCAACTGCTGCTTCTAAGCCGAATTATTTTTTGCTATAGCTGACTCTTAATGTACCAATACCAAAAACAAAAAAGTTGAAGAGACTATTACTGCTGTTTTAGACAATAATATTATTTCTTTCATAGACCAAATTCTTTGGTTCCTGCCAGCAGGTACACAACATAAACAATAGTTGCAGTCTTTCATATTACATCAGTGTAGTTTAGTTGCCTTCCTTAATTTTGTGCTTAATTTTTGTAGAAATTCTGTTTAATGCGCAAAGAACAAGAACAATAATTTTAGTGCAACAAGAATAAGTAGGATCAGTGCCTCAACATAGATTTAGCAATAAATAAATTGCACAACATACCAGTTTGATCAGGATTTCATCTAGTAATAGATGTCGAGTTAAATGAGGTTTAAAATTTTCCAAGCAAAGTAAAATATGATGTTGTTATGCAACAAAATCGGTTGAAATTAGTTATTTATTTTTATTTTCTATCAGACAAAATATTTTTCGGCAAATGCCATCACCAGTTGTCTTATTCAAATTACTCCCAAATCAATACTGACTGAACAGCTCGGGCCAAGTAGAAAAGAGTTTACTGTTTTAGTGGGCTGATTGTGGTCTTGATTTTGTTTTTGTTTTGACTGGGGGCAGTCTCGTTTCTGGCCTGCGTGCATCCTATGTCAGTCATTGTTTTCCTTTCATCATCATTTTCGTGATGCTCATTTTTTTTATATGCATTTGTTGAATTCATTTTTTTATGTTGAATGTTAAACTCAACAAAAAACATTCAGATTTTCATGCATGTCTTTGCCATGTCTTGTGTTGATGTAGACTACTATCCACACTTTTTTGTGACTCAAGTCATTTTAACTTGCCTGTCAAATTTGTCATCATTATCTTTATATCCCAGACCTTAATTACGTTATATGTTTGACTTTCCAGAAAGATAACTATTCAATTTGAAATATGTCTTACAAAGCTTTGAAATTTGAAAACTGGTTCCAGTTTTTAAAATTGTCTGCAAAGAATGCCAGACAAACTTTTTTTCTCGACCCCAACACGAATCCTTGACTGCTCATTTGACATTGCCATTACCTCAAAAAAAATTAAATAGGCCTAGTGTTGTTCTTCACTCTATCATTTGATCTCCTTGTTTCATAGTTTTTTCCTCTCTTGCTTAATCTGGGCTTATGCTACAAATGTAACTATATCTTGCTTGCTAGTTGATTTACTACAGATACTTTAACAGTAAACATCTTAGCAGACATTAGCTGATTGGTTTTAATTGTTGTGTGCTCAGGTATCCAGAAAAACACCATTTTCACGACGTTTGTGGGACCCTCATTGCCAAGCATCCATGTCTTAGAGATCGGTTTAATACTAATGGATGCTGCTATGTATGTATATTAATGTCTTATTTGTTATGTAGAGATAATGTTCCTTGTGCAACATTGTTGAATAAGAATAAAAAAATTGCAATTTGTTTCCTCGGGGTTGGGTTTTTTTTTTTGTTAACTTTGATAAACAACAATTTCTTTATTTTACAAAATTTTTTACTTTATTTAGTTTGGGATTAAACGTGGTTAGCCACTGAGCTCAATGGAAGTGGTTTGGTTGAAATAGCTTGTGAAATCTGCTAGTAATTTGTAATTACATTTTATTCACCAACTTGCCTTGGGCAGGAGACAGCGAAGCGACCTTTTGGTCTTCGAGTCAAGCTGCCCACCTGTCTACCACACACGGCGGAGGCTTCACACTGTCCGTTTATTTGCTAAACGTCAAGCAGGGAAGCTGTGAATACCAATTTTTTAGTCTTTGGTTTGATCCGACCGGGAATTTTAACTATTGCGATACAATTCATTAAATTATCGTTTGAATGATGTTTACTCTCTCAAAATTATACTCCTGTGCTTTATATGAGTAGTTGCAGCAGCTAAAGTTGTAAAGTGGCCTGTATCTAAGCTACTTGTAGAAGTTTGTAAGCAGGCTCAATATAATGCCTGCAATAGTACATCTTTTTTGTGGGCAGAATCTTTTCTATACATCTTTGAAAACAAAATTCAAAGAGGCTAGAAGGAACTTGGCGAATGAGGGAGTGCGAGCAGAGATGAAGAGGAAGTACGGGAACCGAAAAAGAAGCATTCGAATGGAGTTGGAAACTGGGAATTCAATGCAGCAGTGCCAAAGAATGAAAATGGTAAACAATTATGTTAGAGGTAGATAGAAGGTGTTGACTGCAGTAAAGTCTTGGTCATCCAAAAAATTTAGCTCACTATTTTCTTAGCTTAGGAATAACTTGTAAATTGCTCAGGGCTGAGTTGAGGGTAAACCTCACCAGATCTTATTTTCAATACCTAATATTGTCATTTTGATGTTCGCCCATCCATAGCAAGATCCTTTTCAAAATCAATGCAAGTCATTTGTGAACAGTGATATTGAACAATGCGCGTGCTCAAAAATGTGGTATAATATTACTTTTATGAAAGTTGTGCTGACATGGTCCATCAAACTATGACTGCGGAACAAATCGTTTTCATGATGCTAATTAGATTAATTGCTTGACTTTCCAGAAGAAAGAGCAATTATATGTTGTTGCATGAGTCGTTGGTGTTAATGTCGTGTGCTGATTGGATTCATGGAAAGAATCAAAAATTGAATTTTCATTATACTTGCTTAATGCTTTTGTGGGTGTTACGAGTTGCCAGGGCTCATCTCTGCCACACGTTGTCAAAGGCACACAATTGCAGTTCGTTAGACTTGACCGACTTATAAATCGAACCAGGTCTTCATACAATATTCGGCATTCAAGCCAGACGCTATACCATTTGATTGATGCTCAGTATTAAAAGGGATAGTGTGAAACATCCACCTGCCATGGTAGACAGGGTGGCAAGTAGGGATGTTCATTTCAGAATAATTCCGAATCCGAAATCTATTAAATGGCCGTCGGTACTATTTTGCTATCAATTCGGCACTGAACTGCTCGACTATTGCAAAACAAAAAAGTCAAACACTGTGTTTCATTTTAAGGAATGTATAGCCAGTAGAAGAATTACAACAAAAAATCACATGATTATTGGATATTCTCATTCTGAAAAGATATATTACTTGCAGTTTTCCTTCACAACTAAACTTAATCCTAAAAACGGAACCGGTTCCTTAGGATTCGGTTGTTCTGAAATGGACATCTCTAGTAGCAAGTAGTTTCGACTCGACGACCGTATGGTCAGTTTGTTGTCTCCTGGCCGGGATAACTTAACTAATAAACAATCGAATAGGGTATTCCTTGGTCTAACTTAATTCGTGACCCCAAAAATGCAGTTTGTGTAAAATGTTCATAATGTTTTGTGCTTGTTTTAATGGTAGACACCCAACCTGGTATTTCCAGCAAAACTTTGTCGACCTTATTTCCATATTTGCTTTCTGATCTCTTAACTGAGTTTCTCCATTGATTTTATTTATATAATTGTTTTAGAAGCCTGTTGAAGTAACTAAAGGTGGATCAGCTTCCATTGACATGCATAAGCAATACATTCTGCAGAATGCTTTTAAGGAGCAGTTTGAAGGCGTTTTAAAGGAAAAAATGAAACTAACTTTTCCTTATCGACGCAATGACATTATAGAGGGGAAAAAAGTGGAGACTGTGTTCGAGGAGTTTCCGGTGTTTAAGAAAGGATTTTGGGTAAGTTGATCATCTAAATAGCTGTAGAACATCATAATGTTGTATTTGATAACTTTTGTTTGGTGAACGATTTGTAGCTCATTCTTCAAGTATCGGCTGTAACCTCACATTTTATTTAGAATTCCGATAACCCAAGTTCAACTCGTTCTAAATTTCAGTTTTATTTGCTTACAACGTTTTAAAAGCAAATTAACTTTCCTAACTTTGGTAAAGTGGAAATTTTATTTAGCCACATAATAGTCGTAACTAAATCATTAAAATGACTTTAGTCTTGCTATTTAAGCTATATTTGGCTAAATTAACTTTTACATAGATAAGTCTTTGATTTACTGTTTTGATCTTTTAATTTTAAGGTGATTAATGAAATGGAAACCATAACTGGTATTGATATAACCAAATCGATATCCCAAGAAAAAATCAGTGCAGCAATCAGATTGATCAAGTGGAATAAAGTGTCCTTTGACGTCAAGTGTGTAATAGGTAAGCTGCGTACGGTAATTAGTTGTATACGCTCAAGTTCAGTCTGCACGTAGATCTTAAACTGCCTACCCAGTTTAGTTCAATGCTAATGTTAGTAATGGCAATGCATCTGCGTTTCGCAGACGTTTAAAACTTTGGTAAAAGTTGTAAGCTTGATAACTTTTTGAATCGTGAATGAAAAGGTGCGCAAACGGTGTGAAAAATTTTAAAGTTTTGACTCGTTAGTAAATTACTTCTTGTTTGAAAACATAAAAGTTGCCTCGATGGTTGGCATCTCTTAATGTAGCTTTTAACTCTGTTATATGCTTTGCAATTTGGCATATTCCTCAATATTTAGTTTTCCTTTTTCCAAGTACTCTTATTGGGCCTCCATAATTTATGCAGCATGTTCCTCAAGCTGCTGACTTCTCTTTTCAGTATATACCGTCTCTTCAAAACAATGCAGATTGCAGGCCTTTTATTTTCAATAAATCTTTAGCTTTGTTGGTCCATTACCTGGACTCCGCATACACGATTTTTGTTGTTTTTTTGGTGCCAAACTGCTGGCACAGACCATGCTGTACTTTCAAAATCTGGGCTGAAAATGAAAGGGTTTAGCGCTGAATAAGTCTCTGGCCATCTTCCACTATGCGTAATGTTTGAATACTGTCTAAGAGATAGTGAAAGAATGTAAAACCAAGGTTATGAGTTTGAGATTTTACCGCTTGGTCTGATTGTCGGTGTTCAACGGCACTTTTCTTATCTCTCTTTGTTTTTTTGAACTTGTTAAGTTCAAAACTAAAGATATTTTTCAGCCACCCATTAGAATTTTTCTAATGGTTTGTAGATTTTAAGGATATTTAGTTTAGCGGTTTATGTCACTGCATCTTATCGTTTTGTACTTGCAGATGCGACTGGATGTTCTGTTTTGGCTCTACCAACCATTTTTAATGAAAGTGTCGAAGCCATCTTTGTCTGCGATAAGGTAAAATATGTAAAATTGCAAATAGTGTTAGTGGTTTGAGCACTCTCGGTTTAGGAATCTCTTGACTATGACCCTTGTCGTAGCCTTTCTCAAAATTAAAAATTGCAAATATAAAGGTTATGATTGTAATGTTTAGTATCAGCATATTAATGTTACCTTTTTACTAAATATGGAACTTGGATGCATCTGGTTTAAATGCCTGGTCTTGTGCAGTTATCTAGGTTCAATTTTTGGGTCGTTCAAATCTAACGCAAGTTGCCTGCAACTGCTGCAAAATGCTATTGTACTGAGTGGTTTTGGTACTATTAATGCAGCAGAGAATGGTCATGCCAGCTTATGATACTCAGAATGGTACTTATAGCAATTATAGTGAGAGTAGAGTTTAAGAAAAGTACACTGGGTTCTAAAAGCTAGAGCTACTAAATGTTTTCTTAGTATAATCGATATAGATACCGTATTTACTTGTTTTTGATTTTCGATCAATCAGCATTTACTAGAATGTAAATTAATTGCTTTTTTAGGTTCCAACAAGCCCGTACCCAACTATAACGTTCGACTCTACCACAAAACAGTTTGGAGTCACTGTGGAGGGCCAAAACATTGAGGTGGAGGATGCTATGGGCGGGATTAGAGTGTTGATTTCTTCATATTGGACTTTCAATTTGTGTTTTAACTCAAAGTGTCAAAAGTTTTTGGCCTTCATTTGTGGTTACGTGGCTAGACTGCCTAAAGTAAAAACACCTAATTCGGTGTCACGTGTTATTAATGCTATGTAATAAAATATTTTCCTTTTCTAAGCATTTGATTGGTACTTTCTTAAATGCAGTAGATTCATGTGCATAATACAGTATTCATATTTCATATCGATAAGTAGAATTTACTCTGTATAAGCTTACACCCACTGCGGTGGTGACAAAAATATGTTCGTGTTGGTTGCTGCCAATTTTTGTCTATCAGTCATAAGAAATGAGTTTCCGCCAAATATGGTGTACATATATTAACCGGTATTAGGTGGTATTAAAATGCTGGTAATATTTAGTTCCACCTGCATTTGGTGGAGAAAAATCCAATTGGTGCGAATTTCCACCAATTGTCGGTGGTTTAAAAGCACTAACGTTGTTAGATAGCGTCGGACTCGGTGGTAATTACCACCACGTTTTGGTGAAAACGATAATAGATTGGTGTGGTTACCCACCAAGTTAACACCGCGTAATTTGTAATTTACACCATATTTTGGTGTCCATTACCACCAATTTTGGTGGTTTCAACCCACCAAATTTGGTGTAGTTAATCAAACCACCACTACGGTGGAAGTGGTGATCCACCTATTTTGGTGTTTTTGAACACCAAAATGATTTACAGTGTATATCCGCAGTAGACGTGGCTGAAGGATGGTTGTCTATGCACTTTCGACTTGGTATTCCTGAGGAAATTCTGAGTGATATGGGAAGTCAGTTCATATCAGATTGCATGAAGGAAGTGGAACGGCTACTCAAAATACGTCATTTGTCTACAACGCCATACCATCCGCAGTGTCACGGACTTGTGGAAAAGTTCAATGGCACCCTCAAGAGTATGCTGAAGAAACTATGCGCTGATCAATCGAAGGTATGGCATCGTTTCTTGGATGCCCTTCTTTTTGCGTATCGGGAAGTTCCACAAGAGTCAACTGGGTTTGCACCTTTTGAGCTGATGTAGGGTAGACCTGTTCGAGGACCGATGAATATTTTGCGAGAAATCTGGTCAGCTGATAACACTGAACCTGAAGTGCTTAGCAGTTACCGTTACGTGGTTGACCTTAGAGAAAGGCTTGATAAGATCTTTGATCTGGTAAAGCAAGAGATGGCCAGGGCCCAAAACAAATATAAAGCGAATTATGATAAGCATAAGGTCAAGCAACGGCAATTCCAACCTGGCGATTTTGTTTTGCTTTTGCTTCCAACTGACAACAACAAGCTGTTAATGCAGTGGAAAGGCCCATTTAAAGTAGTAGAAGCAGTTGGCCCTGTGGATTATAAGATCGACATCAACTGGAAGGTGAAGCTGATGCATGCCAATCTTCTGAAAAAGTATCACATGAGAGACACGGGTGACTTTGTTACGTCAAGCTGCTGTGCGCAACAAAATCTAGAGTTCGACAACATTATGGCAGCGGAGGGTGACTTTTTGGAGTTTGCGTCTGTACAGTCAAGTGAGACGGTTGATATGGTTAAACTAGATGATCAACTTACAATGCAGAACTGAAAGAAGTGACTAAGTTGTTGCATGATTTCGATGATGTGGTTAGTGATTTACCTGGCTGCACTAATCTAATTGAGCATGAAATTACTTTGACTAGTGCTGAACCTGTGCGTTCAAAACCTTATGCTGTACCTTTTAGCTTGCGTGATGGCTTAGCAAATGATATAAAGGCAATGATGGAGAGTGGTATTATACAGCCCTCTAATTCTCCCTATACCTCACCTGTGGTATTGGTAGGAAAAAAAGATGGGTCAAATCGGTTGTGCATTGATTATCGTAAGCCAAATAAGATCACTGTTTTTGATCCTGAGCCTATGACTATCAGTGCTGATGTGTTTGAAGACTGTGTAATGCTCGCTACTTGACTACTATTGATCTAGCTAAGGGTTATTGGCAAATTCCGGTTGCAAAGGATGACGTGCTCAAAACCGCATTTGTAACGCATGAAGGCAGCTACGAATTTCTAAGGATGCCTTTTGGAATGATTAATTCTTCCGCTACTTTTGTTCGCGCAATGAGAAAATTACTGCAAGGCCTTGACAATGTAGAAATGTATATTGATGATATTATCGTGCACACTTTTGATTGGAATATGCATATTTGTGTGTTAGACTGCCCTTTTCGTAAATTTCGTGAAGCTGGTATGACCATCAGGCCCTCTAAGTGTCTGATTGGTGCTCGTAAAGTGAATTTTCTTGGTCATCAGGTTGGGGAAGGAGTTATCGGTTTACACGAGGAAAATGTGCTCAAAATTAAGACTGCTCCTCAACCCCGAACCAAAAACGAAGTTAGATCTTTCCTTGGTTTGACTGGTTATTACCGTGACTACATTCCTAATTATGCTGTTATTGCTGCGCCTTTATCTGACTTGAATCGCAAAGGCAATCCTAACGTTGTACCATGGGATGTTGCCCAGGATAATGCCTTCAATGCACTCAAGGCAAGTTTAGCAGCTGCGCCTATATTGAAATTGCCTGACACATCAAATTCTTTTGTGTTACGTTGTGATGCATCCAAGATTGGACTTGGTGCAATGCTATTGCAGGACCATGACGAAGAGTTGTTTCCAATTTGCTATGCCAGTAAGAAGTTAACCGATACTGAAAAGCGATATTCCACTATTGAACGCGAATGCTTAGCTATTGTGTGGGCTATTAAGAAGTTTCGTGTTTATTTGTACCGTGTAGAATTTGTGCTTCAAACTGAACACCAAGCATTGCAATTTATTGATCGCACCAAGTATGACAACGACAAAGTAACGAGATAGGCATTGTTCTTACAGAATTATCGTATCAAATATCAATGCATAAAAGGGAAAGATTGCGTTGGCTCTGATTGCTTAAGCCGGCTGGTGTAAATAGCCAATTACGTTGCATTTGATTCTCTGTGTGCTAATGTGTTCGGTTTGTGATCGAAATTTGTAAATTTTTGTCTGAAAAGGGGGTGATGTCACGATTTTGAAACCTCTAATATTCTTTTTCGCTAAATTTTCACTAGCATTAGTTATTTTCGCTAAGTTAGTTATTTCGCATCTACGGCGTGTGTTTGTGCAATCTAGAGCTCATTTGTCATTTTATGCTTCGCTGACGCGGTTGGCGAGAAACTTAGCCGATACTTTGCTCGCCTTTAATTTGTCTTGTTTATCTCATAGTGCATAACGTGTTATAGTTCACAGCGAGGAGTGTTTTAACAGAGGATAGCGAAGGATGCTTTAGTTGTTCGTCTAGAGTAGAGTTTTTTGTCTTTGTTCTTTTTTTTAACCGTTGCGTTCTATTTGAATTAGAGTTAAATTAGGCTTTGCTTTAACAATAAATTTGCATGTATTTACGTGGAGATTGTGATTTTGTGTGCACATAACGAAAAGCTCGTAACAATCATCATATTACAGACTTTCAAGAAAATTTAGAAAAATTGCTGCTAAAATTAAATAAAAACAACCTCTCCTATTACATATGTGGGGATATCAACGTCGATATATTAAAATGTAATGAAAAGCCGGTACTTCAACGATACTATGATATGCTATTTAGTATGGGATGTGTACCACTTATTAATCTTCCAACTAGAATTACAACCAAAAGTTTTACTTTAATAGATCATATCTATACTAACAATGTTGTAAATAACATCGAAAGTTATATTCTGCTTCATGATATTACAGACCATCTCCCAATTTGTTCCATCATTAGTAAACTAAAGCCTTATGTTTCTGTTGAAACTGCTTACTTTAGAAACACCAGGAATTTCATTGCTGAACAATTTTTAGATGATTTGCAAACTGAACTGACAGACATGATAAATACTGATTTAGATAATAAAGATACAAATGCATTATTTACTGAATTTACAAACAAGTTCTCTAATATACTTGATAGGCATGCTCCCTCACAAAATATGACACGCAAACAGCGAAAACTTAATCAAAAGCCTTGGATTAATAAAGAAATACTCAATCTAATAAGAATAAAAACTGAATTATACAAACAGTTTCTAACTGGCAGCAAAGAAGCAGAAAAATTGTATAAGGAAGTTAGAAACAAATTAACTAACACAAAAGAATTAGCTAAAAAGCAATACTACAATGGCATAATTGATAAAGCTAAGCACAATACTGCATTAATATGGAAGGTAATCAATGATATTCTTAAATATAAAGTAAAATCTTCCCATTGCATTGTTGACAAGTTAATAGACGAAAATGGACAAACCATACAAGATCCCTAGGCAATAGCTGACAAATTAAACCTTCACTTTTTACAAATTGGATCTTGAACAGCAGACAAAACTTCTTCTTCCTCTACAAATTGCAATTTTTCAATTTTGACGTTTATAAAGAGTAATCCTTCTTCATTGTATCTATCTCCTATTACTGAACAAGAAATCAGGCTTCATTTAAATGATCTCAACTCATCAAAAAGCTCTGGAATTTTTGGAATACCTATAAAGTTTGTTAAAATGTTCATTGAGATAATTGCTCTATTACTCACAAAGTTATTCAACCAGTGTTTCAGTAAAGGCATTTTTTTCTGAGTCTTTAAAATTAGCAGAAATAAAACCAATTCACAAAAGAGGACCAAAAGAATGCTGCAGCAATTATAGACCTATTTCACTGCTTTCCCCTTTCTCAAAAATACTTGAAAAATGTATTTATACTCGCGTATACCACTTTTTTCAAAAACATAATCTTTTTAATAAAAACCAATTTGGATTTGGACAAAACCGCTCAACATCACTTGCCGTTTCAGAGATATGCAATGACTTCCTTCAAAGTAGAGATGCTGGTGAAATTTCTTGTGGTATTTTTCTTGATCTAGAGAAAGCCTTCGACACCGCTGATCATGAAGTTTTACTGCTTAAATTACAAAAATATGGTGTCAGAGGACTACCGTTTGATCTTTTTCAAAATCATCTAAATCACAGAAAACACTACACAGTAATAAATGGAAGAAAATCAATATACAATTACTCAAACTGTGGGATACCTCAAGGATCAATTCTAGGGCCACTTCTTTTTACAATCTATATGAATGATTTGCCTGCAGTATCAAATTTTAGAACTGGATTATTTGCAGACGACACAAGCTTAACTATCTCAAACAAATCGTCCAAAACATTGCAGCAAGTTGTAAACCATGAAATTATAAAAGTTGCAGATTGGATGAGTTTGAACAAATTATCTATTAACTACAACAAAACTGAATTTTTGTTAATATGTAATAAAAAACAAAATTTTACATTAAAGTTAACAATAAATGATCATATAATGACGCAAAAAAAAGAAACCAAATATTTTGGTATATTCATAGGTGGGCTAGTTAATGCAAAACTTTAGCTTCGTTAACCACTAGTCCGTTAACAAACTTCACACTTCCGTTAGCGTTAATCCGTTATTTTCAGGTTTAATTAACGGAAGTTAATAAAGTCCGTTAATCCGTTAACATTTTGCGTGTAATTTACATTTCTTTTTATTCACTCGCTTCTAGAACTCGTATTGACGCTGCTGAGCTAATTGTAAGGAAATGTTTATTGCTATGGTGGTCTTTTTGTGTTTTGAAAGTTACATTTTACAGTCTAATCTAATTTCAAGACAAAAATAAGTTCAAATGCACTAACGAAGCAGCGATCGGAAAATCTTTGAAAATTGTGAACAGCGATAATTTATAGACCTATGAGGCTGCAGCTTATTATTTGCCACAAAAAAGAACTCCTTTCTTTGCTTTCTTTTGTAAAACTCGCGCTAATACGCAACAAGTGTTACCAGAGCAAACTGGTTTGTACCGGTACTATGAGTGAATGGTGCAAGATATTAACGATGAAAACGTTAACGGAAGTTAACCGAACTTAACGGAAGTTAATTTAGTCCGTTAACAGAAATTAACGCAAGTTAATTTAGTCCGTTAACATGTAAAAACTTTTTAACGGATTAACGAGTTAATGAAAAAGTTAGCTTTGTTAATGACGGATTAACGATTAACGGTCTTGTGCCCACCAATGGGCATATTAATTGATGATTCATTATCATGGAAGGCACACATTAACTTAGTCAACAGTAAAATTGCCAAAAAATGCTTTGTATTGACAAAATTACGAAACTTGGTTGATCTATGCACTCTTAAAAACTTTTACTATAGTATGGTTTATTTACATCTACAATATTGCATCATAGTATGGGAACAAGCATCAAAATGTGTACTAGACCCTACTGAAAAATTACATAAAAGAATAGTAAGAATTATGAAAAGACGACCTTTTCTTACCCCTTCATTACCTTTATTTCACCAATTAAATTTTCTAAAATTTCTGATATATTTAAATTAGAAGTGACTAAATTAATGCTAATTGCTGGCGAAAGTCTAGGTAAACCTCAATTTCACTTCATTAAGCCGGTTACAGCACAACACAATTATAACACTAGGCATTCAGTTAAAAATAATTATGTATTACCACAAATAAAGACTAAATTTGAAAAGTAACTGTTTCAGTATATTGGCCCCAGGTTATGGAAAAAAGTGCCAAGTAAACTGAAAACTCTACCATTGAAGTCATTTAAAAAGCACTATAAAAAGCACTTGTTATCTTGCTATGTGAATTAACTTAACAGATTCATCGCCAAATATCAATTTGAAAATGTAAGATTAATTGGATATGCAAAACACATTCATTCTTATTGTTTTCTTCATTATTGCTTTTTTTTTCTTTTTTTTCTTTAATTTTTATTGGGAGGGACATTTTGTACATATTTTTCAAATTTGTAGATATTTTTTTGCTTATATTTTCATTTGCGTTGCTTTTTTATTTTTATGGAAGAGAAACTATTTTTCTAGATTTTGTAATTTGTCCATGTAATAATTTGAAATATGCAGTACAGGGAAACTGCTGACCTAAAGACCAACCACACTGTCGTGTTCGCAGTCTCTGCATAGCATATAAATTTTAGACATTTTTTCTATATAGTTAGAAAACCGATTGCGTTTAAGAAACTGTGTGAATTTTTTTTTTTAAGTACAACCCTTAAAAGACAGATTTTCTCGATAAATTAATACGTTTTTCCTGTAAAAATTTTCAATATCAATTCTGACATGTTGGGTAAAATTTGCTTAAAATAATTCAAATTATAGCTTTAATTTCAGATTTTGTATATATCTTTGTGTGCGTTATTTTTACTGTTTACTTTTCTTCAATGTCACCTTGAAGGGGGCGACTGACTTGAAGACCGAATGGTCATTTTCGCTGTCTCCTGGTTTGGTTATTGTGCTTTCACAAAATGCATTGTGGTGTTAGTGTTGAACCATTCCGAATAAAAGTTGATTGATTGATTGATTGATTTAACTGGCTTTCAAATCTTAGTAAATTCTTTGTTTCAAATTACTCCAAAAAGGTACCAAATTTGATCAGAATGGCGCTAAAATTACTATTTTTTTCTAAAAAATCACAAAAATTGCCCAGCGGCTTGGAGCTTTGCTTCGCCCCCCAATCCCCCTCTGCAATATGCGTGAGTTGCACCAGTTTGTTCATAACGCTGCCCGATTGAAACTTTTTTCAAACAAAAAAATTTCCCTTCGAGTTCAAGCCCCTCCTAACAAAAGTTGGTTTCGCGCCTGCCTCCAGCAAAAGGAGGTTCCGTCCCAAGACTATCGTCTGTTATCTATTAAAAATGTCTCGATCTGGCGCTTAATCAGGATTTTGTTAAAAGGACGGTTTTTGAATTCAAAGCTAAAATTAGTTTGCATTTTACAATTATAATAGTGCTTTGTAGTCAGCCGTTTAAAAGAGCTGATCTTTAACATCAGGTAGCCCCATTTTAGCCCCATCAGTCCCACTTACTTCCTATTCAACTTCAAAGCACGTTTAAAAAAATGCATAATTGGTTTAAATTTTCTAATTGACCTAGCTCAGTGAAAATTCAGCCCCTTAACTCCCTCTAGTGACGTCACTCGTATCGATGTACGTATAATTGTTGGATACGTAGTTGCTTAGGACTTTGTAGAGGAAGTGGGAAGTGATAACCCCAAATATTGAAAAATCTCTGCCAAGTTGATCCCTCTTTCCCAAAACGCTCCTGCGTCATCTTGCAGCAAAGTTAACAGTTTGTGTGCTCAAGAAATTTGCGTAAAATTCTTATGACCAGCATTTTTAAGCGTGGGAACAGCTTAAACTGGCAGTTTCTTACTAAGTTTTTGCAGTTAATCAGCAACAATTTAGACTGTATGAAAGTTTAAATGCCCTGGCTTTCTGGAACCCGCTGGAGAAACTTACAGCACTCACTCAGACCCCCTATATGAAATCAGCCGCATTTTAGCATAATGTACTAGTGCGGCATATCTTCAGTATCAAATTATTTTAAATAGAAAATGCCTTACAAAAAATTCTTTTTTTTCGTTGCTCTAAGACAATGCGAGGAATGATCATACAAAATCGCGAATTTTGAAACAAAAATTTTATTGCAATTTTTGAATTTCTAGAAAAAATACGCCCAACTTTTTTATCAATTTTGTCCTCCCCAATCATTTTCGGCTGACGCCGCCTCTGTAGGCTATGTTAAAAAGAGTACTGTAAAACAAAAGCTAATTAAGCCAGTTGAAATTTGTACAAGACAGTAAAAATGACATTGTGGCTATTTTTGTAAAACTGTTTTGTAAAAATAGTCACTTTGAGAACAAAAATGAGAAATATCTAATCGGTATTTAATCGCAAATTTCGCATTTTGCTTTTTTATGGGTTAGTATTATGACTAGAGTTAGAGTTTGGGTTAGAATGTACGCAATGCAGAGTTTCTTATCCAACCAGGATGTCTCATTCTGGAAGACACCTTATTGAACTAATAAACAAAGTAATAGAACCATCAAATGTTGTCTAGCCCATTCAAATTTCAGTACTATTTTTCTCTTCAGTGTTTGTTGTTTAGAGTAAAGCCACCTCATTCTCTAACTTAGTTTAGTGACTAGACTAAATCTCGGCTACTGACCTGTACCTGTATCAGCACATAGGCCTAACATTCTAAAATTTTAGATGTCGCCGGTAGTATCTTCAACTAACAACTTAATATCGTTTAAAATAATGCAAAACTTGCAACTAAAAAACAATTTACCAAAGCCTGACATCAAAAAAAGCAAAATCCAGTAAACTACTGGTGATCAAAGTTCATTTTGCTAACCAGCTCGCGATTTCAGTCAAAGTAATCATAGGAATCGTGTTGTATCTTGGAACTACATATAAATGATACTTTGTTTAAAATTATTTCATGTGTCAACGGTCTAGGTCAGATCTGGCTTAAAAGAAGAAATTATTAAAAATTTAAAGCACGTTAAAGAGCATCTGCTTCCTCATACTATGGTTCAAAAAAAACAACAAAAATATTTGTTGTAGCGGCGATTTGTTTGGTTTGTTTCTTCCAAGATTGCTTCATCTAAGATTTGAAACAAGTCTCGTTTATCCCCACATTTAGATAAGATCATGACTTGATTTATTGAAATTTGAACAACATTTATGCGCACATCTTTTTGATTTGCTGCAGAGAGCACCTTTTTTAATCCAGTGCTTTTGTCCGATAGCTGTTTAATTATTTATTTGTGACGTAAACCTAATTTACATTTTAGGTAACCGATTTTGTGTTAAAAACCTCTTTTTTAAATTTACATGCAAATTTTTGCAATTCTTGCAAGTTCGAACTAGAAACGGCTAATCAGTCTAGGTTAGTTTTTACAGAGTGCAGATGCTCTTTTGGAAGGGATCGAATCGGCAAGCAAGTTTTCTAATGTTGGAGCAAACTTTCACGTGGCATTTTATCGCGATTATTGAGACTTGAGAGTGGGACTAAAAAATTGTTTATGATTCAGAGCTTTGTTGCTTAATTTAGCCTCTAAAAGCAATTGATTAGTTGATGCCCCGCGGCATATACACCTCGCTTAGCTGACTCCCTCTTTCTCTCTATTTTTGATTAGTCGCCAGTCATTCAATTGATTTGTCGTAGCAAGTTCAAGATTAGCAGTACAGTCAAAATTGGAATCTTTTACGTCTGAATCTGAAAATCCATTTGTGAGTACAATGTTTATTTTTTGCTACTCTGGGTTAATGCAGTTAATGTTTATGGTTTATTACAACACTAATGCTAAAGATATTGTGAAAGACTTTAAGTAGTACTTTGGAAAGTTGAGATTAAAATATTCATGCATGCCATACAAATTGGGTTTTTCTGTACATACTCGGTAGTTTCCAAAGTCTGTTAATGCTACTTTCTTCCATTATAGATTTATTGTTTTAACGTGTTAATAAAAGTTTTTCACAAGTTTTGCGTTTTTAGAAATCGTTTTTTGGTCAATTTGTTTTTGTCAATCCGTTTTTTGTCAATTCGTTTTTCGACGTTTCATTTTCATTTAGAATTTTCATCAAGTTTGTATATAAATTTAAATTGTACCAAAACGTGTTATTAATTTAGAAAAGCAGACGTGATTGATCCAATCAGTACATTTGTGTTTTTCTTGAAATTGGCATGCTATGGTCTTCGTCAAGAATGAAATTTCTGAATCTTTGTTTTAAAGATTTTATTTTTTCCGCATCTTTGTGAATATTTTACGACCAAAAAGCTTTCGGCCAAATATTTTTATTTGGAAATTTTTGCAAAGATTTTACTTCTTTTCCGAAAATTCTTTTTGTTCGACTGAAAATTTTTTTGTTCGTTACCAACATTTTTTGTTCGTACTAGCAATTTTTTTCTGGGAGCAAAAATACTGAAAATGGCTTAAATTTCCTTGAATTAGCCCTAATCTTCGGATAAATTTGCAAATGCTCTAGACCACTCGTAAATTTTTCCGAACATTTTTTTGCTGGCAATTACGCTTGTCTCGCCGGTTGTGGGTAGATAATAGAGAAAAAAAGTGTGCTACGTATTATTGCTCGCTTCATTATGGCTTAGTTGTATGAATTTAGAAATGATGAGCGTAATTTTGGGACATGTGGAAGAAAATTCAGCAATTTATTACGTATCAAGACTGGTCAAGAATTAGCGGAATTTACCTCTTTGCGTTGACGCTCTGCATTACAGCGTTGCATGGTTCACCGCTTGTTTTTAAAACCTCATTATTGTAAAGAGCCGCCGCTTTTTTCTGATGGATTTTATTTCGAATCATCTCCGTTTAATTTTATCTGCTTCAATTGATGCTCATCCGTATCAGAATTTGATCCATTGATCGAATCAGCGATCCATTTTAATTTTGAATCACCATGGCTTTCGTCTTGCAGGCGAAAGCAAAAATGTTAGATAGTTAAAATTCTGACTAACCTACTAAGCTCACAAGATTCACTATCCTGAGTAAACCTGCGACTAACTTTTGATTTAATTTGCATGAATAACTTGAAAAAAAATTTGAAACATTCAAATTAAATTCTGCTCGATTCAAATAAACTAAAATGTAACGCATGCATAACCCGGAAAAGCTTTAAAAAGATAAATTCGATAATGTTTAAAGCCGTTTTAAAATTTTGTACCACAGAACAACTGTTCAATCCGGAAGAAGTGACAATCAGTTGCTGTCTATTATCAATAATTGGTCAATTATTTAATGATTGTGACATACTTAATCACGCTTTTTTATTCATGTTTGAACTCAAATGAAACGCAAATTGCTTTCACAAACATAAAAACGATAAAATTCTGTTCAAAAGTTATTCAAGGACTTTTTACAAAGATTTTTGAAGCAAAAACTTTGTTTCGAAAAAAGTAAATATTGAATATCCAAATACAAAGATTTTTCTGTAGTTAAACTTTTTCCAACAAAAAGTCAAACACAAAGAAAATACATTTTGCAATTTTACGAAGAACAAATATTTTAAAACTTATTTAAAATGTTCTTTAAAATCTGTTCCGAATAAAAATTTTAAGCGCAAATGACTTCCGAAACACGAATAATTGTGCTTTTCAGAAGATCATAGCATGTGGCCCCTGAACCAGCTTGGAAAAAAACAAATAAAAATTTGAATTTCATAAGCGGTCTAGGCAAAATCTGAGCCAGATTAGTAACGAGCAGTTTATGAGCACTGCATGCCAGTGCATACCGATAAAACCCAGTCTTGGCCCTAATGAAGAGGCTATCTGGGTTTTATGTATAATACAAAATTTAAGAACGTAAAGTGCTAAATAGTCAGGATATTACAAAATTAGTGTACGGTACAACACTGTCTCACAATTGTCATCATGGTGTAAATATGCCCATACTTTTTACCACCGTTGTTTTCTTTTTCTTGCAGTTTGCAGCAAATTTCTTCACCTCTCAACGAAAGCTGGACTTTACGGTTTTCGTGATCAAATTTAAGAATCATGTACTCAATCTAAAGACAATGCATTTTTCACATTTTTGTACTGTCTAATCTATAACCATTTTAGCGATATTCTTAATGGGTGAAAGTAATATACTGCTACTGCAATATACAGTGTACCAAATGTTACAACCATTAGGGCCAGTACAAGAAATTTTAAAACTTCCAACAAGCCTCAAAAGCTGATCTACTATGATACTTTATGTGCAGCACTTGCAAACATCAATTTGTAGTGATGATTTTTATTATGCAAACTAATTTTGGGCTGTTTGAAGTTATTACTATTTGTTTTGCATAAACTTCATCAAAGACCTTACTGGAAAGAAATTACTATAGAACCTTGACTACTTACAACTAGCACTGCGCAAAAAGTTGTTCTTCCAATGGAAACACTACCTGTAGCTCATACGGCTGTAAATTGCTGGTCCAATTTTGACTTTGTATGGCGTATAGTAGGCATAGCATGCCACATCGAGCGCCGAAGCTCGGCACAGCATTGTAAGCATAGCGTGACACCCTAATAGGTTTGGTATAGTGTAACACTAGACGTATGCATAGTTGGCTTAATATGGATCATCAGGCAATGGAGGTTAATACGTCATAGTAGAGATAGCATGACACCATAGTTTGGCAAAGTATGGCATATAGGGGGCATGTTATGGAGCAGTAAGCATAGCATTAGCAAGCATAATATGTCAGAGTATGCGCTTCAGGCTAATATGACATTGTAGGCATAGAATGGCATATACAGGGTGGGCCAAAAAAATGTTACCACTTTTAATCCATAAACAAATTTTAAAAATGAACATTTATTCGAAATTTTTTTTCACAGATGTTTAACAAAACATCCAATTAAAATTTGATAACAAAGTCTTTTCACTTTGTCTCTTGTTTCTTACATAGTTCAATAATTGATAACATGTTCAATCCAAGCTCCTCTTCTGTGGAGTACAGCTGCAACACGCACATTGAAGTTTGTGATGACATTGCCGCACATCTCAAGAGGGATTCTTCGAATTTCCTGACAGATGTTGGTCTTCAGAGCTTCAATGGTCTGTGGGTTGTTGTAGTACACCCTCTCCTTCAGGTACCCCCATAGGAAGTAGTCTGCGGGAGAAAGATCTGGAGATTAGGCAGGCCATGGGTTGTTCGTACGCCGTGAGATGAGTCTATCTCCAGGAAAGTACTCGTTGAGGAAATCCAGTGAGACATTTGAGCAATGTGGAGGACCACCATCTTGCTGGTAAATGACGTTATTCATATTGACTCCCTGCTTTCTCCTAAAAGCAGGAATATGAAACAAAAGTCTTAGTAATTTTGAAAATGGTTAGAATATAAAAAGTGGTAACATTTTTTTGGCCCACCCTGTAGTTGGCTTATTATGGCATAGTAGGCATAGTATCCATCAGTAGGCAATGCAGCTTAGTATGTCATAGTAGGCGAAGTATGGCATACTACACATAGTCTAGCATACTAGTATAGTATGGCATATCCAGTAATAGCTTTATGGCACAGCAGACATAGCACAGCACAGTAGGCGTAGTAGGCTTAGTATGGCACAGTAGGCATAGTATGACATAAGGTAGGCTTATCATGGCACCCTAGTAGGCACAGTAAACATAGTTGGCTCGATATGGCACTGGGGGTATTATATCAAAGTAGGGATAAAATGGCAGTATAGTAGGCAAAGTATGACAATTAGGGGCCTTGTTATGGAACAGTACACATTGTATTAGTAACCATAGTAGGCGCTACGGGCTTGTGTGACATTGTAGGTATCGTAGGCTTATTATGGTACAATAGGTATAGTATTTTATATTGTAGGCTCATTAAGGCACAATAAATATAGTATGCTGAATATGGCACAGTAGGCATAGTATGCCACAGTGGGCACTGTAGCTTAGTAGACATTTTACAACATCATAGAATGACATATAGTTGACTTATTATGGCTCAGTGGGCATAGTATCCCACAGCAGGCACTACAGCTTAGTATGTCAGTGTAGGCGAAGTATGGCATTGTAGACACACTAGGCTTATAGCATTCGAGCATAGTTGGCAGCGTGGCGGAATGGGTAAAGGTGCCGTTTTTACGACAACCCTGATCGAACGACCCTGATCGAACCCGCACCGTGGTCACGCTGTTGTGTCCTTGTATAAGCGCTTTACGATAATTATCTCAGCTTAGTGGCTTCGAACAAGCTGCGAATTCGGTGGGCAAGAATTTGAAGAAATCTACAGGAACATTGGATAATCGGAAACTTCTAAGCAGGTGCGGATTCCTCCAATCACGAAGTAGTTACTGTAATGAAAAGTATGCGGAACGTCCCATAAGTTAGCGTCTGTTGCTGTCCGGTGACGGGAGGATAAATATGCGCTACAATAACAATATAATGTAGTGGGCTTATGGCACCGTAGGTATTAGTTACCATAATAGGCGCTACGGGCTAGTATGATATTATAGGTATCGTAGGCTTATTATGGTACAATAGGTATAGCATGCTATATTGTAGGCTCATTAAGGCACAATAGACATAGTATGCTGAATATGGCGCAGTTGGCATATTATGCCACAGTGGGCACCGTAGCTTCGTAGGCATAATATGACATCAAAGTATGACATATAGTTGGCTTATTATGGCACAGTAGGCAAAACATAACATAGCACGGCAAAACCTACAAAGCATAGCTTTTCCATGAACTATCACCGTTAAAAGGTGGAAAAATCTATGTGCCTCAATGACCCACAGAGCTGTACTGGCTGGAGATTCAATTCTCCTGATAGGGTTACCCTTGCCAAATAGGTCTGATAGTAGAAGCGAGACAAAGTATAGTTCAAATCAAACAAGTTGGAAAACTTCAGAGGTGGGCAAAGCGAAATTAGACGCGCAAAGCGCAACTTCTGCAACCTCCGCATTTGCGGAAGTTGCGTTGCGCTTTAAGTTTTTATTTTGAAACGTTGCGGAAGTTGTATTGCAGACTAAACTCTTTAAAATATGTAGCGCTTTAATTGCGCTGCGCTTTCAAAAGTTTTTGCAGTTAATAGCGCAATTCTATACATTGAACTTATTTTGTTACATTTTGATCGTAATACTGATAAATGTCGGCCTTTTTCAGCAAATTATTTGTTCTTTTTCCGTCTAAAATTGCAAAAAATGCCGTATTTGTATTGTGTTGTGAGATTTTAATTACAAAAGTTAGGCTGCGCTTTAACTTGGTATAAAAATGCCGTTCCAGAATTGCGGAATTGCGTTGCGCTTCAACCCAATCAAAAAGTTCATTGCGAAAGTTGCGCTGCGCTTCAGAAATTTGAAAAATTAGTTTGCGCATTTTGCGCTGCGCTTTTACGGGTTTAAAAAATCAATGCACTTCCTTGCGCTGCGCTTATGATATAATGTTATTTGTGCCCACCTCTGGAAAACTTAGAACCTGGGTTGGTTATGCCCATCAGCTGTGGTAAGCATATAACCTAGGAGAAGGACTACTCTGATATAACACCTCTCCGCAATTAGATTAAACTGCAAAACAAATCATGATTAGCACAAATAATGAAAATTACGTGAACGACGTTAATGGGGCCACCTTCACAAGTGGAACCTCGTCTGGCAGGGGAGCGCCTAGGGACTCCCAGGTTGTCATTCAGCGAAACCCCTAAGGCGTTCGAGTCTTAGGCAGAGGGATTCGTTTAAAAAATAAGCGATAATCTCCACCGGCCAGCACAAGTGGCAGCTCCATCAATGTGCCCGCTACACGTTTGGAGAGGCGAATGGAGTCAGCGCAGAGTATTCGTACTCGAGATAATGTCGCGCACTCACAAGTCAATCATCACCAACTGCTTTTGGGCAATTGGAATATCCTTACTCTCACAGGAAAAGAGCTAGAATTGGTTGAGGAAGCAAAGCGGTATCATCTCGATATTATCGGAGTTTTTTCTACCAAACGATGTGGCTCTGGAACTGTGGATCTGGATGGCGGATGGAAACTCTTCTATTCTGGTGCCGATTCTAGTATGTCTGCACAAGCGGGTGTGGGGATTCTCACAAGCCCCGTTTGTCAGACTGTGTATCGGATTGGATTCCTTTGGGATCACGGGTCTTCATGTTGAAGCTCAAGGTATTGGATCGGTCATTGTGCCTATTGCAGGTGTATGCCACCAATACCACGAGTGAATATCAGAATTTTTTGGATTAAGTAAATGATGCTCTTTTACGAGTATCAGCTACTGAATCTACAGTCCTTATGGGGGATTTTTACACACATGTTGGAACAGACGCAGATACGTGGAAAGGTGTGATCAAAAAACATGGAATCACTGGACTGATTGAGAACGTAAGGTATTTATTGCAGCTCTGTTGCAGCAACAGACTACGCATCATGAATACCTTTTTCCAGCACAGAGAGGTTCACAAGTATACATGGTATCGACCTAGTATGGATCAAAAATCTTTGATAGATTTATTTTGCATAGTTTCGTCGGATTTGTTTTCTGATGTGCTGGACGTTCGAGTGAAGCGAGGTGCTGAATTGTCAACTGATCACCATGTAGGAGTATGTTCCTTACGACTTTTGAAACCTTGGTCAAACAAGAGATCCAACAAATCGTCTGTGACCTAACGGATCAAATGGAGGCTTTAGAGGACAAAGAAGTAGGAAAACAGTTTGCATCCAGTATATCATCTAAGTTCAGACAACTTCCTGATGTATTCTAGGACATCGAGAAGGAATGGCTGCTGTTCAGACCAGTAATCATTTCATCAGCTGCTGAAAGTTGTGGGCGAAAATAGTTTAGAGTGGCGGGCAATAGTGAGAAAAGAACACTTTGGTGGAACCAAAAGGTTAAAGAAGCTATTCGAGCAAAGAAAGATGCGTTCAAGGCCTGGCTACAGGACAGATCGTCATCTGATTTGCAATCCCGGTACACTGAGGCGTAAAAAGCGGCAACTTCGGCAGTAAAGAAATCCAAGGAGAAGTCATGTAAAGAACTTGGTCGTCGGTTGGATTCCAACTATTTTTCGGCAAACAAAGTATTTTGGCAGACCATCCGCCGTTTACGTGGCAAAAGATCAAGTGTCACGTACTCCATCAAGGATTCTGCAGGTAACATTCTAACGGATAAGAATGAAATCCTTTCACAATGGAGAGAATACTTTGAAGATCTTTTGAATCCTGTAAAAGCATTGACTTGTGACACATCTTGAGGAAGATGACGTTTTCACTGCAGCAGAAGTGGCAACGGAAATTAAAGGGATAAAATCTGGAAAAGCTGCTGGTGGAGATGAAATCAGACCCGAGATGTTGAAAGCGCTGACTGGAGAAGGAATTCTCTGGTTAACGCGGGTGTGTCAAGTTGCGTGGAAGCTTGGCAAAACTCCCAGAGATTGGAAAACAGGTGTGATTATTCCGATTTTCAAAAAAGAAGATCTCAAGCAATGTACAAACTACAGAGGGATATCACTCCTCAGTTTGCCAGGAAAGTATATGCCAAATGCCTTGAAAGGAAATGCCGAGAAATACTGGAATCAAAACTGGAAGATAATCAGTGCGGTTTTCGCCGGGTCGCAGCACCACGGACCAAATCTTCACTCTGAAGCAAATCTTCGAGAAATCTTGGGAGTATGGCAAAAATCTCTGCATGCTTTGTCGATCTTGAAAAAGCATATGACCGAGTTCCTCGGAATAAACTTTGGAAGGTTTTGCAGGAGTATGGCGTTGATGGTCAATTGTTAAGCGCCAGTAAGTCATTCTACTTCCGACCGGAGGTTTGTGTTCGGGTAAATGGCAAGCAATCAAAGCCGTTCCATGTGGGCGTTGGACTCCGGCAAGGGTGCGTTTTGTCACCTCTCCTTTTCATTGTTTACATGAATTAGATCGACAAATGCAGCCAAGCTAATGACTGTCCCAAGATAGAAAATTGCAAAATCAGTCGTCAGCTATTCGCTAATGATTTGGTTTTGCTTTCTTTTACAGAATCTGGCCTTCAGCGCGCATTAAATAGCTTTGCAGATGCATGCAACACCGCCGGAATAATTATAATCACGGTTAAAACTGAGATACTTCATCTTTCAAGAAACCCTAATCAGTGCGTATTACAAGTGAATGAAGCGACACTGAAGCAGGTAGAGAAGCTCAAGTATCTTGGGATTGCATTTACGAGTGACGAAAGACAAGACGAAGAACTCGATACCCGAATAGGCAAGGCTAGTGCAGTAATGCGAGCTTTGCACTACTTGGTTGTCATGAAACGAGAATTATCGAAAAAGACAAAGCTCTCAATTTTCAAAACACTTTTTGTCCCCATCCTCACTTATGGTCATGAATCTTGGGTAATGACCAAAAGAGTGCGATTACAAGTGCAAGCGTCCGAAATGAGTTTTTTACGAAGAATCGAAGGAGTTACACTGTTTAACAAAGTGCGTAGCTCTGAGATTCGAAAATCTCTCAACATCGAGCCGTTACTTCTCCGAATTGAAAGGTCTCAACTTAGATGGTTTGGCCAAGAAAGCAGAATGACTCAGGAAAGACTTCCCAAACAAGCTTTACTTGCCAAAGCAAATGGGAGAAGACCAGTTGGACGACCTAGAACTAGATGAACCAATTACATTGAGGATCTTGGATGAAATCGCTTGGGTCTTCACCAAAGCGAAATGATGGAGGTGATGGAAGACCGTGAGGTTTGGCGGCTTAATCTCGAGCTACTGCTCCGCAACCCTCACGGAAAAGCGGGCAATGAAGAAACAAGAAAAGAAGAAGATATTTGACTTTGTTTGGGCAGGTTTTTCAAAAAGTCAATTTTGTAATGGAAGTAAATAATAACCCCATGTTTTTGTAAAAACTTAAGAGGCAGAGTAAGCTTCTTATTCCTATGTAGATAAAGTAAAAAAAATTATGGAGTCAACAATATCATGCTAAAATGCATAGTATAAAATACAGTATCGTTGTGTTGCACTGGCATGTACTTACAGTATATAAGTATTGAGCTTCTCTTTCAAATGAAAATCTTATGCCCTAACCTCAGAATCGTACAGGTTGGTGCAGAAAACCTCTGTTTTCTACATAATTGTAATGAATTTATGTCGTGACTTATAATTGCTACTTGGCCTGGATAAAATATCAGAAAAGCTAGGGATAAATTTGTTGAGTTTTGTTTGAAGAGTTTTAAAGTCTCGATTTGGCTTGAACAAAACTTTCGGATGTCCTTACTTTGCTGAGGAGGAGACCTGCAGCACTAAACTGCAACCACGTTCAGTCTGCTACTCTAAACCTTTAACCCCGTGGCAGAGAGATTTTTTTGCTTTTGATCAGAAACAGGGATTTTTTTGCTCAGTCGCAAATGATATTCAGAATTTCTTAAAATTTTTCTTCTTCAGGCGAAAGCGAAACTTTAAATTTCTACAAAAACTTTAGCAAGTTAATCCCAAGCTTTTCTCTTCTACTATTTTAGGTCTAATAATGGTAATTTAATCATCATTTTTATCAATTCACTCCAACTATGTGGATGGCTGAAAAAACATTGGCATAGTAACCTTTTAAAATATGGTAAGTTTTTGCATTGGAGTGTTATTTGTCTAATCTCCAAAATAAATCAACAACATGACAAATAAATAACACAAAATAGCAAACACAGCGAAAAATATCATTTATATTTTACACAGGTTAAATGGCCAATGCATTTTACACGGTGGACGGGCAAACTGTCCCCCAAATCAAAGTTCATGGGAACACTAATCTTAGCATGTGAGTTGTGGCCTACCAAATTTTTCAGAAAAATTATTCTTGAGTTGTTGACATCATCATCGTGACATCAACATTGTGACGTCACCGCCATTTTGGAAAAATGACTTTATTTTTTAATGGCGAAGTAGTTTTTTTAAGCTTTGCACATAGGCTTGGTTTTTGAATCTTGCTCATAAATTTTTCAGTCAAATCGATATTACATCACAAAATGCCTTGTAACGTCATTTAAGTTAAACATGAGCCAAAAAACACCAAATTTTAGTTGGTTTCGACGAACCTCAAAGTGGAAAAACTTTTCTCTCTTCAGAAACCTTAAGCTTTGTGGAATTATTTATTTGTAAATTAATTTGACTCCAAGTCACGTTCGTTCGAAGACAAATGCCTATTTTTTAAGTTGTATCTTACTACCACTATTCCCCGCGTAAAATAAAGTTAAAACTACAATTTCAAAAGAAGACTTGTGCATAGGTGGGCTAGTTAATGCAAAACGTTAGCTTCGTTAACCTCTAGTCCGTAAACAAACTTTACTCCTCCGTTAACGTTAATCCGTTATTTTCAGATTTAATTAACGGAAGTTAATAAAGTCCGTTAATCCGTTAACATTTTGCGTGTAATTTACATTTCTTTTTATTCACTCGCTTCTAGAACACGTATTGACGCTGTTGAGCTGATTGTAAGGAAATGTTTAATGCTATGGTGGTCTTTTTGTGTTAAGGAAGTTACATTTTACAGTCTAATCTAATTTCAAGATAAAAACAAGTTCAAATGCACAATGAAGCTGCAAGATATTAACGATGAAAACCTTAACGGAAGTTAACAGAACTTAACGGAAGTTAATTTAGTCCGTTAACATGAAAAAAATTTTTAACGGATTAACGAGTTAATGAAAAAGTTAGCTTCGTTATTAACGGATTAACAGTCTTGTGCCCACCTATGGACTTGTGATGTGACTAATATTTCAGGTTTTTGTGTCAAAGTAGTCACCCTGAAATTGCAACCAGTTAAAGCAACGTGAATTTTGAATAAATTAGTTGACAATCTACTTACAATAACACATAACAGAATGCAGCAAATTACCTATTGATTAGTTTCAAAAATTTTTTTTTTTCCGTTCCAGTCATGACTGCAGTTTCAAAAACAGAAAACATGCAAAAAATTGTTGCAGTTTTTGCAAAAACAAAAAGTATGAAACTGTTGAAACTTGGAAGAGAGATCGACTTCAACAAAACTTCCAAAAGCAAATCATTGCCAATATTGACGCGTAACTAAGGATTTTAATAATTTTGTTTGCATAATATATAAAAATTACGCTTAACGTTTTTGACAAAGCACTAAGCCCTAGTCGGACCATGCCACCAAAATTCATAATGAATTATTACTTAAAAATACAAATCTAAATCATAAGCAAGTGAAAATCACCCATAACAGCTTTCTTTGGACTAAAAATATCTTTATTGTAACAAATTTAGAACCTTTTTTGCCCGTTTTGCTCGTTTATCCAACGTTTAACTGCACGCTGTTTAATTCTTTAATGAAGTGTGTTGGAATAATCTCAGTTAGTTTCGATTTGAACTTACGGTAATGCCATTGGGACTGTAGCAATAGCGTAATTTGAATTCATTATGCGGTAGGTATAGAGATATTTAAGTTAAAGAGAATGAAACAAAAATGAGGAATATTTATTCAAGCATTTTTCAATTACTTTTTAAGGTTAAGATTAAGGTTTGAGTTAGAGTGTGGGTTAGGGTTAGGTTCGGGGGTAGCTTTTAAGTGAGGATTTGAGTTTGGGTTTGATCCCAATTATTTAAAAACTACATAAAAACTTTCCGTGAAGGAGTCTCTCCCAAAATTAATAGAAAAATGTTACAAATTTAGATAGAGTGAAGCTTGCCGCCTTTGGCTGAAACTACTAGTTGCGCCACTGCCAAGGGGTTTAAAGTATTTTCAGGAAGGGGTTTTCTAGCCGGTCCAGCTTTGGCTAAGGCCTTAAATACATTAATTTGAAAGTGATCTTTTAGTCACCAGAAGATAAAAAAGTTATCATGATTACTCTTTTGGAATGTCATTTTTACTATCATTAAAAGGAATCTTTGTGCAACTCAACTTTCTCGAAGGGTTAAAAATGTGGTTGTATTTAAGGTAGAGGTGGAGTCCTCGAGGACACATTTTAAAGTTCTTGGCCTCAAGTCTTGAAGTCCTCGAAAATGTTCTGTCGTCAGCCAAAAACAGCACTATTTTTTGGTTTGTTGAAAATGGGCCAAGGTCATGACCTTTTTTTCTTCGTCGGAAACTTCAGGAAAAAATTGCGATTTTCTGCGCGAAGACCTTTTTTTGTTTGCAGAACGCCTGAAATTTTGCGGAAAATTTGCGATTTTTGAGCGAAGAGCATTTTTTGTGTCGGGGGACAGTTGCGTGTAACGTCCTTGGCCTTGGCCTCCAGCATTCCTGTTCTTGGCCACGAGAGGGTCTATCCTCGGAAAGTCGGGTCTTGGCATTGGCATCGAATTTTTTTTGTGTCTTTGGCTTTGGCCTCAAGCCTTGTGTCTTCGAGTCCAGCTTTGATTTAAGGATATTTTTCTAACAAATTTCTTTGTCGCTAAGCAGTATTTTAAAACGTCAGGGCAACGATTTTATTTTAAACGCTTTTTGTGCTAAATTCAACTCTGCTGTATGCCACTAATATTAAATCTAGTATTTTAAGTTCTGATTGTAATAACGTTTAAAACTTTTTTCGTTGCTCTTGGTTGCGCGCTGCAGCACATTTTGACTGAATTTTCAAGAGGGGGAATTTTCAATTTTTCCATTGCTGTGTTTACCTGACTTTTTCGAGATCTGCATAATTTTTTTTTCGCCTGATGAGATGCTTGAGCAAGGTCGAAACGCGTAGCGATAGCTCATTCGCAATTCTTAAATGTATAATTTGTACCAGTATAAACCTTTTTTTCGTGTTTGTGATTGCATTAAAATATGGAGCTAATTTTTAACAAAACTGATAATTTATCTACCTCCCTTAGATGTGAATCTACTAGGATACTTCAAATATTGCAAATCGTTGTGTCTTCCAAGAAAGGAAAGTTGTGCTATTAGATTACCTACACATATTGAAGTTTTGGGCATAATTCATGATATTGCTGTTGTGAGGAAGAAAACCAGTTTTGGGCATAATTCATGATACTGTTACAGTTTAACAAAGGACATAATGTAAAATTAATAAAACAAGCCGAGGTAATAGTTTGCAGAATTTTGAATTGCCAACGTATCGTTGTCGTTGAAGCATGGTGTTGTGAAGCTGCTTGAGCAATGCTTAGGTAAGCGATCTACTTTGCCAGGTTTTGAATGCAGTTGCAATTATCCTATCCAATGTGTCTAAATCAAGTCTAAATGACGCTGTAGCATAAACCTGCGATCGCCTCGTTGTATAGCTGCTCAGTTGACTGGATGCAGCGAGATTTAAACTGTCATACTTTGCTTCCGATGTTTGCGCTGTGCGAGTAATGAGCGCATAAGCTTGTTGATCTACTGCACATTCTTCTCAACGCGTAATGGCTAAGCGTCTCCACTCCCAGTCGCTCAAGGCCTACAGATGTCATTCAAAAAGACGTGGTGTCGGTGAACAGTTCAACATTCTTATATGTTAGCATGCTCGTTTCAACACATAGCTACGGTAGCAGAGTGGTCTATCGCCGCTCCTGCTTTGTAGGAATGCCGGAACTTCGAAACCAATCTATGTCTTTGGCTGTTGCGGGCATTCGTTCGAATCCCATCAGTTGTCATTTTTTCTGACAACCAAAGGCTGATCCAGCTTGTGACTTATTGCCTTCTACTTTCTCAAATCAAACCTTTTATTATACTCGCTGTATTACGCCAAAGTGTGCAATGAGTTTTCTAGGGCCCATATTTGCGCCAGCAAGCAACACAGTTCCTTTAAAAGAAATGTTGCAGTGATGGCAAACCATTGGCAACACTTTGTTTAATTTGAACGATTCGAGATTTGAACCTCAAACCTTCTGCTTTAAAGACAAACCCGTTACCGCTAAACCAACTGGCCGGTGCTAAGAGTCTAAAGCATATTAGATTAACCACGTTTTCTTTTGCAGCATTCGACAAAATTATTCACAGACATACAGCAATAAGATTCAAAAAGAAAACAGCAAATATGTTTTACCTCGTCTCCCCATTTCAAAATATCGAAAGGGCGTTGCGACAATCTCTTGTAATTGCTAATGAATTGTTTAATACCATGTTTCTTTACATGTTCTATGAATGGCTTGATATCATTCCACAATAGCTCTTCACTTTTAAAGGTTGGATGATCCATCAAAGTTTGAGCAGTTCCAGTATATCATCAGTGGTCAAATTTTATAAGTTCAAACTATTTTGTAATTATTAGAACTTTGAAAAATCACAAGTTTTGTACCAGTCCACTTAAACCATGTAATCCAGCGCCGCCAAAATGCAGGTGCAAAACAATAAAATTATCACATCTTCAATTTTCAAGTTTCTAGCTTTGATGGTTTGGGAGCTTTTGCGTTTATATAAAAAGCTCTTATAAAAAAGAAAGCACAAAAAAAACAGAAATAAACAATAAGTTAAAAAAACTGTAAAACTTCCAAAACTTTAAATATGGGAGCTGAAACTATTTTCTAAGCGGTTTTATATTTTAAAATTTTATTCTCCTCCCTTTCTAACAGTTGTTTTTTAGCTAGAGCGTTTGAACTTCCTGTTGTCTTTTAGGTATTTTAGCTTGGAAACCCGTATCACACAACCGATAACCCCCAAAATTTGCACGAAGGTTTTTCCATACGTACCCTATCTAAGTTCTGAATGTCAACTTTTTACCTTAAGCCGTTTCGAAGTTATAGCGATTTAGGCCTCCGGTTGCAGAAAAACCGCTAATTTTGCTTGAAAAATAGGACTTCACAAAAATCGCAAGTTCTGCGTAATAAAATCTTTTTTACTGACAACATTTGCAAAAAAGTACAAACGATGTAAAACCAGTGAATCAGAAATTTTTTTAATTTTTCGAGCTGCCAGGACGACAGGAAACAGCAATCAGTGAACTGGATGATTTAATAAAATCCTATCTAGGGAACACATAGTCAAAATGAAGCTCCATTTGCATGCGTTTATTTGTTTAATTTGAGTTTTTTTATTATTTGAATTTCATGAATTTGGTTTTCTTAATCCGAATTAAGCCAATGTAGTCCAATCCACAAAAAGTTAAAAATCAAGTTAAGACGCTTAATTTGCAAATGTGGATCTTATTTTGTTTAGAATATAGTGGACTAAGCTCTATTATTTGTAGTGGTACTTTTTGAGCTATGGTATTTCAAAATTTGAAAGCTAATTTTTTTACAAAATTTGTTTATCCCGAAAGGTCTAATCCACAAGCATATGGTTACATCATAGCGGTAGTATTGTCAACAAACAATAGATTTGAATGAATCAATCAAAAACGACCAGTTTTGTACAAATTTAGAAACATGTTTGGGAGAAGTAGACTCTATTGATAAATTTTCAGGTATATTTACGTCAAATACTCAATCAGGAGACAAAACAAAATAATCAAATACAGATGATAGCATGCATTATCAGATAAAACTTTTGATGATTTATCGATCTGGTTTAGGGCAAGTAATTATCATGAAAAGTTTCTTTTTATGAAAATAAAAATAATTTGTCATTTCGGGAAGGTTAGATTTTTGCCTTGGAGAGAAGGAAAGGTAGACCAAACTCGGTCAGTTTCTACAAATACAAAAAAATAGAAGAAAGATTGTAGGGAATTAATCCTTTGTTAAAAGCAACATTACTGCAAGTCTCAATAAGTTTCCAATATTTATCTATATAATGTCACAAAAGAAGTGTATTGGTGAAGTTATAGTTTTTGTTGACCAGGTCAATCTTTTTTAATTTTACCACTTGTGGCATTTCGTGTCACGCGTGTGTTGCTTTATGTTTCCAGAAACAGTTGTACATCAACTAATTCGCCAAGCAAAATGCCGTAAATGTTGATGGCATTGTGGTCTAACCAAAATTTTGTGCAACACTGATAATATATTAACCCTAGCAATCCCAGATTTTTTTTCTTCAAGAAAGCCCAAAAGGGCCAATTGACCCCTTGCACGTCATATTGCATTTCTTGGGCTCTTCGCTGATGAAATAATCCAAGATTATGTTTTTTTTTTAAATCAGCTGGCAACAAAAAAATCCAAACACTATTCAATTTACACTCTTTTCAGTCTTTTGGATATTTAATGTGGCTTAAGTCGATCCCACAACACAGCTGTAATTCAAGGATGTAACATGTATGTAACATGTAAAGGATGTAATTCATGTATGTAACATGCTGTAATTCAAGGATGTAACATATAAATCGACTGTAACATATATGCCACACAACGGCTTCTTTTTGCAACAATTTTGGCTAATTTTAAGCCAAACAAACGCAAGCATCAATTTGCGTTATTAACAGCCATGAATTGGCTAAACAAACAACCATTGGCTAAATGTAAGTAGATGGCTTAAAGATAGCCACGAAATAACTGCAGTGGATTAATTTTAGCCATTATTTTTATAAGCCAAAAAGCTGACTTAAAATTGGCTATATTTAAGCCAATCAAATATTTGCAATTTTTTTTTGCATAATTGCATAAATTTTTTGCATAAATTTGTCTTATACGTAGCCATTTTTTAGCTGAAAAGAAGTCATTGGCTACATATAAGCTATCGGCTGAAAGATAGCCAGTAAATGACTTCAATGGCTTAATCCAAGCCATTATTTTTTCCTGTGTTCATACTTTCTCAAACTGTTAGTGAAGCAGCCTATAGTTGTTATGAATATTACTAATTTTTTTCACGCTGTTAGTGACATAATTTTTCAATGTTCCTTTTTTCACGCTGTAAGTGACATAATTTTCAATATCAGCTAATGTTATTGCTCCATCATTTTAATGTTTTTGGGTGCAATAGTACAAGTATTGTGATGTTCGTATGTTTTTGCTGTTACCTACCTTTTGCTGTTATTTTTTTTTCTCACTTATCTTTTTGTAACTGCAAAGGTAGCACTGCCAAAAAAAAGTTTAGTGTTTGCTGCTCGGCAAATTGTAAATAATCTGTCACCAATAGCTAAAAAATTGTAACTTCATTTTTCGGTCTTTTGCAAAATATCATTAGAAAGAACGTCTCATAATTTAGCTTGTGCCCTCCAGTGGTTTTTATGCTTATTTTGTGCACGTTTTGCGCTGCTCAAAACAGGTCATTTAAACCGAAACTTAACCAAAAAAGGTCTTAAAATTGAGTCATTTTAGCAAAAAACGAAAAAGTTTTTTTGCGTTTTTTTCTGAGACCCCCGTCCAAAGTCACAAATTTTAACACCTCACCCATGCCCCCCCTTTTAAAAATTTTTCATTTGATACATTGAACAGTGAACAAAAATCTTCTGTAAAAAAAAACCGGTTGACCGGGCCGGTCAGAAACCGGTCGACCGGCCGGTCAATCGGCGATGATTTTGAAATTTACCGGTCGGGTCGGGTCGAGAAAATCCTGACCGGTTTCATCTCTGGTCTGCACGGCAAGGATGAGCTGGTTTATGAAGTGGAATTGCTGCACTGGCAGTATTTTCGGAGGAAGCTAAGTGCTGTTCGATTCACTGGATATAGAAGTTAGAGTGGCTTCTAAGTCAAGAAGTATGAGAGCTGCATCACGACGAGTTGTGAATTGGATCGAAGAAGTCGATTGCGTTACACTCATTAGCGAAGACAGAAGGTTGTTTGTCTTCACGTTTTGGAACCAGCTGAGAATCAATTACCGCTTACCACTCATCGCTACGTGAAGAAAAGCGTAGCCCTTCGTTGTTGGATTGACGCCAGCTACAGTTTTCACTCAATCAAGGACATTGGTTGATTCCTCTCGTTTCATTGGCGAAGACAATTTGGTTCTCAGTTTGGACTTTGTAGAACTTTGGCCGTCGTTGGTTGAAGAAAGGTAGTTTCTATGAGTCTTTTTCTCTAAAGTAAATTCTTTTTTTTGTAACTTTAGAGTATTTTTTCCTTGTGATTCATGGTTTTGAGGTTTATTTTGAATTCATAAATAGTGGGATATTTAATTGGGATTAATTAATTGTAGCCCTTTACAATAATTTTATTTGTGTGTAGGCTTACAATATTTGTGTGGGGCTAGAATTTGCTATATTAAATTTGTGCTGCTGACGATTTAACTAATTTGTTTTAATTTTGACATAATTTATTTGTTTTCTAAGCTGAAATAGATTTCTTTGATGAATTTAACTAAGCTGTGCGTCGTGCATTCTTTGAGCGGAGCGCATTTTTAGACTTCAAACCGCAAGTGTAATTGCTAGAGGACAACCGTAAATTACGATTACAATATCGCTGCCAGGGTAGCCAGTGCTGCCGTCGAGGGTAGACTTGGTTGGCTAGCCCTTCCCCCTATTTTTGACAGAATAGGCTCCCGGCTTGCAAACCACGCGATATCCGCCATTTCTCATAAAGACCAAAATCTGTCCGAAAATTGCTCCAATTCTCAGAGAAGACCTATTTTTTCTTTGGTATTCATCTCTGTAGTAGGACAGAAAGTAGTTCAAGTTTCGGTGAAGACCATTTTTTTGATCTTGACCTAATTTCTGGCGCAACGCTGCCCGAATTCGTGGCCCGAATCAAAAGTTTTGCTTACGATTTTCACCATTTTTTTTTGCCAAAATTTGACCCAGAGCCTACCCATTTATTTGTTTTGGACGGCATCACTGAAAGTAGTAGCTTTGAAAAAAGTTATTGTATTCGCCCCGTTTCTTTGTTCTTGTTGTTGTGTACCGGGAAAAAAACTTGTCAGTGAAGTCTGGTTGTAGCCTTGCAGTAGTAAAAAATCAAGTTTTGGGCTGATTGCAGAATTTGAAACATTTATTCGTTCATTCAATGATTAAACGAGAAAACATTCCGTTCTCTATTTCAAGACGAGACAAATTTTTGAAACTTTAACAAATAAATGCTGTATTGCTATGACAGTTAGATCGATTCATCTATTTAGTGCAAGTAGTTATATGCAGGCTTGTCTATGGGAATGGGATTCCCATGGGAATTCCATGTAAAATGTCCCATGGGTTGTGATGGGATAAAACAAAACGCATTGCATTTCCCATGAATGATAATGACTTGTGAACTTTTCTAAACTTTTAAATTAACAAAGTCAATGAATTTTGTCGTTTAGTATCTCTTTGTACGTGTAGTCCTACCTAGTTCACATAATACTTAAATTTTCATACATTTATCAACGTTTATTGAATTGTATTTTTGATGGGAATCCAATTGGATGGGATGGCATGGTACAGGCATGAACTGTTGTGGAATGGGTTGGGGTGGGAGCACAGAAAAATAAGTTCCATGGACAAGCCTGGATATATGATACCATCTTTTTGCTCTTCTTGCAGCTATTATGTAAAGATAAATTTAAAAAACTTACTTTGGCTAAGTTATAGTTACATGCACCAGTATACTGTTCAGTATCATGATAACTACTGTAGATTATTAATTTATAGAAATCAGTGATTTTTGCTGCTCATCTGGCATCAAACAACTATTTACTTACTGTAAGCTAACCCAATGATATTAGCGCTGCAACGGTACTGATACTATTAAATAGCTTTTTAAAAAGATATTTTTATCTTTTTACCTTGAAAACTTGCTATGGGATAAATTACTGTTGTACCTTTCCACAGACCTTCCTACTGTATATAGGTAGTGTTTTTTAAAACAGTGTTGCGTTTTTTAGTCAGTGCCTCTACGCCCCTCCCCGCGTTATTTACTCCAGTGTTCATTCGGGGGTCCCAGAGTGACATCTCCAGACTGTGTAAAAACATTTATCTCTCAGTCGTAAATGTCTGTATTTTAAATATCCATTTTCTGCAACTGGAAGCAGCAACACTGATTAGGTTTTGGCAGCTAATTGCACTATTAAACTAAGTTTACTTTTTTTTCGCTCTGACACTTAAAAATAACTCTGCCGCAAATATGTGTAATGCACCACGCCACAATACACAACCTCAATTTTTTCCACATTAATTAGGTATATTCAAACTTCTACAGACTAAAACTAATTCAAAATTATTCAAAACTTTTACAGAGTACGTCATAGAACAGATAATTTTCGCGTTTTACTTCAAAAGTAAAGAAAGCTCGTTATTTTTTTGTAGACTTGGAATATTTTTTGCTCTTTTTTGATATAATAATTGACTATACCCGGAGATTGGCTTTAAATCTAATTAGGTTTGCAGCACATATGGCAATGCAGCAAATACAAAACGATTTACAATGCAACAAATGCATCACTTTTTTGCTGGAATTTCTGGCTAAAAAGTCAAAAAAATCCAAATTGCTTTGACAGTCGAAGAAATAACGTTTCAAGAAGAAAATATTTGTTTATGACGTCACAAAATGTGTTGTCATCTCACTACTATGACGTCATGATGCGGACCTTATTTTGAAGGTTTCCAAGCCCAAGAATTATTGTTACAGCACTATTGAATTATTATGACTCCCTTAAAAAATAGCCCGTAATGTATCCACTCACACCATTCAAGCGCCTCTCAGTGAAACTGTTATAGGTATTATACTATTGCGACAAGTATTGCACGCCATATTTGCAAATATCTCGGTATCAAAACCCCTAAAGTCTTTACAAAATTGACAAAACATATAAAAAATTATATTTGCACTTAGAGGCGCTGGAGAGCACTTTCGCGGCTTTCTCGCGATTCTTCACTTCTGAAGTCTCTTTGCTTGTTTTTCTGGGTAAAATTAGTGGTTTTTTCTCCAATCAGACCTTTGAAACGGTTAATGGTAGAAACTTGAAATTTCTAACTTGGATGGAGAACGCATAAAACAATTATTTTGCAAATTTTGAGGGCAATCGTTCATGTGATAGAGGCTTCCAAGCTAAAAAAAAAAAGCAATCGGAGATTTCAACAGTTGTAGGTACAAAACTATCCATTGGAGGAGAAAAACACTTTTGAATTTCGAGCCGCTTGAAGAGGTAGTTTCAGTTCTTTTGCTTAACATTTTTTAATTTCTACAGTTTTGTGTTTCCTTTTTATCTTTTTTCCTATTTGTTACGAGGTTTATTTTCCATGCAATAACTCCAACACCACTAAAGTTTGGTCGTGATAGATCACTTGTTTGAGGAAACGGGCCGTCAAACTAGTAGCTTTTGAAGTTGTTTTTACTTCAAAGTTGTGCGACTTTCTTGAGATAAAATTTGGCAGAACACATTAAAAATAATAAGAACTACTATTTTGCAAAATGTTGTGGGCTACTTCATTAATATCTTAAGATACGGCCCAAAAAATGTATCTCTATTATCAAAGGAAACTAAGTACGAGTAAATTGTTTTCGATGGTGTATTAAAGGGTTGGCTAAGAAGTTTTGGCACTTTAACTCTGCAGAGAGCATCTTGGGTCAGATCAAAAATATTTGAAAAACTTTCATTTAATTTGCTTTACTTGATTCTGGCACAACTTGTGATGAGAGAATTTCGGGTAACATTTTCTGTGATGACATTGGCTTAATTTTATTTATTTATTTTTCTGAAGCTGGATGGATGTGATACTAATACCTAAGTATTGCTCTTGATGGTCTAGCAAGAAGTTGGCTGTGGGGTTTAAGTCATTTGACTCTGAATAGAACAGCTTGGATTCAATTTTCAATGTGACCCCAATTAATTCTTTTTATTTGTTTCAATATCTTAGCACAGGTTGTTATCATAGGGCTTTGGTTTCATTATCATTGGCTTTTTTTCAAACTATAGGAGATAAAATGCTGATTGAAAAAACATATTAACACGAAATAATGTTGTTTTTACGCAATAGTCGAAATATAAGTTAGAGCTATCATCGTTAATTTGGAATAAGTTTATTGAGTTAAAAATATCCACCGCGCAATTAAAACTTCATACTAAAATAATTGGGGAAAGCGGGTAAAAAAGATTAAACTGAAATTCCTCAGAAAATAAACATCTAGTTACAGTTTAAAATTGCATTTGTCATCAGCGTAACCAATGAGTTCTCAAAATAACCACGCAAACGTTGTTAAAAAAAGTTAACTTGCGGAATTTGTAGTTTGCATAGACTCATTCATTTTTTCAGACTTGACGTATCCCCAACTTTACCCTAATTAATTTATTTTTATTTTTTTAGACTGATGATGGTATTACTATCTGAAGCTATAATCTGTTTCTTTATATATTTTATTTTACTTTTGGTTGATTAAACGTTAAATTGATATCAGTTTTTGGAAATCATAACTAGCACTCGACTAGTCTACAAGCTACATATCAATAACTTGTGAAAATTAGTTTCTACATATCTAAAAAAATTAACAAGCTCCACCCTAAACAAAAAACACAGCTTAAAAATAACCATCAGTTTTTCCGGTTTTTTGGTAATATGCACGACTTAGTCACGATTGGCTGAGACCGCTTCATTTTCCTTTTTCCTTATTAGGCCGTTTTATGCTCGACAAAACCTAGCATAAAAACGAGGCTTTTTGGCACCAATCTCAGAAAAAAAAAACTGAAAATTGGGAAAAATGTAATTTTTGAAATCGGAATCAAAACAGTTGTTTTTTTCCTAGAGTGGTTGCACAAAGCTTTGTTTCTAAGCAAACTTTTGTCGAGCATAGCACGGCCTAAAAACAAAAAAAATGAAGCGGTCTCAAACGATCGTGACGAAGTCGTCCACATAACCTAATGAAACCGGAAAAGCTCTATGTTTACTGATGTTTATGTTTCAGCTGGATTTTTTGTTGAGATAGAACTTATTAAAAATTTTTTGCCATAAGCAAAACCTAATTTTCTCAAGTTATTGAAATGCAACTTTTAAACTAATTGAGTGTTAACAGTAATTAAAATTATCCCAACACAATACAATATATAGATTTAGAAAAATAAACAAATGAATTAAGCCAATGTCATCACAGTAAAGGAAAACCATAACTCTCCCTTTACCCATAACTCTCCCTTTCCCCTTTACCTGTGCCAGAATCAAGTAAAGCAAATTAAATAAAAGTTTTTCAAATATTTTTGATCTGACCCAAGATGCTCTCTGCAGAGTTAAAGTGCCAAAACTTCTTAGCCAACCCTTTAATACACCATCGAAAACAATTTACACGTACTTAGTTTCCTTTGATAATAGAGATACATTTTTTGGGCCGTATCTTAAGATATTAATGAAGTAGCCCACAACATTTTGCAAAATAGTAGTTCTTATTATTTTTAATGTGTTCTGCCAAATTTTATCTCAAGAAAGTCGCACAACTTTGAAGTAAAAACAACTTCAAAAGCTACTAGTTTGACGGCCCGTTTCCTCAATCGACGTGATTTATCACAACCTAATTTAAAACACACAATATCAGCTAAAGCCCTATTGCCATGCCAAATTTCAAGTTTCTCCCTCTAGTGGTGTTGGAGTTATTGCATGGAAAATAAACCTCGTAACAAATAGGAAAAAAGATAAAAAGGAAACACAAAACTGTAGAAATTAAAAAATGTTAAGCAAAAGAACTGAAACTACATCTTCAAGCGGCTCGAAATTCAAAAGTGTTTTTCTCCTCCAATGGATAGTTTTGTAGCTACAACTGTTGAAATCTCCGATTGCTTTTTTTTTTAGCTTGGAAGCCTCTATCACATGAACGATTGCCCTCAAAATTTGCAAAATAATTGTTTTATGCGTTCTCCATCCAAGTTAGAAATTTCAAGTTTCTACCATTAACCGTTTCAAAGTTCTGATTGGAGAAAAAACCACTAATTTTACCCAGAAAAACAAGCAAAGAGACTTCAGAAGTGAAGAACCGCGAGAAAGCCGCGAAAGTGCTCTCCAGCGCCTCTAAGTGCAAATATAATTTTTTATATGTTTTGTCAATTTTGTAAAGACTTTAGGGGTTTTGATACCGAGATATTTGCAAATATGGCGTGCAATACTTGTCGTGGTATAATGCAAAAAAATTTTTGTGGATCGAAACAAAATATTATTTATTACAGTTTTACTGAGAGGCGCTTGGGTGATGTGAGTGGATATTTAAAGAGCTATTGTTTGAAGGTGTCATAACAATTCATCAATGCTATAACAATAATTTTCGGGCTTAGAAATCTTTCAAATAACATCCTTATGATAATGTTATAGTAGTAAGATGACAACACATTTTGTGACGTTATAAACAAATATTTTCTTCTTGAAACGTTATTTCTTCGACTGTCAAAGCAATTTGGATTTTTTTGACTTTTTAGCCAGAAATTCCAGCAAAAACGTGATATCTTTGGTGTTACCCATAAGAAAGAAAAAGTCAAACAAAAATATTTCGAAAAAAATTTTAAAAATGCCCGTAATACTGCAGATACACCGAAATGCATAAATCAGTTAAAATCGAAATCAAAGGCCATGTTGCCGCAAGCTTTTAACTCCTTCATTGTTTCAGTAATTGTAATTAAACTTTATTCACCAAGTCGCCTTGACCAAGAGACAGAAAAGAGATCTTTCATTCTTTGAGTCAAGCTGCAACCTGCCAATCTGTCTATACATTCGATGGAGGCTTCACACTGCCCCTTTAATTGTTGAACGTCAAACAGGAAAGCTGTGAATTCTTGTCGTCTTTGATTTCACCCGACCTGGAATTGAACCAAAGTTTACCGTTTCAGCAGCAGACGCTCTATCCAGTCGTCTTTTGATCGGTTGTTTTATTCTATGGTAGTTGGCAGTTCTGGGCACTTTCGCAACTCGATCAGCAAATTCCCAAATTGCCAGTAGTGTAAAGTAACGAAGTACTTTTACTTGATTAGATTACTCAAGTAGTTTTTTCCGGTAACGAGTACTTTTTGAGAGTTTTTTAGTGGCTACTTTTACTTGAGTACTTTTAGAGTAAAGTAACGGTACTTAAGTAGCATTTTCGTTCAGAAAAGTATAAAGTACTGTAATTTTAAATTTGAACCACGAATTCGTCAGAACAGTCGACTTTACCGCGCAAATGTTCGATTCAATTAAGTTAAAACTGAAAAAGCTTGGCGTTTTTCGTGGTCGACTCTCGGAAAGTCAGAACGATTTCCTCTGGCAGTTAGATGGCAATATCAACCACCAACCCTGCAGCCGCAAGCAGCTCGAGTCATTAATGTATTGAGCAGGACAGCGCTGTTTCAAGCTTTAAGCTCTCATCAGCAGCCCTCAGCGTATCTAAATCAAAGGTATTCTTTGAAGGACCACGAAGGACGTCAAGTTTTTTCAGTTCTAATTTCCTTGGTCACGCAGAGAGGGAGCTCTTATATTAAGCATAGCTTATGGCTGTCCTTAATATAAGAGCCCATCTGTTTTTTACTTGTTGTTTGCGAAGTACCACAAGCGAAAAATCAATTATTTCTTTTAAAGCCTCTGTCACTGTGCAAGCGTTAAGGTTTGAGCAGTCTGGCCAAAAAATGTCTGGGGAGTAACTTTGGATTGAGTGTGCTGAGGGCTGCTGATGAGACCTTAAGGCTCAAAACAGCGCTGTCTAGCTCTGCATAAATCAGTCAAGTTAGTTGTATTTTCTTTTTTTTGGCTGGCAACCCTTGCGTCAGAGGTCAGACCACCACAGTAACTGCAACAATGCTATTTTCTACAAGTGCAAGAACGTACCAGATCCAGTCTGGCAAATAGCAGTTCAAGATGGTTTTAGTGTCACTTTACGTTCGTTGTTTGATGTCTGCCCTTCGCCGCATACTGGTATCGATGTTTACTTCAGTAAAAGCAAATCATGATAGAAGCAAACTGAGATATAAATTAAATTTGCCAAAAATGTGTTCTATGATTAAATGAAGTTTATTAGTTCAACTGGTGGGGCAGAAAGCTTTTTTGCCAACGTTTCGATAGGCTATGCTCAAGGCATGTACTACCTATCTTCGTCAGGGCTAGAATGCAAAGTTGAAAAACAAGCATACGATAGATGCGAAAAATTACGTCACAAGTAAATCATACGTCAACGCAAAAATTATAACAAATTGGAAGCGAAGAACTGACAGATTGGCGGAGCGTGAAAAAACAATAATATTACGTCATATGGTTTGAAGTAGAGTTGCCGAATAAATGCTAGGGAACTTGTCATTTTGCTTATCATTCATAGTGTTGGGAATTTGGTTAATGAAATACGACTCGATAAAACGGCGTTTTGTGAAGTCAAGTTCAAAATCTAGATTTTTAGCGTTGTTCCAATTCATGGAATGTTCGTTGTCAAAAACACGCTTAGTTAGTGCTGACTTATCGAATCGTAGATGTCGATTGTCTGCTAAGTGTTCTTTTTTGCGGATGGAAAAACTGCGTTTTGTTTCGCCAATGTACGAGAAGTCGCAGTCATGGCATGGAATTTGATATACTGCTCCTTGTCGCATATTAGGGTCCACTGAGTCTTTGTGATGAGCGAGTTTCTTGCAAATGGTGTTGCACGGTTTTAATACGGTTTAAACATTATAGTTAGACAAACAACGCCGCATTTTTTCTGTCAATCCGGGGTAGTATGGTATAATGGCAAAGCCTTTGAATTGTTGTTCTGTGCGGTTTGAAGGTTTCCTGGTGACAACAATTGAGATGTGTTCTATGATTACTAAACGTTTCTATAGCTAAATTCTACATACTGAGCCAAAAATCACACACCGTACCGGTATACGCAATAAATATTATTGTACGGTGCTGTAATTTATTGTGCAATCTAATTATTATTATTATTATTATTAAAGGGCAGCGGTGCAAGTGAATCTGCTACCATTAGGTAAAGTCCACCTACACATTGCGTAGGCCTCATTTGGGCCCATTGCAATTATAGCTGCTAAGTTGCTGTATTTTGTTTGGTTACTGGTCGAACTCAGAAAGCCTTCCAGCTTCCTTTAAGTACGTGGCCAGTTTGTTAATGTTACATTTCGTTACCACATTGTGAACAGTGGTTTTGGTAGTTCCAAAATATTTAACACGATTATCTTGGTAACCTTTACAATTGCCTACATGATGATTTGGTGTTTCATCTTCTAAGCTACATTTTGGACACAGGGAAGACTCAGCACGACCTGTAGTTTTCTTGTGCCGCTGTAGATTGCAATGCCCAGTCAAAACTTGCACTACTCTATTCAATTGAGGCCTCTTAAGGTTAAGGAGACGTATTGTTAGTCGTGAAGACGTCCAATCTACAGTCTCCTTCATCCTCAAGCAGTCTTTTCGTTTATTCCACATAGATTTCCATCCAGCTGTGGACCAGTCCGTAACCGTGCTAACACAACTGGCATACGGAACTGTAATAAAAGGTTCAGGACCATACATGATTGATTTAGATACTGATTTGGCTACATAGTCTGCCACTTCGTTACCATGTACCCCTGCATGTCCAGGAATCCAGGCAATACTGACGTGGTTTTGTTTGCCTAACTGATTTAGGCGTCTGATGCAGTTGAGCACTGTAATTGATGTTACAGTGCTCTTTATGAGTGCTTTGATAGCCGCCTGACTATCAACCAGCACAACAATATTTTGATTGTGCATTTTTTTCAAATGCAGGTTCTTTGCCACTTCTGAAATAGCTAAGACTTCTGCCTGGAACACGGTGCTGTGTATTCCAAGGTGGAAAAATGCTTGTTTTGGGGAGTTGTTTGGGTATTCTGCGTAAAAACTCGCCCCCACTCTTCCATCTAGTTTCGAGCCATCAGTGTAAACCCTGATAGTGTTGTGATTTAGAATGCTTTCAGATCTGATAGCATTCTGTTTATCCATGATTTGACATTCGAAGTTTCTCTCGAATACCTTTGTTTTCTTTATTCGGTCAGCTGGCATTTGCAGCAGAGGCAAAAATCTTCTAGCCTCATTGCAAATATCAACATGACTTTTCGTTTTCCCAAAGGAGCCAACGGGCTTGGCATGCCAGTGTCCACTCACAGAGATTCTGTATGACCCTCGCACTGCTTCGGCCAACAAGAATTCCTCGATGGGAGTAATGTTGAGCAGTATTTCCAGAGCACCAGTAGGGGTGCCAGGAAAAGCTGATGAAATCATTAAGCAAGCAAGTCTCTGTACCTTTGTGAGTTTCCTCACTAGGTACATTTTGCTGAGACCGCCAGCCCAGGACACACAAGCGTACGACATGATTGGACGTATCACAGCTGTGTATATCCATTTCATAATAGATGGTTTTATTCCCCAGGTTTTACCCACAATTTGTCTACATTGCATTAATGCCGTAGTTGCTTTGCTGGTAATTCGGGTTATATGTGGCTTCCAAGTTAACTTGCTATCCAGAGTAACACCTAATAGCTTTGCTTCCTTGGAAAGTTCGAGCTTTGAACCGTTCATTGTCAAGGAACCCAAATCTGGATTCCGTTTGTGAGTGAACAGTACAATTTCGGTTTTCTTGCTGTTGAACTGTAGCTCTTGTTCCGAAGCCCAGTTTGCAGCAATATTTATTGCTTTCTGGGCCATATCTCTGATCCAAAGCATATCAGCACCAGTGACCAATATTGCTAGATCATCGGCATAGGCTTGAACATAAAAGTCCCTGCTACGTAACCAGGGATGTGGAAGCGCCTATTTTCCAACCGCTTCCGCTTCCGCTTCCACCTCCATCGCTTCCGCTTTCGCTTCCACCGCTTCCGCTTCCACCACTTTTACCAAAATTTATCATAATATTTTTAGCTAATAATATGAATAAAATGCATTAACGTGTTACTGGTATGTAAATGAAAAGTGAAAACGATTTATTTCATTACCAACACACAGAAAAAGTAAACATGAAGAAAAACAATACTCCGTGCAATAAAAAAAAGTAATATTAAAACAAATAATTTAAAACAGTGAGTGCAATAAAAAAGCACAAGAAAACAGCGGCTATAATAAAAGAAAAATCCAACGAAAATGGTGAGTGTAAAATAAGTTGAAAGCAAAAGCGATACAAACGCGTATTGAAAGGATAGAATTTAGTGTAACCTAACATATCAGAAATTAAACAAATAAAGCACACAAGTTTTTCAAAATGCAACAAAAGCTCAAAGCGTAACAATATTTTGCAGTTCACACAGATTTATTGGTTCTCATAAACACAATCGCATCTGTCAATTCTGTACCCATGCGAACTCTATTTTCTCGAAGAACCAACTTCAAGTGAGAAAACATGCGCTCAACTGACACCTGAGTGCTGGGCAAACAGCTAATTACTTGCGAGACTGGTTGAACAATGAGGGGATATTTGGAAATAATATCCCATACACTTGGCTGCCTCAATCGTCCCACTCGTTCTACTTCAGTTAATGCGTCTGAAAATGCATTAATATCTGCTGTTGCGGCTGGTGAAGTTGATGACTCTGCAGCTGCCGAATGCAGAGAATTCAAATATTCGTCGAAATCAGATGTTGGTGCCGGATCGGTAGAGGATACATTCACAACTTCATGTGAATCCTCATCAGCATTTGCTCCTCCCTCAGCTTGCGCCAGACTTTGCATGCGCAAAAAAAGGGCTTGAAGAGTGCTCTTTGCACGAGTTTGCTCTTCATTGCTTAAAAATATTCTTGATCGCGCATCAACCTATAAAAAACAAAAACATATTTAGGAAATTGATTTGTCGCTTTTTTGCTGGACTCGTTATACACAATTATTTTTATATTAAACACTCAAGATTCAAAGCACAGTCCATGTTATGTGCATATGCAAATTGCAAAGACTATCACACGGCAAGCATTTTACGTATTTAAAAGTTTTCAAGATTATACAAAACTGTGGCTCAAATAATACTGAACTAAACTGTTTTTACTTTGCACTTACCCAAATCGCAGCCAAGAAAGCATCATTATCCAAGAGAAGCTGTTGGCGAGATAGCAAGGAGTTATGCAAAGAACGAGACAAACTGTTGTCTTGCTTGTTCAATTTAAACATGACTTCTCTCCATTGAAGCAAGCATTCGCCTGGAGTGAGATCTTGCTTTTGAAGAGAAATTGTCGCTGCATGCGGGATCTGCAATACATCGACCATCATCTTTACCTCAGACCATTCACTTTCAGTTAGATAAAAATCCTGTGATCCAAGGTCTTGAATAAAAGATTTCAAATCCAATAAACGCTCAAGTATGAGGAAAGTACTTCCCCAACGTGTTGGCATGTCAATCAGCATCCCTTTTCCATCTCGTCGTTTTAGAATTCCATCGGTGTGTGGTGCACGTAGATGCTGAGCAATTTTCCGTAGTTTTGTTAAAAACTTATCAGATCGGCCTTTTTTTAAAACATCGCGAATTCCCAATTGTAAAGTATGTTCAGCGCATCTCATGTGGTAAATTGTGCAATCAAATCCAGTACCCATTTGGTCAATCTCTTGAATAGCCTCTTCATCATCTTCATTTTGTTCATCTTCTTCATCTTCATTTAATAGCTGCACAGTTCGTGTCATATTAGATGCATTGTCAACAACACATGCTAAAACTTGTTGCTTTGTGATGCTGAACTTCTTCATAGTTTTCAATAAAATTTCTTTTAAATGAGCGCTGGTATGATTTGCTTCAGTGTCCACTAAAGCTAAAGTTTTTACAGACAGACCGCGTTTTTCGCTAAAAAACTGGGCAGAGATTCCTAAAAAATGAGAACGGAGTCTAGTTACTCCGTCAAATTTGAGCGAGACAAAAGTTTTAGAAAGAGACCCTTTCAACTTCGATCTCTCCTCTTCCGATCTTTTCAAAACCATGTTTCGAATGGCTTGCCGCCCTAAAGAAATTCCCAAGATTTTGGCAAAGTCCCCATTTAAAAATTGAAAGCCATCGTCCTGAAAAAACTTGAGAGGAACTCCATTGTAAACGACCATTTTTAAAATGCCGTTTTTGAAGTCTTCTGCATTGATGGAAGCTGTTGCTTTTGGATTTGGATTAACCTTTTGAAAATAATTTGTTACGGCATTTTGGCCTTTTACTTTCTCTAACTTGGCTTTTTTTTGTAGTGGCAGAATCTTGTTGCTCAACTTTTTGAAACGTTTGCTGGTGATGGCGTTTTAGATGCCTTTTTAAATTTGCTGAAGCGCTTCCCTGCTTTAGTTTTGGAACCAGTGAATTGCATTCCAAAATTCCATCACTTTTAAGTACAATGCAACGAAAACTGTTGCCCTCTTCAACAAAATGGTCGTAAACGGCACTCCATCTTGTTTGGGACATTGTGTGATAGTGCGGCGTGTCAGAATTAAAAATATCAGCTTTGTAAACTTCTTTAAATGACAAAAAAAGTACATATAAAATTACGTTGCTCTATCAAATAAATGTTTACTAGAAAGCGCAGCTAAATAAGCTGCTCCGTTTACATTAGCAAATATACGTAGGCCTACTTTACCGCCCGTAGTTACAGAAATTATTCGCCTGTTAGAAACAATTTAGTGCTTTACTGAAATCTATATAAACTTACCTAATCACTTATAAAATCTTATTCTTCTTCTTTATGCATCTAAGAGTGCGCAGCAGCAAAAATCTTTCAGGATCGTAATTAATTTTAGTTCGAAACGAATTAAGTATTCGGCGGATCGAGGGCAGATGAAAATAAAATATCCGGCTAGTGGCTAAGATCTGCTTGAAAATGCCGATTTCTAAACAAGCTATCCTTGTCTGTAATCAAAAGTAGGCGTATATATAGTTCTTAAATGAAACAAAAAATATATTCGCATGTATGTTAAACGGCTTAATAAACACGAAGATCAAGTAACAAACTGTCCACCTGATTTAATTGTATTTTGCTTAACTTGGGAAAAAATAATTTAGAGCGAATGTGATTAATTTACGACATTTTATTCAAAGTAATGAACATTTAACTAACTGAATGAAGCAAAAACGCACTGAATTTTACTTAATTCTCAACTGCTCAATACGTATTAGGCTATGAGTACGAGCTACTTAAATTTATTTGGTCAAATATCAAGTTTGAATCGTCGTATCTCTATTTATACGCCGAATATGCATGTCATTTATTACATACTTACGTCATCTACTACGAATTCTCACCGCTTTGTAAACACGAGAAAAACAATGAATTGAGTTGCATATCGTTAATCGTAAACAAGTTTAAAGTTTGGACGTAGGAAAATACTTTGAGACGTCACCGAACTCCATAGGTGGTTGCAAGAAAGGCACTTGATTAAATCGACCGAAGTACCGTCAGCTTGGTAGGTTAGTATTTTACAATAAAATTAAATTCAATAATGAAAACAGCGGTTTTGAGAAAGTGAGCGCACTGCGACTATTGTTTTTGTATTTTTTTCGTGATTCACGAACCCAAACATTACAAACGTACGTTATTGTCCCCAGAGAATTTTCCTATCACCAAATTTAACGCTACACACTCACAATTAAATTACTTACCGCAAAGAATCGTCAAATGGAATACGCGAAAGCAACATCAAAATACTCAGTTTTCTTTCATAATACTTTAATGACAATGAAATTAAATTATTTATAAACTATATTAACTAACATTACTTCAAAAAGCTTGATTTTATTTGAGTAATAAAACTTCCCGTTGTGAATCGATAGTAACTTGCGAGATTTGCCAACAGTCGAAAGATTGCAAAATAGTGCGTTGGTAACTTGGTATTCGCAAACTGCCTTTTATAATTTGTAAATGAGAAACCACGAAGCTTTGTTTTCCAAATGTGAGCTGGGATTGTTGCTGAAATTTAGGAAAAATATGGCTTTGCCAGTATTTATAAAGTTTTAAACCAAAGAATTAAAAAGTTATTGCCCCGATTCGCATTTGAGGGCAATGAGTTTAGCAAACAGCGGTGGATTCAAATTTTTGCGAGTTTAAGAGTGGATACTTTCTGCAACAGCTGGCTTCACAAACTCTTGTAATGGTATGTTTCAATTGTTTGTTTTATGTTAAAAAAACATTTAGTGCGAGTATTGTCGAACAACGTAAGTGGAAGCGGAAGCAGTACCCATTTACCGCTTCCAGCTTCCGCTTCCGCTTCCACAAAAATTTACCGCTTCCACCGCTTCCGCTTCCAGCTTCCGCTTCCGCTTCCACATCCCTGTACGTAACTCTAACAATAGGTTGTTTAAAACACAGTTCCACAGAAAAGGCGAAAGGACACCACCTTTTGGGTTCCCCTTCATGACTTTCTTTTTAACTTTGTCTCCATATACTGTAGTTCTACTTGGACTGTGCGATGTCTTAGCAAATTCTCTATCCATGAGGTGAGAATCTCGGACATGCCCAGCCCTCGCAGAGCCGTGGCAAAGCCACGGAAGGTGACATTGTCGAAGGCGCCGACAATATCCAGGAAAATACCCAAAGCCGGCTTTTTTCTAACAAGGCATTGCTCTACACGGCGCACAAATTCATGCAAGGCAGTTTCCGTGGAAACACCTGCACGAAATCCATACTGCGATGCAGAAAGCTTTGCCTGCACGTTTTTGTCATCATTAATATGATACAGAATTAGTCTTTCCAGCCATTTCAGTTGGAAAGAAGTTAAGGTGATCATACGGAAAGATTTAGCTTCGAAATAGCTTTCCTTTCCGGGTTTGGGGAGAAATATACCTGTGCCTTCTTTCCATGCCATTGGCACATAACTGTGTCTCAGGCATGCTTGAAAAATGACGTGGTAATATTCTTTTAGTTGGTTCCAACCTTTCTGTAACAGAACAGGATAGAGCCCGTCTGGCCCTGGGGCTTTGAATGGTTGGAATTCGTTGATAGCTGCTTCCATACGCTCGAGTGAGCATATGCTTGCAATCATTTCAGTGTCTTCAGGTCTCACGAATGGGTTATCCACTAAATCAGACCTGGTTGTATGATTTTCTGTCTGCTGGCTACCCAGTGACAAGATATCTAGCAGATAGTTCATTGTTTCTAGAGGAGACTTTGTGAATTCTCCGTCGTGTTTAATTACGTTGCTAACACGCACCGTTTCATTGTTTCGAATAATCTTAACCAGCCGAGCTGTTGCTGTTAGACTACTCGTACTCTTCACAAAGCTGCGCCATGAATCGCGTTTCGCTCTTCTGAATGCTTTTTTAAAATTAGATAGGCCAAGCTTTTGAGCCACCCAATGATTTTCCTGTTTTGTTTTAATGGCTTTTTTCCAAGCTCGGCAAGCTTCTTTTCGAAGACTTGCTAGCTCAGAGTTCCACCAGATGTTATCTTTCTTACGAAGTGACTTACGCATCGGGCAAGCAGCTTCATATGATTTAGTTATCACTGAATGAACCTTGTTTACCAGCACGTCAATGTCTTCTATTGATGAGGGCACTGGTACTGGTGGTAATATTCGTTCATTTAATTTTTGTTCTAGTTCGTTTACATACTTATTCCAGCACGTACGACGGACATTTCGGAACATTTTGGCTTGTTTTTGGATTCTGCTTTTGACCTGGAACCTAATATACATGTGATCCGAGAATGATGGCACGTTGCTAACATGCCAACCAACTACTCGGTCCCACGCGCACCGGTTCACCAAGGTTAAGTCCAGAACCTCTTCACGTATTTTGTTTCTGTAAGTTGGTCTATTACCTGCATTGCAGAAATTCAGGTCTGCACTAACACAAAACGCCAGCAGATCCTCTCCTCGAGGGTTTATATCTGAGGATCCCCAAATAGTGTGATGTGCATTTGCGTCGGTTCCTACTATAGTAGGAATTTGTTCATTTTCAGTGAATATTAACAGATCCCTCAACAAAGTGGGTGGAGCTGGTTGTTCGGCTGCCATGTATGCCGATACGAAAACAAAACTATCTCCCTTTCGGCACACATTGTTAGCTCTAACCGCCACAATATCCTCGTCCGAGAACATTGAAATTAGAGAACAGCTGAGATCAGGAGTAGCGTAAATGCATGCCCGAGGGCGATTACCCTTTTCAATACCTTGAAAGAGGCTCCATCCCCGTAGCTTACTCCTGATTTTGGTGGCATACGTGACACGTCCATGGTTCTTGAGCTAACACTAACCCGGAACGTACATTTTTCATTACTTCACACATGTCGTAGCTTGCTGCTTTACATCTGTGTAGGTTAATTTGCCAACACTCTAAATTATGAGAGCATAACTTATGTGCCGTAATGGCTTTATTTGATTTATCGAGTTGTCCGCTGTAATCCTGAGCCATTCTTATCAATTTGATAGATGTACTCAAGCAGAGCGCTTTATTATTAGAACAGCTGATATGGCTTATTCATTACTGCAGAGAAAAGCTCTGACCTCTATGCACAAGAGGTCGCCGGCTTCTCTGTATCTGCCGAAGTGCCAGGCTCGGCTGTATTCATTACTGCCTCGCGAGTTTTATCGTCCTTTGGCGAACGTGATGACGTCCAGATGCGGATCTAGAAAATTTTGGTGGGGGGGGATTTTAAGCACAGCAAACCCTCAAAAATTTGGATGTCTTCACCAAAATTGAGAGTGATTTTTGGGCTGAAATCGGAAATTCGAACGTTTTTTCTGCCCAAAATCGGGTGGTCTCCAAAAAAAAAAAGAGGTCTTCACCGAAATCGAGAGTGATTTTTCGGGGGAAACCGTCAGCTTTACTCTGGTGGGGGGGGGGATGCATCCCGAAATGGAGCCTAATTTTTCAAAATAGAGGCTGATTTTTCGGCCGAAATCGTTACTTTTAGGCTGGTGGGGGGGGGGATGCATCCCCCCATCCCCCCCCCCTAAATCCGCCCCTGATGACGTCTCCGGGTTCTGAAACTGCTTGGCAGTTTTCTTCTTCTGGAACTGCACCCGACAATAACCAACATATGGGTTGAAGTGCAGTTCTTTCAGCGTGGTTAGCGAAGGTTCCCGGACGGATACTACATGTAGCACCCCTCCGTTTCCCTTCGCTTCATGCTTTGCTTCCAGATCCCTACGACAGATTTTCGCATTACATCGGGAAACCAGCGTAAGGGTATCTGAAATGCTTAAGCCTTCATCCTCTGGCAGCCAGATTCCGAAGGTTTTCGCTGGAGGCAAGTCTTTTGGGCCTTTTGCATCGTAACCTTGGTGAGCTACCAAGGACGGTACAATGGCCTCTACAACATGTTTTGCCCACTCCAAGGTCTTCTCATCCTTGCATATCATCAGCACTTTACCTTCAAAGATAAAAGTGCGTTCGATACGGACAAGAAAACCCGGATCGGCACGAAGAATCATTTTCGTGATGGTGCTTTGAACTTCACGAAGATCCATGTTGTCCATATAACCGTCTCCTTCAGACTCTTTTCGTGTAATTGTTAGTTTTTGATTGCTGGCCTTCACCGCCCCAGCATAGCTAGTTGGAGTGCTCGTGCCAGCAGTCATTTCTTTAGCTTTGCCTCCTTGCTTACCGTGAGCGACATCATGCCGCCCACGCTTCTGCGGGAGGTTTGTTGAAGAGGACAAAGAGTCCGAAGATTCCCTGCCTCGTATAGCTTGACCGGAGGAGTGAGCAGACGAATCGAGGTCATGGTCAGCAAGTGCCATGCCAGCCAGACCCACCATCATTCGCTTCTTTTCTCTTCGTTTTCGGTTTTTTTCATAATTTTTTCCCCGTTTCACTTCAGACCTGCAAGCAACATCCGAGGAGTTACTTGAATTCTGAGGCTCCACAGGAGGAGTTGAGGAGGTGTTCGGTTTCACAACCGACCAAACCCCTTTTGCTGTACCCTCTGTTGCTGTTGAGTCCGATTCCTTTAGCAAAGGAACCTTCTCAACTTGAGGGCTCATGTTTGATGTTTTTTCGGCATCTGGGCTAGAAGGCGCAGATGACCAAGTTTTATCTTTGTTGGCATTGTCACTCAAGAACTCATTGATTCTTGGTTGTGACAGTGCCACTTCTTCTGAATTTAGGGATGTAATCCGTGTTACTTTCTTCTTTCGATTCACCGACATATTCATAGGGTTGGTTTTCTTTGAACTGGGAAAAGTCCCAAAGACCAGATTATTCAGACAGACAGAAGGCTACGGACCGCCATTTCTACCGATAACGACACACCAACACTGCAAACGACAGACTTATCTCTGGAGCACTGGCCTCGGCGGAGCCCCCCCAATACAGCTGCAGACCCCTACCCAGGTGCCATCTGGAACTACAGGTGCACGGGGATTTTCACAAGCTGATGGACACGAAGTCATATGTTGGCTAGACTAGGACCAGCATCCTTTCTATCCTGTGGCCGCGACACGGCAACGCGTTTTATCCGCTGTACCCTATACTCGCATTGACATTCCAGCACAATATTGGCCTATCACTACCAGTTTCCATATTAGCCCCCAACCTCCTGTTGGCCTTTGAATCAGGGGTCGGAAAATTAGAAGGCAGGACGTCACAGTGTCAGGCCTTCGCTTGCGCTATTGCCTGGTTGCTAATTCCTGCACTTCTTAGCCTCGCCCATCTTCATCAGCCGGTTGCCATTGCCTCAGTGAGCCAGTGTTTCCACTGTTTCCACCCGACACCACGTGGAGGTTTGAGGTTGGACTTTGTCGGGCATGCAATCTAATTACTACTGTAAATGTTCTTAATATGATGATCAATTTCGTCCTAGTGGAAAACCGTACTATCTAAATGGGCTACCTACAATAATTTTGTGCGATTTAGTGACGCAATGTTTTTCAGGCTTCTGCCTCCTTCATATGTCGTGAAATAAAAACCAATTCAAAAAAAATCCACGTTAGTTTTTATTAACTAATCCCAAAAGCATTATCGCAAAATAATGATTTTCAAATCTCAAAGTCTTGCTGTTGTTCTTTTTGATTAATTGTCTGGAATACAATAACAAAAAACTTGCGGCAATTAGTAATTTATGACTTCTTGGGTTAGAAGATCAAGCTCTATGTGGCAGTGACGTGAAGGTAGTCGATCAGTTGTCTGTCCGATTAAATAGTTTGTTTTTCGTTAGCTTGATTACTTTGGGAAATACTTCTACTTGAGTAGTTTCTAAACGACTACTTTTTTATTTTTACTCAATTACTTTTTTTGGTCAGTACTTTGTATTTTACTTCAGGTAGTTTTTTCGTCAGTAACGAAACTTTTACTTGATTTCAATTTGCGAGTACTTTTTATACCACTGCAAATTCCGGACTCAAGGTTTTGTGTTGCGGATTTGCGAACCAATTTCTTACCGCAAACATTTTGGGATCTGCGGTAATAAAATTGAAATCTACCGCAAATCCGCAAAGCAACAACATCGCTGGAATCGTTTCTTTTCAATTTCCAAAAAAAGTTTGTTTTTACAGTTCAAAGTATCGACAGATTTAAGTGGATGTATTTATAAAGTACAACACCCGCTTACCAAGTTCCGCTGCTGTGGACCGATTATTTTCCATCGGTGCTGCTATTCTCATGGTGAAACGAGCTAGCTTAACGTCAAGAAACTTCCAACGGCTTTCTGACGGGAAGGAAACTTAGACTTTTTGAAGCGGCGAGGGGTCACAGTTGTAAGTCGGGTCGGGTTCGGGCCTAAAGTTGACGAAAATTTCGAGCCTAATTCGGGCTTGAAACGGGCTTTTTGCCTTAGGTGCACAAAAATACAATCAAAATAACTTGACAACATTACTAAATTTTTCAGACCTACAGTAACTTAAGTTTCGGGTATTTTCGGGCATGATTTGGACTTCAAATTAGATTTCGGGTTCGGGCTTATATTTTCGGGTTCGAGCCGGGTTCGGACCTGAACTAGTTGGCCCGTTTACAACTCTGCTAGGGGTGCACAAGACGACTTTGGTGACATACCCAGTACGAATAGTAAACAAATAAGCTGCAGGCCTACCTATATTTTCAATCTTAGTTTTAGCTTTTTAGTTTTTCGTTTTTGTTTTTATAGTCTCGTTAATTGTGGTTTTGGAATTCATACTCTAGACTACATGCGTTCCCGAATTTCTAGACTACTCTAGACTGCATGCGTACTCTAGACTACATACTCTAGAGTACATGAGTTCAAGAAATTTCCAAAGATTTTTAGAAATTAATATAATTACTGCCCACTTTGGAATCCCGGAAAAAAATTTTGTATCTTGGATAATCTTATGATAATTGATGATGTATACATAATACAACCATTCATTTTTGATTTCTAAAGTTTGTGTATTATGCAAATGATGCGTCAAAATGCTTAGCAAATATTTTTTCAAGAAATGACGTAAATTTCTGGGCAATTGTCAGCGTTACTCCAAATTTTTTCCATAAAACACGATCCAAGTAAGTCATATCGGCAAACTTTTTGGCGGGTAAAATTACTACCGCTCATTGATCTTGTGGATTATTGGTACCACCAGCAAACTGGCTACTGTCGAACCAAATTTCTAACCAGCTGACTATTGATTGAACCTTGGTTACCAAATTTTCTAATTTGCCATTACCCTTAAGTGCTGACTGATGCTCAGCGACAAACAGAAACATAAAATTTAAAATAAGACCGAGTTTTGTATCAAAATTAATATCTGCTCTGTAATCATATCGTATGCAATTTGAAAACTTTTAGAGGACCGCTTTTATTTAAAGCTCGACTAGGAGTTCTAGCATTAAAATTTCATGTAACTATTAATCAGGACTGTATTGCAACTGAAATAAAATATACAAAAAAGGCAAACTTTTGGCTTGTTCTTCTTACACCTACCACATTTTCGTCATAGCAAAAGTTTGCTTCTATTAACACCTTTCAAAACAATTTGAAAAACTTTTGCATCGGCATTGTAAGAAAAAAAACAAAACTAATCATATCAAATTTTTCGTTATACTCGCTGTGTTGCGCCAAAGCGTGTAATGAGTTGGCGAGGCCATTCTCCCCGTCATTGCGCCCGGGTAACACAGCTTCTTTCGGAGAAATGTCGGAGCGGTGACGAGCCGTTGGCAACACTGTGTCCGATTTGACCGGCCCGAGATTTGAACCTCGGACCTACCGCTCTAGAGACGAACGCGCTACCGCTCGATCAACAGGCCGGCCCGTTAACTGCAATTATCACGTTTGAACTAAATAATTTTAATTATAATCTGCAAATCGCCGTACGTGATGAAGGAGCAGAAAGGGACATGGACAACAAACTGCCATCCATTCCATCACCCAAGCATGAAATAGTGGCCGATAAGCCTACAAAGTATCACTTTCAAAAACACAACTTCGTGTGTCTAGAGTTTTTACGTACCGCGACTCAATAAAGATTAGTGCATCTCTGTTTATCCTATATGACAAGTACAAGTATGTAACTCAACTAAGGATTTTTAAGTCAACGAACACACTGTAATTATAAGTTAGAACGAGCGACGAAAGTGACTGGCAGGTGAAGTCACGCTCTTCCAAATCTCCACTTTAGCCACCAGAGACGCAGCCGTAATTTAACTCCGGTCGCAGTTTTGTTTAAACAATAAACCTTCGTGCATTTCCACTAGGTCATGCTGCTGACATGTATATTATAACCTACAAAAAACAAGATATTAAATTTAATCTAATATTTTCAACGGGCAATTTAATTTTTCAACGGGCTTTCAAATCTTAGCAATTTAGGTTTTTTCAAATGGCTTAAAAAACGTGCAAAATTTGATCCGAATGAGGTTAAAATAGAACACTCTAAGCCCTGAGGCAGGGGACGAAGCCCCTGGCCCAGCCCCTTATCGTAGACTTGCCATGCCATATTTTTGAATAAGAAAAATGGGACAGCCTTAGAAAGCCGAAATTACCCGCTTTTGAGGTGTAAACCAAAAAAAAAAAGATGTTCAACTCAGAGAAGTCAAAATTTTTTATGGAATTGAAGCGCAGACCAAAATGCAGTTTTTTTTTCTCAAAATGTTTGGTGGATTTTGAGGTAAAGACCAAAAAACAAAAGATATTCACTTTGGGAAACCACAATGTTGCGCGGGTTTAGTCAGTCAAAAATTCCAAATCTCCTTGACAAACTTGTTAGCAGGGACAAAATGGTTAACGGGGTGGGACACTAGGATAAGGCCTTAAAAACGGGACTATTCCAACAAAAACAGGACGTATGGCAAGCCTACCTCAACGTCCCATCTGCCTTCAGACCTCTTATACCTGTGATACACTTGAGTTGCCCAAGGTTAATCGGTACATTGTCCAATTAAGACATTGTTCAAACCAAATGTTTTAGCTTTGTGTTCAAGCAGCCCTCTCAGAAAAACCTTGGTTGCGCGCCTGTGCTAGTTCATGATTATTTTTAATTATTTTCGATATTGAGCCTGGATTTTTTCTTGACTTGCTCTTCAATTTTGAACAAAAATGAGCCTCGTGTTCTTGTAAGTATTTTGTTCTTATACATAAAAAAATGTTGGTTTACACTTTACATTAATAAAACTGAACATTCAAGTTTGCTAAATCAAAGAGGGCTAAAACGTGTGTGGTAGACATGACAATGACTCGTGGCTGCTTCACCTGAAGACCGTAAATTTCATTCCATACCATGAGATAGCAAAAAGTATATATAAAAGGATTTTTATCTTGTGATAACAGTCTATCAATACTCAATGCAGGTTGTGAATTGGGCAATCAGGTTTAGTGTCTGTTTTTTTAGCACTACAAATATACTATACATTAGGGCAGACCCTTCTGGGGTCATTTTTTAATTTCAACTTGCATGGTTGTTAGGTTTTTGCCTTGAGCCAAAAAAATGGGAAATCCAATTTTTTTTTGAATTGGACCTCATTTAGATACTGCCCTCCAGCTTTTTCGAATCGCGCTCCCTCGATTCTTAGAATACTCATGAACTTGGTATCACTAGTGCTAGATATGCAATGTTGGTACTCATTTTTGTTGTTTTTCAGAGCGGAAGACAACGGCATTTTTTAGTTTAGCATTAAAGTTACTTGTAATTATTTGAATTTTTCTAGCAACTCAACTTTTTCACAGGCGCATTAATTTTTTAACATTTTCTTTAACGTTTTAACACAACTGTTTGTACGAAATGATGTATTACAGAAAAAATACAGTTAATGCAATGCAAATAGCAATGATAGCTTTGATTTTATTGACTGGCATGAGCAGCTTTTCTTGTGACGGAGTATTTTCTCCGATCATTGCTATTTTTTTCTAGCAATAGTACACCAGTGCCTCACCAATCTGCCTTTTTGAGCCAACCATTCGTCGACTTGTTGTTGTTGTCAACTTCACAGCACGTTCAACAGACTGCGTATGCTTTGAATAATTTAGGTGAAGTGGTTGCTTAATAAATTGCTTGAGAGGCTCATGCAACACTAAATATCCTTTTTTGTGGATAAGATAGGTGACACCACTCCCACGGCCGATGTCTTTAAGTATTATTTGATCAGCGTATGATGTTGCTGCTAAGTTACACCTTGTTAGATGAAATTCTCGGACTGGATCTCGTTCCCAATCTTGATTTCCTTCTTCAGCATATCTGGTTTTCTGAATAACATTGACAGCTTTTGCTCTTACTGTCTTGTCCTAATCTTCCAACATAGCCAACACCAAATTTTCGAGATGAGCAAAATAGCAATTCTGCTGCAATGCTCTCAACTCATTTGTGCCAGAAAATAAGTTTATTTGAGCTTGAATTTCTGTAAAAACAATTTTTGGTCCGTCCAAAATAATTGTGCTTTTGTGTTTTGTTAAAATATGTGTTTCCCAATATACACCAACGATATATTTGGCAAGAAATCAAACTTTGTCAAAACTTGATTTCTTGCCAAATATATCGTTGGTGTATATTGGGAAACACATATTTTAACAAAACACAAAAGCACAATTATTTTGGACGGACCAAAAATTGTTTTTACAGAAATTCAAGCTCAAATAAACTTATTTTCTGGCACAAATGAGTTGAGAGCATTGCAGCAGAATTGCTATTTTGCTCATCTCGAAAATTTGGTGTTGGCTATGTTGGAAGATTAGGACAAGACAGTAAGAGCAAAAGCTGTCAATGTTATTCAGAAAACCAGATATGCTGAAGAAGGAAATCAAGATGGAGAACGAGATCCAGTCCGAGAATTTCATCTAACAAGGTGTAACTTAGCAGCAACATCATACGCTGATCAAATAATACTTAAAGACATCGGCCGTGGGAGTGGTGTCACCTATCTTATCCACAAAAAAGGATATTTAGTGTTGCATGAGCCTCTCAAGCAATTTATTAAGCAACCACTTCACCTAAATTATTCAAAGCATACGCAGTCTGTTGAACGTGCTGTGAAGTTGACAACAACAACAAGTCGACGAATGGTTGGCTCAAAAAGGCAGATTGGTGAGGCACTGGTGTACTATTGCTAGAAAAAAATAGCAATGATCGGAGAAAATACTCCGTCACAAGAAAAGCTGCTCATGCCAGTCAATAAAATCAAAGCTATCATTGCTATTTGCATTGCATTAACTGTATTTTTTCTGTAATACATCATTTCGTACAAACAGTTGTGTTAAAACGTTAAAGAAAATGTTAAAAAATTAATGCGCCTGTGAAAAAGTTGAGTTGCTAGAAAAATTCAAATAATTACAAGTAACTTTAATGCTAAACTAAAAAATGCCGTTGTCTTCCGCTCTGAAAAACAACAAAAATGAGTACCAACATTGCATATCTAGCACTAGTGATACCAAGTTCATGAGTATTCTAAGAATCGAGGGAGCGCGATTCGAAAAAGCTGGAGGGCAGTATCTAAACGAGGTCCAATTCAAAAAAAAATTGGATTTCCCATTTTTTTGGCTCAAGGCAAAAATCTAACAACCATGCAAGTTGAAATTAAAAAATGACCTCAGAAGGGTCTGCCCTAACATACATCCGCAAGCTGCAGGTTTTGTTACTAGTTAACAGCAAGAATTTAACATTTTGATTACTACAAGTTATTTACAACAAGATGTAACGATTTAACTTGAAAATATTCTTTTAAACTCTGTTTTTACTCTATTTATAACACGGTATAGCGATCATAAATAGAATCTTTGGGGAAATGAATCCTTAGCTTCGGAAAAACTTTCTACTAAATATAGTTTGGAACAAGTAGACGAAAAATCAGCGGTGGAGTTTTCGAGGACACATTTTGAAGTCTTTGACATTGGTCTGGAAGGTCAAGTTCTTGACCCTGGCCTCGAAGCAAGCCTCGAAAATGCACTGCCCTCGGTCAAGGACAGCACTATTTTTTGATTTGTTAAAAACGGGCTAAGACCATGACTTTTTTGTTTTCTTCGCCTGAAATTTCGCGGATAATTTGCGAGTTTTTGCGCAAAGACTTTTTTTTGTGAACGCCTGAAATTTGGCAAGGTGACCTTTTTTTCTTTTTTTTTTTTTGGAGAACAACTGTGCGTTGTGTCCTTGGGCCTTGGCCTCGAGCATTTCTGTCCTTGGCCTCGAGGGGGTTTTTCCTCAGAAAGTCGATCCTTGGCCTTGACCTCGGATATTTTTGTGTCTTTGTCCTTGGCCTCAAGCCTTATGTCCTCGACTTCACCTCTGCTAAAAATAGCCACGAAAAGTCACGCGGTTTGCTGCGTGTGCAAGATTACACAAGCAACTTGTGTCCGTGCGCAGCAGAATTTGAGATCGCGGGCTGGAAATTGCATACGTCCAACTCAGGAAAAAAACGTTGCAAACATGTAGTGAAAGTCTTTTTTTTTGTTGAAAAAAATACAATGCAAAATTTTTTTTTGTAAAAGTCTTTGGTTAAATTTCTTTTTTTTTGTAAAATTGTCACAATCCGACGTCAGGGTCGTCAATAAAAATTATAACATTACAGGCCCCTACGTCGTGTTTGAATTAAAATATGTCTGAAACGGCTGGGTCAAAAAGAATGAAGCCAACACCAGTTTAGTTTAATTTAATTCGCTTAACTTAGATACCGGTACTCCCATTGATTTTGCCTTAAGTTCTGGTTCAAATATTAACTGAGAGCAGAAACATATAACGCTTGTTTCAAAATCAAATTCTTGTAACTAAAGAGCGCTAATGTTAACTAAATGGGGAATTTTCAGGTAAGTAAAACCAAAACAACCAATGCATGACTTGGCGCAAGTAGAATTTATATAAAAGTGCGCCTTGAACCAAACCTAAGTTTGTTTGCTTTTCACAAAAGCAAAGATCTTGACAAAGCACGCGAGGTGCAAATACTATGAGGGTTTGCGGGACAAAGCCCTTAATCAATATTTGTGATTTCAGCCCTTGGCCGTTTAGGAAAGATAAATATTTTTAAAGAATTTAAATAGTCGCATCCAGCTAGGATTATGTACAAAATATAACGAATAATCTAAGACACATACGTATTCACCCAATTTCAGCTTCCATTGACCTATCGTTTCTGAGATACCAGCATTTCATTTCAAAGTTTAGAGATCTCTGTCACAGTGTTAGCGGATGAAATCTACAATAATTTGTAATTATTGGGATATCTCAACTAACTTGTACAAGCATAGCATCTGCTGTTACACTAATTCATGCTGTAGTCTTGCATTCAGGGTTTTCAAACCAGATGTGAAAGATACCCTAAGCATTATTTGAAAAATAAAAAATGAAATGGCAGCACTGTTAAAGAGATCTTCTAAACTTTGAAATGAAGTATCTCAAAAACAAATGTAAAGTATAAAACATGTTTAAAAGAATGCAGATTTGGGTTGAGTTTTGTAAGAAACTTACTGAGCAAACATAAAAGCATAAAAATGCTGTACCAAACATTTTCAAAAATATGCTGGTATGTTCAGTACTTATATTATAGGAGGACGCATGCCCCTATCGAGAGTGAGCGTCCCCTACTGAGATTTAGCGTCCCCCATCGAGATTTCAGCACCCCAACTTAAAAGATTTCAGCCCTCACCATTAAGAGGAAGCGTCGAAACGATTACAGGAAAAAGTGTTTTTTAGCAACAATGAATCCTAAAGTCCGGCCGAAACTAGCACCAAAATGCGGTGAAGACCTTTTCTGGGGAGTCTTAAACCGAGTTTGGGGACAAAATCTCTCTAATTTTTGGTGAAGACGTTTTTTTCTTTCTTTTTTTTTTTTGCTCTTCAAATAAATCCGAGGACAACAACTGAGCTTGAGGAAAATTTACGTTGATGCGTTTGGTTTAAGCTGCGTAAGCATCTCCCTCATGAAAAATTTTACAGTTTAAGTACTAGATATGTTCTATATGGGAGATAGTTTTTTAGAATAGTTAAAACGATTAGAACGCGTCTTATAACCGTTTTAACAAACCGGTACTTTTTATAGGACGCAATTAAAAATTTACTAAAATTTACCTAATTTGATTAGAAATCTAACGGAATTAATTCAAATCAACTAAAATCTACTTTTCATTACAAAATTTAATGCGAATTTATAATAAATGCACTACGGTTTGTATTATAAGACCTCCGTCCTAAAAAAAAAGTTCAAAAATTTTTTAGGACGCTATCAAAATCATTCGAAATCTGGCCTGTTTTATTAAAATCATTAATCTAAAGTGATGAAAAGTTTAAATGACCGATCATCCTAAACTTCTAACAAACAAAACTTAACCCAAATTCTTAATAAATCGGTCCTAAGAAAAGAACAGAGCTCCCAAAAAATAAAACTTTCTTAGGGTGCTATTAAAACCATTCGAAATCTGTTGTTTTATTAAAATTATCAAACTAAAGTGATGCAATGGTTGAAAATAAGTAACAAATCATCTTAAACCTCATAAATGTATCCAGGGTGTTTGATTAGGGAGGAGAGGCAAACCGAAATTCACTGGCACTGACATCATTAAAATTTTCAAAAGAAGGAACTTTTATTGAGGCAAAAATAATGTAAAATAGAAGACCAAATTTAGACAAAACTTAGATTACCTGAGGGCGAAGGCAATTTTTCATTATTCATGTACTCGCTGTACTACGTCGAAGCGTGTACGAGTTTGCGGGACCCATCTCCGCATTTTTGCGCCCAAGCAACACAGCTTCTTTTGAAGAAATGTTGCAGCGGTAGTGAGCCGTTGGCAATTCTGCCACCGATTTGACAGGCCCTAGATTTGAACCTCAAACTTCCCGCTCCAGAGATGAACTCGTTAATTTCTACTCGACCACATGTACGGCAAATATTAGCCTCTAGTTCTGTTGATTGTCGTGCAAAAGACAAAATCAATCAAATGTTTCATTGGATACTTGCAGAGTTGCAGTTTTACGCCGAATAAGCGTGTAACGAGTTTGCAGGGCCACTCTCTGTGTCATAGCCCCCAGGTAGCACAGCTTCTTCCAAAGAAATGTCGCAGCGGTGACGAACCTTTGGCAAACAGTGTCCAATTTAACAGGCCCAAGGTTTGAACCTCACACCCATACCGCTCGGGAGACAAACGCATTGCCGCTCGACCAATTGGCAAGTTCCTATTCGAAAGACTATAATTTAAAATAACAATAACTAATAAAAAAAAAACGAAATCTGTTGGCAAGCTCGTATAGCCGTAAATGTATAGCAGGGGCTATTTCGGGGGGGAGTGAAGTCTTTAGTTTCTTTTGTGGTCTTTGCTGATTACTTTGACTGTCTTTGCTTTAATGTATTTTTTTGCTTTTTTTGTTCCTTTTGTTTTTATCATTATGTCAATTGTGAATTGGTAAAATAAATTTCTTTCTTTCTTTTTTTCAGCCACCGGAGGCAAGAGGGTGTAGAATAGAGTGTATCAAATAAACGTTTTTTTCTCCAAAAATTTTCGCAGCACCTTTAAAAGTATGTGAATTGGCGTAGAAACACTTAGGTAAAAATTTGAGTGCTCTAGGATGATGGAAACACTTCACGCATCGAACCCAGAGTTAGGAATTTGGGGCAAATATGCGCATATTTTCATAATCAAATTTTAAAGTGAATTTGCGTAGTATAAATTTTGCAGCCCCATGTAACCTGTAGTTTATAGTCTCAAAATACATTTAAAATTTTATTGTGCTACGATAAAGATAATACTTTGAGCAATACGTCTGAACTTCGGAAATTTTGAGCTTCAATCGAGTCTAATAAAGCGCTTGTTTACATGCCTTTGTTCTACGTAATCCTTTTCCACTTTGTATTTTTAATGCGATAATCAATCGGAAACGTAGGTTTATCTTTCGTCTTTTCGCAAGTCTACAATTTTGTTTGATCTTTAGCAGAAACAAAGAAAATAAATTTGACAACTTTTGAGAAGAAATAAATTAAAATATATCAAACAAGTATAGCAATAACACAATTCATTACTTAAAAAAGATGATTGTGAAATTTTGCATGTTACAAAAATATCCGGTTCTCAGCATATTTTATACACAGTTTTTGTATAAATAACTATTTATAAAATATCCCAGGACTCACCACGTTGAGGTGACCGGAATCGCGTCCCACCCTACTCTAGCCCAACCGCCCAACCTTTTATTATGCTGAAGTTTTTATTTGAGTGTCTTGTACTGAAACTTAGTGTTAAAGCATGGCATCGTCGCTCTTGATGAGAGTTTATTTCGGATCATTCCTTCCCTACTTGCATGGTCTCAAACTAAAGATGAAGCTTATGTCACCAATTTGATGTGGCGTTCTACACTTTGAGTGTGACAAGGCAATTCAGGAATTTTGAATTCAGAAAATGCTTTTGAATCGATCATTTCTTTTGTTTTGTTTGTCGTCACAGAATAAGTAAAAGATGGCTCTGAAATAGTTGCATCAGTCCAGTCAATGAGATCAATGTAACCATTCGCATTGATATTAAGCTTAGGGACTCGCAGTTGTCTGATTCGCCCATGAGAAACGCTTTGCCCTGTGCTGCGAAGTATTCTCCTCCGCGCAAGCTCATTGTGATTCAGATTGATGCTTGACACCATTGCGGCCAATATTGATTCATGATGAGCACCGAACGTATTGCGTTGTATCACAGGTATTTCAATTTTTCTAACCTGTGATGGCAACTTTTGACATTTTGAAAGAGTGTCAAAAACATGCAGTGGTGCCTGAGAAATAGTGTGATTGCGTTTGATTTGAAACCACATATAGGAGTCATGACATATTGTACCACATGCTTAAAATTGCTTGTTGGCTCTTCAGTTGAAACGTGTACTCTCAATGCTCTTGAAGCAGTAGTTTACCAACGAGAGTGTGCCATTTTTCCAGGCTTTCGAAATGCTAACGTTGGTTCATAATATTTAAGAAGATCATGAGTTATTGGAAGAACATTAGCTTTTAGATCTGCAGATATTCCCAATATTGGGCAATTTACCTTTGATCTTGAAGTCAATGATTTTTGTGGGAGCATTGCTATGGGTTTAAAGCAGGTATAACAAACTCGCAATGACAAAGTTGTCCGCACAGCGAAATATAACTTATTGCAATACTCCAATAATTTAGTGTAATAATTCACATAACAGCAAATCAATAAAAATAATATATCAATAAATTGGTAAATGCTTAGTTTGAAACAAAGATTGAAAACATTAATGTTCTGCTTAGCTATTTAGCAACTAAAAATCTACAGCAATGTTAAAAAATAGCGTTGAAAAGCTGCCTTTTTAAACTTATTCTGAGCTCAAAACTTAATTTCACATTAGCTACAGCGTAGCCAAACGACGAATCTCAAAAATTCCACTCAGACTACTTCCGATCTTATCAAGTGCTTTTCTTCTTACTTGTCTGAGGTGCTCTGTGAATAAATTCTTTTCATAAGTTGTCAAAAAAAATTTTTTTTTTGTTTCTGCTAAAGACCAAACAAAATTGTAGACTTGCAAAAAGACGAAAGATAAACCTACTTTTCCGATTGATTATCGCATTAAAAATACAAAGTGGAAAAGGATTACGTAGAACAAAGGCATGTAAACAAGCGCTTTATTAGACTCGATTGAAGCTCAAAATTTCCGAAGTTCAGACGTATTGCTCAAAGTATTATCTTTATCGTAGCACAACAAAATTTTAAATGTATTTTGAGACTATAAACTACAGGTTACATGGGGCTGCAAAATTTATACTACGCAAATTCACTTTAAAATTTGATTATGAAAATATGCGCATATTTGCCCCAAATTCCTAACTCTGGGTTCGATGCGTGAAGTGTTTCCATCATCCTAGAGCACTCAAATTTTTACCCAAGTGTTTCTACACCAATTCACATACTTTTAAAGGTGCTGCGAAAATTTTTGGAGAAAAAAACGTTTTTTCGATGCACCCTAGTGTAGAACTTTTTTTCTCATCGCTCGGTGCAAGGTGGTTGAAGTAATTCTTTTGTAAAAATTGATTGAAATTTTAGTTAAAAATAATTGCTTGAAAATGCGCTGCATAAATTAGCTTGGCATGACAACTGCCACTTTCTGCTGTTGCCACTGTCTGACTGTCTTTTCTCTATTACTGCTTGTTTTGCAACATATTCTCTCTAATATTAGTAGACGAATAAAAGTCGTCTTTGATTGTTTAACCCAGTGGTTCTCAACCTTTTTTGGCTATTGGCACCCTGTAACCACCAAAAAAGTTTTACGGCACCTGGTGGAATCTAAGAACTTCCGATTTTAATAAAATCAATTTTAAGAGTAAAGTTTGCATCAAAACAGTATATCAAAACAGTTTTGATTAATAACAGCTAAACAGAACTCTAGAAATGTCGTAAAAATGATTTAATTTATTTTAAAAATCAGTGCAAAATTTGTGCTTGATTTTTAGCGCAAATTCTCTCAATGTTGGTATGCACATTCGATAATGCTACTCGCATTTCTTCCTCCACAAGCAGCCTTAATTTCTCTTTTTCTTGTTTCTAGGTTTGTTAAAATGGAAAATGCGGTTTAGCACAGGTACGTTGTGAAAAATTGAACTAAAATAACCAATGCCTTTTCTCCAATGTTAGGGTATTCAATTTGAATTTTAATCCAAAATTCATCTAGTGGCATTTCCCAGTGCAACAGCTTAATGTTACCGTTGTTACGTAAAGTTACCGTCATTACGTCGTTACGTTACGTTACGTTAAGCTCTTCTTCTTCTTTCAGATTCAAAGTACAATGGGTATCTAGGAGTAAAAATGGATTTTTTACCCATTTATAGTTTTCAGTGGACACTGTTGGAAAACATTTCTCAATTTTGCCGGGCAAAGACTTGAGATGTTTAAAAAGCAATGAAACCATTTCATTGCTATTCATTTTCGAAAAATGAAAAAACATGTCAGAGTTTCCTTTCTGTATTCGTAAAGACCACGCTTTTAATTTTTCTTGTAGAGCTCTCATTTTATCTGCTGAAGATAAGAGATTTTCATTCTTGCCTTGCATATTGGAATTTCTCTTATTTAAGTGGTCAAAGATGTCTACCAAATATGCAAATTTGGACTTCCAGCTGTCATCCTAAAGCAAATTACAAAATTCTCCTTGTTTTTAAAGACAAAAAAAGCTAACATCTTTCAGCTCATATACTCGTGACAATGCTTTTCCACGTGAAAGCCATCTTGCCTCGATGTGTAACAGAAGATTTTCATAATTTGCTTCCATTTGTTTTCAGAGCTTTGTAAATAATCGAGATTTTAGTGGTCTAGCTTTGATGTAGTTTACCATTTCCATAACTTCTTTCAACACTTGTGTTAAGTCCGAGTTCAGTGTTTTTCCAAGAAGCACTTCACGATGAAGAAAATTGTGGGTTGTTATGATTTCACTTTTAACTGTTTTTACCAGAGTGTCGAACCGTTTCAAACAACGGTTTGAGTTCAGGTTTAGCTCCTGCTCAAAATATTTTAGCGGTTCAGGTTTGGTTCGGGTTCACTTGAGCACCATTTTCGAGGTTTAGGTTTGGTTCAGGTTCACTCAAGTAAAATATTACTGGTTCAGGTTCGGTTCGGGTTCATTGACTTAAAATTTAACTGTCGTTACTTGTTTCGTCCAGAAAAAAAAATGGAGTGTCGCTCCATTCACTTGAAATACGCACTGATCAGGGTTTCTTGAAAGATGAAGTACTTCAGTTTTGGCCGTGCTTATTTTCATTCCGACGGTATCACATGCATCTGCAAAGCTATTTAATGTGCACTGGAGAACAGGTCCCACATAAAACAAATTTCCTCGTTCGCGAAATAACGAAATTTTTTTAAGAGGCGCTACCAAACGAAACACTCGCTAAAGACAAGAGGTTAGTTTTGCAAGTGCATCTGAAGCTCTGAGAGCTCGGTAACGTCATTTTTGCTCGCTAAGTTGCCTGTATCGATTATGAGATATAACTGGAGAAAAAAAAACGTCCATTTTCCTCGCCTACTTAAGCAACGATTTCGAAGCACTCTTTAAGCGAGTAAGAGATCTTTTTGGTTCAGAAATTTAATGGCAAAATGTTGAAAACTTTTTACTAAAGCAAATTTTTGCTGAAAATTAATTAAAATAGTCGCCATTTTTGCTATGAAACTGCAAAGAAGAAAGCGAATTGCATTGAAAACCATTTGCTGTTTTGAATGATAGAAATATTGAGTAGCAACAGTTGACAAAAATAGCAGTACACTCTCTTTACAAAAAACAAGTTTTTAAAAACACGAGGCTCTTTTTTTCTCAAAACTTAAGAACAAATTAAAAACAATGCCAGTCTCGGCAGCAAAATAAATCAAAAACAAACAAAAAAAAAAACTTTAAATCAATTAAAAGAACTAGATTTTGTGCTGATTCAAAACGATAAGATTTTAGATTTTTTTGTGTCTGCAAGCAAAATCGTTACTTTTTACAATCATACAGTAAAGCGTTGTTGCTCTGCGCAAGTAATAGAGAAATTTTCAACTTGAAAAAAAGCTTGGTTTTTCTTTTTTGCAATTTTACGATACTGCAAAAGCAGAAAAAAAAACTTCTCTTAAGCATATAGAGTAATGGAAATTAAACAGTGTTAGAAACATGGTCGCTAAAATTGACATCGATGCTCTCAAAACTTTTAAAAAATCAAGAATAAATGAGGCTGAAAATCGGCAAAAACAGCCAATCTCAACTCAAGATTTATCGGCTCTAAAACAAAAGAATGTACTTCGACTAACTCACTTTTGAAAAATTTTGAAATGTAAAGTTACTATTAGTATGTATATCAGCTTACCCACCAGCAACCTCAAGGGCGCATTGCTTCACTTAAAAAATTTAAGAATGAAAAAGTTGCTCATTTTTAACATTGATCCAAATCTAAAATTAAATTCTGTTACTCATTAACTCATTATTGTCTGTGGAGAAATTTGCAAGCTTACCATCAAACGCTTAGCTCATAGTATCTTTTTTCATAACGTTGCAATACATACAGTACGCACGAACGCATTATTTTGAAGTACAAATGCATCTGACGTCACAATGATATATTTACTACGTACTAACACAGGTTACAAACATCTCGCAAAGAAATTCGAGCTAGCAGTTTTAACGCATGTTGGGCGAGGCGATTCAGAAATGGCAGTTGATGCATGAAGTTTTTTTGTACGCTAGCGCCTTTTAGCGAGCGCGAGTAGCCTCTTCGAGCTCGCTAACACGTTCTGTCACGCGGGCCCAGATTCTGTGGAAGAAAGCAGCACCAAATCATCAGCTAATAGCAGACAACTAATTTTGCAATTTCCAATTGTAGCACACTTATTAGCTTGACTGAATTTGTCAATTCAATTCAAGTAAACTGCGAAAAGAGAGATGACAAAACGCACCTTTCCGCTTCAAAAGCCCATATGGAACGGCTTTGATTGTTTACCCTTTACCCCAACACAAACCTCCGGTCGGCAGTAGAATGACTTAATGGCACGTACTAACTGACCATCAACGCCATACTCCCGCAAAACTTTCCAAAGTTCATTCTGAGGTACTGGGTCATATGCTTTTTTAAGATCGACAAAGCATGCAAAGAGATCTTTGCCGTACTCTCAAGATTTCTCAAAGATTTGCTTCAGAGTGAAGATTTTTTGGGCCATGGTGCTGCGACCCGGACGAAAACCGCACTGACCATCCTCTAGTTTTGATTCCACTATTTCTCGGCATTTCCTTTCAAGGCATTTGGCATATACTTTCCTGGCAAACTAAGGATTGATATACCTCTGTAGTTCGGACATTGTTTGCGATCTTCGTTCTTGATTATCGTAATAATTACACCTGTATGCCGCAATTTTTTTTATTGCTGCACAATTTATCAGCGGTAAGTGGGTTTCTTTAATCTCATACGAACGTTAATTGTACACATTTTAACTTATCTTTTGAGTTTTTGCAGACCTGGTTTGGCTTTAAATCAGTTTTCGAGTCCGGGCTTATGCTGTAGGGTTCAGACTGGGTTTGGGTCTGTACCTGTCGGCCGGTTTACAATTCTGCTACCAACTGTCAAGCTACTGATATTCGTACGTAAAAACGCTGTCACCAAAAGCTGCAGTAATGCACATTGCACAATGCACATTATGAATGCAATCACAAACATGCTAAGCATAAGCAGCAGCTGATGTTTGTACAGGAAACAGAAATCGTGACTAAAATGCAATTGCTGCTGTTAAGTTATTGAAACGACCAGTATATTGCAGCTATCATTATCTAAAGAGAAGCGGTGAGACGTTAAGTCATTTCTTTTGGTAAAGTGGCAGACTGACAGCCAGATTTTACATCAGCACGTTATAATGTCGGAAGAAAAATCAGTACAGTCAAAACTGAGCTCTTTATTTTTCCGGAAACCAAGTAATTATAATTGCAGTTTACTCACCAAGTTGCTTTGGCCAGAAAACAGCAAAGGGACGTTTTGGTCTTCTACCTTGATCAAGGCTTTTTTAAGCAAGTGGAGCAATGTTAAAGCAGGTGATCAAATTCAAGTGCTGCTGCATCTTGAAGCAAAGTAGTAAAGATTTTCGGGTCAAGTAGGACTTAGCTTGACGAAAGTTTGGATAAAAAGTGGAAATTCTTTTTGGATATGCATAGATTACAATGTTAAGTATTTTTCATTAAAAATTTTGGGTTCAAATCGGCTTTGATTAATGCCTTGTATTTTTGGTGCTTTAACTTTGCAACTCTGCGTGCAAATTGATTTAAGGATTAATGTGATTACGGGCAGAAATATTATTATTATTACATCAAGGTTTATGAATAGGAAAAGAGAAACAAACCGTAAATGTTTTTTAGACTCTACTTTACTTTGAATAATTTTCAGGGCTTAGTTTGGGCTTCAAATCATTTTTTGGATTTGAACCGAGCTTGGACCTAAACTAATCGGCCTTCTTACAGCTCTGTCTTTAGATTACGTTTGCAACTGAACAAAATCAACCAAAGACAAGACGTAGAATTGGAGAATTAAATTGACATTGCTTGCGCGAAGTGCAAGCTTAATAGATTTTCTTCATACTTGAATATTATGACCATCTCCTCAGCAGTAAAGCTTGCCTAGAAAGTTTAGTTACTCAGATAGACTCCGCGGATGTCATAGATAAGTACCACAGCCTTTAGTTGTAAAATAAGATGATTTGCAAAGGACAAGAACCTAAAGTTTTGTCACCAGCATTATCATTTACTGTTCTGCATAGCATGGTTATGAATCTCGGGTAATGACAAAAAAGTAATAATTGGCACTGCAAGCTTCCAAAAGAAGGTATTTCGACCAATTAAAAAAAAAGACGTAGGTTATTTAACAAAAAGCGTATACGTTGTTAAGAGTTTTGGTAATTACCGACTTGCTTCATGTTCAAGTTCAATGATCGCAGTGGTGTTCGGCCATTTAAGCGGAATATCTCAGAAAAGCATTTTGAACAAACTACATTTTGTAGAAAAAGAGAAAAGGTATGCAGCACGACTACGAAAAAGATTGATCTTTTGTATCTGAGAGGTATTGATTAAGATTTCAACCCATAGTAAAATTGAAGGAGCAACTTAAAATCGTTAAGTTTGTGGTCATAATCGTTTCAATCATCACAAGAGAGCAGACTATGAACGCTGGAAAGACAGTAATTCTTAAAGTTAGCTAGAAAGATTTGCGTGTAATGTAATGCAAATAAAAAAAATTTTTGAATTTCAGTTTTCATTTAAACATTTTTAGTCTATCACTTTTGCATAAGCTAGGATTAAACCAGAGACTTTTTTTAATCGTGTGTCTGCCAAACGACACTATTTGGATAAATTTTAATACGAAATGCGCTAACATAGACCCATAAATTTTATAAAAGCATAGACTACCGGTATAAAAATATATGTTGCCAGTAAAGGAATAATCAAAACACTGCCAAAACGGAAAATTTAGAAAGCTATGCAATAAAACATCTTGAAACTATAGCAATTTCGTTGACACAGAGCGAATATTTTTTGTGCGCTTTTATGGAAAAAACATACTGTAACACAGGCCTGCCCAACCTTTTTACTGGTACGGGCCACAATTGCGGGAGAATAGTTATTGCGGCCCACATGCATCTTTACCAAGAGTTTTTACCAAGAAATTCAGGCCTTTTTTTAGCCGCATTAATGGCAAAGACCAACGTTAGACCTTTTCATTTGTCAGAAAATGGTAAGCCTTTCTATGAGGAAATCAAGGGCGCAAAAAGACCTCGCGGACCACACAAAATAGTTTCGCGGGCCAAATGTGGCCCGCTGGCTACGGGTTGGGCAGCCCTGGAATATAGTTTATCTGAAGCACAAGTACTACCACTAGGGATGGGCATTTCAGAATACTTGGCTATTTCAGAATTATTCCGAATAGCTAAAACCGAATCCTAATCTGGCTTAAATTAACTTAATTTGCTGAAAAAGTGAACAACCAGTCAACCACCACCGATATTCAGAAAAAATTTGTTAAATGATATTGGTTTATTAAAGCAGCGCTTTATTGCAGTGCATGACATTGAGGGCTTTTAAATGTTCACCACTTAGTTACATTCTTAATTCGCTATCAGTCAAGTCTGCACTAAAGAAGCACCTTTCAGAAGAAGCTGATGGTGCAGAAATGCAAAGGTTGCTTCAAATAGGAAAGTTGAAAAATTGTGGACCACCATTTCATGTATCCATTTTAAAAGGTTAAAAAGTTTGAGTTTTGGAGAGCCCCCTTTGGGAAAACTTTTTTTTTATTTGCCCACCCTGAAAATTTCATGAGTCTAGCTTGAGTGGTTAAAAAGTTTGAATTTTGGAGGACCCGTTTGGGGCAAACCCCCATTGTAGCACCCCCAATTTTTGTTACGTTTAGTTTATTTTTGATTTCTACCCATTTAAAAAATCTGATTCATCTAGCTCTAGCGGTTTAAAAGTTCGAAATTTTGGAGAACCCGGTTGAGGGGGATCTCCCTACTGGCACCCTAGATTTCTGTCACACACAAGTCCTCCTTGATATATTCAATCGCTCAAACTTCAAAAACAGCACGTTTAGCGGTTTAAAAGCTGATAGCGTGGAAAAAAACAAAACAAGAAAAAAAAGTAGATAATGCAGAAGAAAATAAAACAAGAAAAAATTTTTTTCTATCAGCAATCAGCATGTATCAACTAACTCGTGATTATGCTTTAAATCTGTAAAATCAAAATTTATTTATTTTTTGAGAGGGACATGCAGATCAATATTTAAAAATTTTTTTGTGTTTGCACATCTTGGAAAAAAATTCAAAATTAAAGCGCAACAAATATTCGATTTACCGATTCGCAAACGCAAATTGTGCAAGCGCTGAAAAAAAAGGCATAAAGCGCAACGCGAATTGCGCAAGCGCTAAAAAAATAGGTATAGAGCTCAACGCAAACTGCGCAAGAGCGAAAAAAGGCATAGTGCGCAACGCAAATTGCGCAACTACGCAACTTGCACAATTTGCGAAACTTGCGAACTATTTTGTGCAACGCCCACCTCTGGATATATCCTCCCCAATAATTTGACGGTATCCCCCCCAACAATTTGAATATGGTCTTCATCTGTATCCTCTCCAATAATTTGACTCTGGTGTGCATTTGAGCGCAGGTCTGTACTTGAATTCGGGGAAAAAAGTGATCCATTTCTTGTGAAGACCTTTTTTTTTATTTTTGTTTGGTTTTCACCTGAATTCGGGGAAAAAAAAGTGTTCCATTTCTGGTGAAGACCCTTTTTTTTTTTTGGTCTTCACTTAATTTGTTCACCTGAAAAAAGTCTTTGTCGAGGTTCATTCCCGCCAATGTTGAAAATAGGGCAATATTGGGGTAAAATTGCAAATTATCCCTCCCAATGCTCGACAAAGATTTGCATCACTGAAACCAAGTGGACTTTGAGCCAAATTTATTCCGAAACAACTCCTGAAAATTTGAAATTGCTGGAAGACAGGAAAGCTTCCAGATTTTGAGGTGCGTCAAAACCACTGCCGCAAAATTACGTAATTTTTTGTCCATAGTTAGCTTAAATGACGCCACAATGCGTTTTTGTGAAGTAAAATTACTTTGACTTGAAGATGTTATGATTTAGATACAAAAAAACAAACCTGTGTGCAAAATTTGAAACGCCCAAAACGTCATCACAAAAATGACGTCATTTTTTTCAAAATCGACTGCAGCATCACTACAATGACGTTATCAATTCAAAACAAGTTTTTGTAAATTATTTTGCCAAACACCAATCCAGAAGCCAATTTTGGTGTTCAATGACTTTCCGGTTTAGAAGTTAGAGAGGGGGCACTTTTGGTCCCCCATTCCGTGTAAAATGCGTCGGTCAAATTCCTCGTGAAAAACAGGACTAAAATTTCAACGTTAAACTTGAGATCTCACGGCTGGAATTGTGTTTTTTTTGACTTTGGCTCAAGTTGATCCTGCCATGCAGGCCCTACATTTTGTTTACCGTAAAGTAATGCAATAGCAAAACGTTTGTATACTATTTCATTATTAAAATGAACATGCTTCGAAAAATGCAGACTATTAGACTGAACATGAAATATCAAAAAATGGTCGACAACGAACTAAAATCAATATCGGTAAAGGCCACAAAAAAACATAAACTTCTCTAGCTTGGTAATCACTTTCTTCATTTGATGATGTTTCAAATCTTTGAGTGTCATGTGTTTGTTTCTGCCAGTTTCGAAAGTCCTATACGACAAAAAAAAAAAAAGAAATTATGAAAAAACATTCTGAGAAACAAAACGTTTTTGAATAGCAAAATCTGGCGTTAGCATTGAAGCAAAATATAAGACATATACTGGTGAACTATCAGTGCATTTTGCACTGATTTGGCAATGCTGTTTAGATCATCATCACACTTTAATGTCTTGTATTTAAGCCTTCTCATCCATCTTTCGGTAATACCAAGCAAACTTTAACACAAGGCGGCTCAGCTGCACTGCACCGAACAAGCGGAAAAGTTACAGCAACGGCAATCACAGCTACCGCAGGTCAGTGAAACATTGACGAAAGCAATAAAACTCCGCATTGTGGGAAGAAAAGAAAAAAAGTTCAAAACTCAAGCAAAACAATCGTTCGGTACACAGAAATACAAAAAGTTAAGTAAGATTTTTATGCAGGCCAAAAAATTTTTTCAGTATAATTTTTATTAAGAACAATAGAAGGCGAAAAGACAACAAACCAATATAGGCAACATACAAGTTGTACATATTTTTTATGCAGGTGCGGAAAAATACAAATGCGCGTAAAATACGTGTGGTCGATATAAAAACCGCCTAATTTGATTTTTATAACTGCTGTTATAGAGCTGAAAATAGGGACTTTTATGACTTTTAGTTTCAACATCTAAAACTTTTTGAATCTACGGACTTGGTACAGATCGAGAAAATTATTGCGTTGCATTGAGTCAAAAATAATTCGTACTGTATTTCCGTACTGATTCGCACCGTTAGTTTACCAAAACCACGGTACGTAGTCTTATACCGTACTTTTCTTGAAAATAGCACTGTATCATTTACCGTTCCGTAATCAACCTCAGGACTTAGCGCAAAAAAATTATGACTTACCTGGGACTTAACAGAACTGTCATTGTCTCTTAACAAAGCGAACAATGCAAACGTAGAGGATAAAACCAACAAAATAAGAAACAGTTTACGATATCTTTTCATCAATTTTGTTTGCTTAGACTCCTCTGCGAGACTTTTTTAAGTAGATACAATACCACAAAACCAAATATTTATACTTGTTGTGACGCAATGCAGTATCAAAATTATCGCATAGTCCAGACCTGGAGCGCACTCGTCTCCACACCAAACTTAAGCTGTAACTCCGTAACTTGTCAACTACGATCCATCAACTCAAAAATCACTCAATATAACATGCTCTGATGTTAACCTTTTATTTATTCCAAATAGCTGTTGAATTAAACGAGGACTTCAGGCAAAACAAATAGGGTATCAAAGTTATGGTAATTGCTTTAGATCAGATTGGCATCATTGACTTCATTTTTGACCCAACCGTCCAGAGATATTCAACTTCAAAGATGACGTATATGGGCCTTTCAGTTTTAATTTCTACTGGTAAACCTGTAAGACCTTCAATACAGAAGCCTAGCTCACAGAAACGTATATTAATTTATATAGATTAATTGAGGTCTATATGGGTTAGCCAAATTGCCGCGGTGCCTTGCAATAGAACTAAGATGGCATTGCAAATGCTATCAAAGTCAGAATTGCCAACAAAAATTATCATTAAGGAGGCCCTTACGTTAAGTTGGAAGCAGAATATCTCCAAAACGGCAGAGTCAAAAAGAAGGAAGCCAAAGCCAACTGAATTTAATGCGATTGTCCGAACTATAGAAACCCCACGTAATTTTGGCTGCAGTGCTCGTTCAAAAATTTTTTTTTTCTAGTTGCCCTGTTTTTGTCTTTAATTACAATTTAAATGGCAGTAGATTGCTACATTATGAAAGCTTGAAAAATTAAAACCTATCAAACCACATACTAGCAACTTATATGAAAGTAAAAATACTGTTATTATCACTACGTTTACATATCTTATTAGGTAATATAGAAATTCCAGAACGTTTTGATTATGATCCATTAATTACGATCAGCGGCGCAACTAGAGGCGGGGGCTAAAAGGACTTCAGCTCCCCCCTCTTAATCAAGTCACTTAGAAAATTTAATACCAGAATTTAATCCCTTGCTATGTTCGAAATTTTAATCCCATGTTATGTTCGAAAATGTAAGTTTGAAACACGACCAAGCTTGGTGTGTATAGAGTTTTTTTTTTGCAACTTCTAAAAGGCTTTTCTTATTGAATACTTTGATCAAGGATTTCCAAGCTCCATCTTAAGCAGGACTGTATGGGCGAATAAACTCCCGAGAAAAACCCCTTCTAGGACAAAGCGACTAAAGTTCTTCAGATTCTAGCAATTTCGCTCTTTGCGGTCCAATAAATTTTCCCCAAAGTAGCTCACCAGGTCTAATTTTTTTTTGCAGCTTAAGCTAGATTTTTATGTGCAAAAACTGATGGTAATAGTTTTGGTTGCAAATTTCCAAAAACACCTAGACGTTTTTAGAATTTTATTTTGTCTGGGTCTAAAATCATCCCACGGATGATCAAAAAATTTGTTTTTTAAAGCAAAAAAAGAAAATTTATTTGCAGCACAAAAACAACTTCAAACAACACATTACCAAGTAGTCATAATGCTCTCAAAATTTTTCAACAATTATATTTGTGAAGGCTTAAACAATCCTTCGTCCTAAATCATCCCAAGGATGAGTTTTGAGCATACAAACAAAAACAACCCACAATGCAAATTCAGCTAGCAATTTTTAGCGTTACAAACAAACAGCTATCAATGCAAATACAATAGGGTAATTTTCATCCTTACAAGCACCCAAAATACTGAGAAGCAATCTACAATGCAAAAAACTACCACACATGTCCCTTACAATTTTCAGAGTGTGATATTTTTTGAAGCACTCTCCTAGATGAAGACCTGACTTCCTTCAGCAGGTCTCACAATAAATGTGCCAAGCGCGTAGCCAAAAATCTGCAATGGGGGGCTGTTGCAGGGATCTAATGCCAATTGAAAATTTCTTCACCCGAAATTCGAACGGTTTTTGTGTCCGAATTCAGTTGAAGACCAAAAAAAAAAGGTTCCAACCCAATGTTCCATTAAAGCTGTGCGCGCGCACACAGATTTCAGAGACTGCACTCACACATAAATTTGTTGCGCACAGACATATTGTCGTTCATCATAAAATTACAATAATAATACAGACAATAAACTTTTCGGGCACAAAAACCGCTCCAATTCAGGCTGAAGGCCTTTTTTTTTGGTCTTCACCAAATTTTGGACACAATAACCGCTTTAATTTTGGGTGAATTCTGAGAAAAAGTGCGCACACGCCACAGTTTCTTCGCACAGAGACCACAAAAAAAAAAGAGAGAACATTATTCCCACCCGAATTTGAAAGGTTTTTGTATCCAGATTCTCCAGAAGTTTTAAATAAAAAAAAATATTCTGCAGGTCATTGGGAGGGGGGCTATTCTCTATTCCAGTGCAAAAATTAGTCTAAAAAGTGCTAAAAATAACGTGCTTTTTTCCATATCCTGCAAGCCAATAAGGGGAGGGCTATTGCCCCCCTCCCCCCTTGGCTACGCTACTGCTGTAGGCAAAACTGCAAGCTAGCTATTGTCATGTAGTGAAAGTTGTTTATCTTACTGCTTATTTATCGCAATAGGATCACTATTAAACATGCTTCACCATTTTATCATACTTGGGGTGATTTTGGACTAGGCATAGCCGAAAATTATTAATATCATTCCAGGGATGTTTAAAGACCATTTTACATAAAATTGTTTTTCATACGAGGGCTGCACTTAGACCGCAGAGAGTTAGGCAGGATATTTGCCACTGTAGCAGCATCTCTAAAAGTCGAATCATTGTCGAAATAGAAAGTTGACATTGAACCTTGGACACTAAACAAAAAAAGTCAAAACGGAGTTGATCAAATCAAACAGAAGTATGTATATGATATAGCTCTGCATGAGCCGCATGCAATACCATGCAAGAAACAATAATTCTTAAACGAGTACTATCTTTAAATAATTTCGAAGAAAAAATAATGCTTAAACACTACTGCAAACTCTCATGTAAAAAGGTTGTAAGGCTATACTAACGTCAGGGTTAACTATAACCAGGCGCGTAGCCAGAAATTCGCAATGGGGGGCTGTTTTGAGGTCTGGGGGCGGAGCCCCCAGCCGCTGGAGGCCAATGGGGATCTGGGGGCGAAGCCCCCAGCCGCTGGAGGCTGGGGATTTGGGGGCAAAGCCCCCAGCCGCCCGAGGCACGGCACAGCGCTCGAAAATTTTGCATTTTTTTGCAAAAATAACTTAATTTTAGGGCTATTTTGATTAAAAAATAGTGCTTTTAAAACGTGGCTTAAAAATTGGTAGTACAAACATGATTAAACTGGTTGCATAAATGTGCTATTTGGGAGGTGGCTAATGGTAAAATTTTAGTTCTCTTATTTAGATGCTGGTAAATTATAAATCGAATAGTTCAATAAAACTCACACGGAGTAATCAATTTCGTATACAGCTTACAGAGAAAAATAATTTGGGGGGGGGCTAATGAAAAGAAATTTGAGAGAAATTGGTAATTCACTAATACTGAATAGCCCCCCCACCTATTCCTTAGTTTATTGTATATTTGTTGCACCTATGTTTAGCATTTTTACACTTGCGATTGAATTTGATTGCGTATTTTTGACCATTTTTCAAAGTTTATATTTCTTTGTTAGTTTTATTTTCAACAAATTAGCCCCCCCTAAATATACGTTTCAAAAGGTGTTTTAAATCACTCTTTAGTCCACTCTAGTGCATTTAACGGTCTCAAAAGTGCTAAAAACGTAGTGTTTTTCTCATTCTGCATTTTGTTTGACATGCCAATGAAGGGGGGGGGGGTTACAACCCCCTCCCTGGCTACGCCACTGTTTATAACATTAAAGGCCCTTTCATCGTGTATAAAGTAGAATATCTCTGGAACGGATGGGTCAAGAAGGATGAAGTCGATGCCAATCTAGTCTTATGCGATTGGCTTAACTTCAGAAACCATTATTGATTTTGCCTTTAGTCCTAGTTTAAGTCTTGTTTCACTGCGTTCCTCTTTATAAGTTAGAGAGCCAAAGTGATCTCAATCTGTGTGAGAAAACGGCTTATTAAATGCGGCTATAGTCAAGAACTTGGTATATATTAACCATGAGCTGTCGAACAGGCTTTGCTTTGTATCGAGATAAATAGTATTTCACACAGACACTAGACAGGCCATTAGTTATCCAATAATGACGTCGAGTGGACATCAATGTATAAAGTATTCCACCGTGAGCATATTTTGGATCACAATCCAAAGCGATTAATCGGATTAGGTTTACGTCTGTTTTGTCTTGATAATGTGTTGTTTGCTGTGCTTCTGTTTTGTCATGAAACGTGTTTTGCTGCGACTCTGATTGAAACGAGCGGCTTGATTCTACTAGGGCAATGGAGGTGTTTGGTGATTCATCGATGCGTAGTTTGTGTTTGTGAACTTTATTTTCCAGATGCCTTAATCCAGGAACGTTTCAATTGAATCTTTGAACATTCCACTTAAGCTCAAAACTTTACCTTTTCGGATTGTTGGCTCTTGTGGCCTAATTACTTGACTTAGTTTGCAAGAATGAATGTCTGCCATCTCTGCAACCCTATGCTCTGGTACTAATAAACTTTACTACACATGGTAAGGCACCTGTTTTCGCAAGTATGTGTTTCACCAAGGCTTGCATTCTTTAATCTGCTGACTCATACCTTGTAGCCTACGGTAAAGCCCATACCCTTCTGTTGTGCTCTGTGTAGTACCGTATTCATATTACCCAATAATTTTGTTAGATGTTTTACTTGGTCTATGTCCCGAATGATATAGGCGGCATGCCTATAGACGCTGCAGTGCTGCCGCACCCCCAGTCAAGGACGGTAGTTACTTACGCTACGTTGAAATTTTGAGCGTACCGTACCGTATGGCACGGTACGGTACATTCAAAATTTGAACATAGCGTACTTCAAAAATTTACCGTACCGTACTTACGTAACGTACCAAAAAACTTTTTGCATGCGTATCGTACCTACGTACTTTTGATTGGATGGCACGCTCTAAACGTACCTTATTTAAAAGATACGGTACGTAGGTCAATCATAGCTCTCAATGTACCGTACTTGAGAGTTACGGTACGCAGGTAAAAAATTGGCAAGTTTTTTTCGAAGTTCTCGTTTTCCGCGCTATAAAAAAAAGGAAAAAAAAGGTTTACTGCATATATATCCTAAAATAGAATTCATGATATCAGTTTTGCCAAGTTTGAAGCTTTTCAACTCATGTGACGCCTATTGGCTTTAGTTTTGGCGGAAGAAAGAGGAGGAGAACAAATGATCAGAAATCAGAATAAGGGTCAAAAATAATTTACAGACACGTAACAATGCATCATACTAACACAAGTACGTTACGTAGCGTCGTCAGTGAGAGCCAAACTTTGTTACGTAACATACTTGCCAGGTACGGTACGTTTAGTACGCACATTCAAACAGCGTACCAACGTACCGTACCCGTACCATCACAACAAGGGCGTACCGTACTTTTTACCAAAACTGAGGCGTACCTCACCGTACTGCCATCTCCTTGGCCCCAACTAAAATTGACAAACTATTTTTTTTCTAATTTTTATTTGAAACCTAAAAAATGTAAAAATTTTAATCGCATTTTGCTCGATCGTTAAAAAAGAAAACACAAAACTATTAAAAAGGAAATACGCAATCCATTCCAATAGCATGTCAACGCTGCCAGCTGTGCTGCTGCTTTCGCAGCTCTCCCTTCAGACCAAAAATAAACATAAAAAGCTTTTGAAATAGGGGAATTTTGAGTTCGTACCAAGCGAGGCAGTTTGTGCTGGTTTCTTGGCTTGCCACTTACCCGAACACAAACCTCTGGTCGGCAGTAGAACGACATAATGCGCGTAACAACTTACCACCAACGCCATACTCCCGCAAAACCTTCCGAACTTTATCCCGAGAAACTTGGTCATACGTTTTTCAAGATCGACAAAGCATGCAAAGAGATCTTTGCCATACTCTCAAGAATTCTGGACTTAAATGAAATTAAAAATACTGTTGTTGTCACTAAGATCGCCTAGTTTATCTATCTTATTACGTAATAAAGATATTGTAGAACGTTTTGATTACGATCAAATTTATTATAACTACGAATTATTTATAAAGCATTAAACTACCATGACACAATCAACATGTCAAGGAGCGAAATCCTGATAAAAGAGCTCAGCATTTCGAAATAGCAGTAATAGCTTAAAGCTGTAAAGCCTACTACAAATTATTGTATACTGTTTACTCTCCTGACCGAAAAGTTTGTGGCAAACCTATCCTAGACCATGCTTATCAGCACTGACTTCTAAAACATTCCACCTCTGTTAAAATCCACGTTATAAATGTTAAAATTAAATTTTGAAAATGTCATCAAAGTGTTTAGAGTTGATTTATTTTTGCTCTCAAAATTCATTTCATTTCTGTACAGAAAGAATAAAACTTCGTAAGTAGAGATGTGGCAATGTTGGTTTCCGCTATGGCATATTTCCTTGAAAAAAGCGTAGGCCGTAGCTAAAAAAACTAAAGCAAGGCTAGTTTAGCATAATTTTTTAACTATTTTAATTCGAACTACAAATTTATTCTTGAGCGGGTTCCAACACAACCCAATAAAACCCAATAAAACATAACCCAATAAAACTTGCTAAAACTTGTTCGCCTAAAACTTGTTTCAAAACAACCAAAACTTGATTGAGAAAAGTTTCTGAATTATTGCCTCTGTGAAACAATAAACTAATTTGCAGAAATAGCCAAGAACCTTTTCGTTAGGCAAACATGCGTTGCCATTGCGGACGGCATTGCGTATATGGTAATGTTTACATTGCAAATGTATGTAAACGTTTATATCGCTGTAATGGTAGCAAGAAAAAAGAAGGAAGCGTGTTGCCCATTATAATCAAAGCCTTTAATGAAATCTTTTATAATGATCGTGGTTCTAAGCCGAAGCTGGTAACGAATTTGCGTATAGCCCATTTCCGCGTCATTGCGCCAGGGCAGCACAACTCCTTTCGAAGAAATATTGTAGCGGTGGCGAACTATTTGCAGCATTTGTGTCTGATTTGACCGGCCCAAGATTTGAATCTCAGACCTCTCGATCCAGAGACGAACTCGTTTAATATCTAATTTTATTTTTGAAAGACTGCAAAATTAAAACAGTATTTTTACAGCAGTGAACTTGTAGTACGGTACCGCAAAAAACCGCCATGGGTCATGTGATGAATATAATGCGATAAGGTTTATATACGTTAGTAATAGTGCACATCAAATTGATTTGCAGATTTTATTTCTTTTTTTTTTATAAACTGTGATGTGTAGCACTTTTTTCCTATTTAAGTGCTTGCAACTTATATGCACTTATACATCAACCTGGATTAATTTGATCCTCGGATTATCAATATTTTTTTATCTTGAACAGTGTTGAACGTAATAGATTAAAACTAAATTCACAAGTTTTGGTGAGCTATTCTTTGTTTCTAATACAGTATAACCATACTTTAAAACTTTGCCCGGCCATTTGTGTTTAAAAAAGGTGTACTGTATTAATTTTCGGATTAAAGTTAATCTGCTTGGGTCCATACCATCTTTGTCCTTAACAGCTTTTTGTTTTATTGCATCATAAGCAAAACAGAGTTTGCTATAGTGGATCAGCTTTTAATGTATCCATATCCAGCAGCATAATGTCATGAAATGTGTAGACGCAAATTTCACAATTAAACAAAATAGCCTACTGTGTAAATTGAGAAAGCGAATGTTTAGGTAATTTTAACAAAACGTAACATAATGATGTCGTCATACTCTAAATCAACGAAAACAGGTGGAGTCTTCGAGGACGTCCTTGGCCTCGAGTACGTCTTTGTGAATACTTTTTGAAGACCTTGTCCTTCGCCTCGAAGCTCAGGTTCTTAAATTTGGCCTTGAAGCCTACAAGTTCTCGAAAATGTCCTGTCCTCAACTCGAGGACAGCATTATTTTTTGATTGGTTTAAAAGGAAAATAACCAAACACAAGACAACATACTTCAAACTTCTTGTTTGTCAACTCGTTTTCTTTCCTTATTTGAAGAATAATACACTACAGTACAATGTGATTGCAAACTAAGCCAAGTCATACTCAGACGTGGGCACGATCTTGATCTTGAAGATCACTTTTTTCGTGTGATCTGGATCTTTAAGATCAAGATTTCTTTCATTTTTAAATGTCGCGTAGGGTTAGCATCGCCGAGGCAAGGTTATTTGTCAGTTTCTTTGTTAATGACCAGGAAATTGAGAGCCAAAAAGCTAGATTGCTGGCCACTGTTTCAACTTTAAATGGTGACGTAGTGGCCAATGGCCTGCCACTGTTGCGACGTTAAATTGTGTGCCGAGCCGTTTTGGAGCAGAGATGGGCCCCGCTAACTCGGGACACCCATAAAGGGTATTAAGCGAGTACATTAAAGACATGATATTTTTGTTCTTAAATTTCGTTATTGTTACATAAAACTAGCAAAAGTTAACTAAAAGGGTTTTCGTGACTGTTTAAACTTGTAAAATAGCTGCAAAAAGTTTGTGAATGTCAAATGCCTTACGTTATTAGCGAAATCAGCACTACCATTGCCCATTGATTGTCAATACTGATACAACGTTTAACATTCATAGCTTACCCCCCTTCCCCCATCATCACCACTACTTTTCTTTGAGTACTAAAGGTAAAGTGATTTTGATCTTCAAGATCACCAAAAGGTGGTGATCTTGCCCATCTTCGGTCATACTAAAACATATTGTGAAGGTCATTGTGTCAAAGCTCTAATCGCAGAATGAGGAGGCAAAAACCATTGTAGAAAATTATTGTTTTCATTTCTGCTAATGCTTCGGGTGTAGGCGGTACAAACTGCAAAACACTAAAGCCACCAAAGGCCGTAACAAGGGATCAGATGGTCCGGACACAAACAATTTCGAATTGCCAATGCTAAAACATGACCAATCCTAGTTGCGTGTGGATTCAGAAGAAAGTATACGCGATTTGCGTCATAATAAAATGTAATACATACCGGTACAGTATTGCTAGGGATGGCATATCATACCAAATCAAGAGCTGAAAGCAAATGTATTGTCTATATCCCATTTGGCGGTCGTTTTGGGTAAATTGCAGTTACAGTATTTTCGATTTTTAGAAATTCTGAAACACCATATAAATTCAAGTGTGCCTGGTTATTATTTACCTTGATAATGTACATCACATGCAAACATTCAACTAAAAAAAAAAGACCAACCGTTAATGTGTAAGGATTTATTACATTATTAGTGTTGCACAAAATTGGGTATAGACCAGTGCCGTCGCTCCGGGGGAGCAGGGGAGCCTTGCCTCCCTCCCAAACGACTGCTTGTTGTCCCCCATTTCGGTTTACGGAAAATACTTTTTTGACCATCACGTAACAACAAGACAACAGATAATGAAGCAAAAAAGGATAGTAACGCCCAATTATAACGTATAAACATAATATTCTCGTTGGGATTTTCTCGATTCTTTGCACAATTGCTGGCAACCAACTGCTGTAACATAACTGTGACAATATAATTTGTCTTAATAATTATCTCGGTGCAAATGTTTTCAGGTTTGCTTATTCGACAATCATTAAGTATAAGTAATTGCCGCGAATTGATTGGTCAGTAATTTAAACAAGGACTAAAGGCAAAATAAATGGGGGTATTTAAAGTTCGGCGAATCGCATTAAACTACTTTGGCGTTGACTCCATCCTTTTGACCCAGCCGTTCCAGGGATATTCTACTCCAAACACAGCACCGGGGCCTCTAATGTTGTAAGTTTTAATAATTTTTATTGTCAACCCTGACGTTAGCAACGCCTTCCCAGTTCTAACCTAAAGCAACGCCGTTATTAGGCTATTGCATTGAGTCATTTTGCTGCTCACCAATCAGTTTGATCTAGTCAGCACAACAGATCCGAGCTAGTAAAAAGAGTTGACTGTTTGGTAGCTTAGCGATTTCAGTAAAAATCAAGCCGCTAGACGCATTTAAGTCAAAATTATAGCCTAGCAATAATTAAAGGCTTTTAGTATATACTAGGCTACAAAGTACAAACTTGTACTTCATAATAAGACTACCAATACTTGGGCAAGCTTATTGTATTTGTTTACAGTATTTTGTGACCCTAGCTATAGAATAAACTTTTCCAAACAAGTAGCAAACAAATGGCCTATTACTCTAATAACTCTACTAGTTTTACTTTCGTTTGTTCTTCGACCTTTGTTACCAAGGCTATCGTATTGTCTACTCTTTTTTCTAGCTCGGATCTGTTCTGCTGACTAGATCAAACTAATTAGTGCGCAGCGAAACGACTAAATGCAGTTGTTGCCTAATAACGGCGCTGTTTTAGATTAAAACTGAAAAGGTGTCGCTAACGGCCCTAAATCGTGATAGAAGGCTATCAACGTTAGAGTTGCCAGTAAAAATTATTATAGTTTATAACATTAGAGCAGTGCTCTTTAACCTTTTTTTGATTTTGCAAGAATTTGGCTTACTTTTCAAATAGCAATGTGTTTATGCTGTCAGTAGATATGCAGTTTGTACATGTAAGCTTGCGTATTACGTCGAAAGAAGTTATAATTAGATAGCAGACTTTCAACATAAATTCTTCTACAACTATGAGGTAGCACTTCTTTTACTTATCTGTTTTCCATTAGGCTGGTGCAGTGTTTCTCAACCATTTTCTTCAGCGACAAAATTCGTTTAAAAACTCAATCTTCAAAAATAGATGGGACCCAACTTAATACTTACAAACACGCACACACACACAAAAAAAAAACAGAACACAAAAAGCAGAAATTTTATTGCACAACGTGTATTGCCATTTCACTTTAACAAGTTTTTGAAATGGCGGCTCAACATCCCAAGCAACAAAAAAACGTTTTAAAAACGTTTTTTTTTGGTATCTGAAAAGTGTCAAAAACGTTTGAACAAAATGTTTTTAAAACGTTTTTTTGTGGACTCCTAATAACGTTTATTTAACGTTTTAAAAAACGTTTCTTCAAACCGCAAAAAAACGTTTTATTAACGTTTAACAACAACGTTTTTTTTTTGGCATCTGAAAAGTGTCAAAAACGTTTAAACAAAAATGTTTTCAAAACGTTTTTTTGTGGACTCCTAATAACGTTTATTTAACGTTTTAAAAAAACGTATCTCCAAACCGCAAAAAAACGTTTTATTAACGTTTAAAAACAACGTTTTTTTAAAAACGTTTCTTTTTTGTTTTTTTAGAAGTATTGAAAACGTTTCGAGAACAACGTAAAAGTAGCATTTTTGAGGACGTTTATTGAACGTTTTCAACAACATTTATTAAATGGTGTTAAAAACGTGTTATTAACGTAAAACAAAAACGTTTTGGAAACGCTTTTTCGTTAATTTTTTGAAAGGTTTCCAAAATGTTTTTGATTAACGTATAAATAATGTTTTTGAAGACACTTAGTAACGTTTATCTAACGTTTTCTGCAATGTTATTTACGTGGAATTCAAAACGTATTATTAACATAAAACAAAAACGGTTTTGGTAACTTTTGTTGCTTTTAAAAGGATTGCAATACGTTATTGATGCAGATTGCAGACGATTCAGGTATAATATTTTTTCGAATTGTGAAAAATTTTAATACAGCAATGTATTAAAGGTAAGTACACAAATAACGTACATTTCGTTAAGGTGATGATGCCGCCTGTCAGTTTCATTAAAATAAGCAGAAAAATCGTTTTTTTGAACTCACGCTGACTTTATTTAAAAAATTTTGTAACACAAGCTTTCGTTAGCACATGGTAACTTTTCAGGAGTATAAGTAAATGTAAATAAAAGCATAATATGAAAAATTGCTTTGAAGAAAATTTAAGATGCAATAATGTTAATAATGACTACCAAAGTTGTAGTATAGAAATGTCAAAATTAATGTCGAAAAATCCAAATCAATTGCACATATACACTAACATGCATTAGTAAGTAACTCTTCCAATATCCCAAATAGAAATAATAAATCCTGCACTAAGGTTACGGCGAAGTGAAGAAAAGATAAAAGATACAAACAAAGCAAATTCGAAAATTTGTTAATGCAAGTACAATTAAATTAATTGAAATGTAAAACAATAAGACCGGAAAGACCAACCACAGTATTGCTAACGAGTTAAGAGCCGACAAAAACACATTACAAACTACCGGATGAAAGTAAAAAGTAAACAAATTTCCTACGTAAACAAACACTACAACAATATAGCAAAACGTACAAAAAGTGCGTGAGACATTTTGGTGTAGGTCAAAACAACAATCAGTAAAATCCGTGATTACTCATCGCGAGCTGAAATAATATAAATGTGCTATGTTCATATATGTAATAGTGGAATAAAAAAAAATGGAAAAAATACGACATTTGGATTTTCGAAAATAGTGGGTAGGAATCTAAAGTTTTGGTCAAGACTGGCAGTGCTGTTTAAGAATAAAATCATCTTTTGTTCCTCAATTTGTTTTTGGCGTCTCTTGCAATTGAGCCTCTGTAATAACCGTAACTTGAAGATGTTGAAGTTGGTGATGGGATAAATAGAAATGATTGGAAACATGTTAATTTCTTTTTTATGCGATGGCTGTTTTGTAACTATTAATTCTCTGTCTTATAGTGTTGCCAGTCTCGCCAACATAGATCGCTTTGGGACAGAGTTTGCAAATTATGGCGCATATTACATCTGCTGTACCACATGTAAAGTTGGCCCTGACAAAATATTAGGAATCGTTGGGATCTTTAATGTAACTGCTGGTGTTGATATGGCAACGGAGTTGGCACCTTGGGAGTTGCAAGGAGAAGTGTGATAATTAGTGGAAGTAGAAGGTAAAGTGCTTGAAGTAAGCATACGTAGAAAATTTCGTTGCACGTGATTTTGGCAAAATAGTTTAAGTTTGGTTAAGATTAATTGTATCGTTTCTTGATTGCACTAGCTAAAATTCAAATAAAGCAGAAAGCAGTACAAAATTCTAGTCAATTAATGCAAACATTACTACATAAATTTCACTTTTAGCATCTTTATTGCCAAACTATTGATTTGTAGTGATTTTTAATACTAATTAAAATTTTGCTTCAGGCATAAAGTAACAAAAGGATTTCAGAATATTTTACTCAAGGTTATAGTTTGCAGACAGAATTTAAAAACCATTTTATTATTATGTGCTGGTTTTGATTTAATTTTTTCAAGGATTTTTAGGAATTTTTACATTTTATAGCACATTCATTTTTTATGGTATACAGTACTTTGCAACTTTATTTTAATACGATTAAGAATTAAAATAATATCCTCTCATGTCCTTACTCAATTTAAATTAGCTCAACAGAGATGTCCATGGCTGAAGCGATAAAGCAAATTTACCAAAAAAAAAATTATTGCAATTACAGTCCGAATATAGCCCAAAAGCAAGTAAACGCATTAATACTAATTTTATTAAAAAAACGATGATAATACTAACAAACTGCGCCGCCAAACAGTATTTACAACAAATTAAAAAAGTGAAGTGGTGTGCCTTAAAGCTTAAAAAGGCCATTCATTTTTACTGTTAACCAAAATGTTGGGATAAGCCTGAAATGCATTCTCACCGAATTTGAAGTTTCTACAGCACGTCTTGCTGTCTTCAAGATATTGCAGTGCATAATTTACAATTTTCCTCTTACTTCAATGTTGCCATTTTGTCAGTATTATGACAGAAAATTAGGATTGCTAGATTACATTTATCGAAAAGCAGCTAATTTTACAGTACCAAATCTTTTTCTTGTTTTGACAACTTTGCCGCAAAATATTTATTGATATTCAGAAACACGCAGTAACTATCTGATTTTTTTTGCTAATTTGCAATTCTGTCAAAATTTCTAAAGAAAAAAATCCTTTTTAGGGAGATACATAAGCTGTTTTGTTTTTTTGGTAACAGAAAATTGTAGAAAGTTCGAAATTGGTGAAGCTAGTCTTCAGATCTTTCAAATGTTTTTGAGAGAAAACCGAGTAAAAAATTCCGAGCTAAATGCTTTTCTGCAACCTTTTGTGGGTGTGTAACCAGCGATGGCGGAACCATTTTTTTGGAGTGGTGGTGGCCCAACAACAGTGACTAGTTTTTTCGCGTGTAGAGTGCAGGCGCTCCAGCAGGATTTTGTTAAGGGTTTAGAGTAAAAAATATTTCAATTTTCAGTTTTTGTGTTCAAGAAATATTTCAATTTTTACTATTTAGAAAATTGGTACAACGTAAGCGCATGTCAGACGCAAGATGGCAGACGCGAGTATGTAAAAATAAGCCTCCAGCCGTCGGAAACGGGGGTCTGAAGACAAAACATCTAGCTGCTAGGTGAATTTTGAAATCTAAAAAATAGCTAGTTGAATGCTCATTGGATTTCATTTTATACGTTTTTAAAGCCATTTGTAACAACTAACCAACAAAGTCTGGAAGCCAGTTTGAAAAATTGAAAGGCCCTGCCCCCTCGCTTCACGTTACTTTCAAGCCAAGTCTAAAACACTTCTAAACTGTTTCATTTCAGGTGAAATTTTGTACGTAACTTGGCTAAAAGAAAGGATGAGGCCCCTTAGCCCCCCACCTCTAGTCGCACCACTGCGTTTACCTAAAAGCTTAAATTCATTGTTTTAAGCACCAGCTATTGCAAAACAGAATATGTCGCTGAAGATTACGGGAACAATGCATTTCAGTTACAGTGTGCTCATAAATATCATTCTAAACCGTAATTCAGCATCAAAAAAACTGCAGCAATAGGATTATTCATATTTTCATCACAGCAACAAATTCAATGACAGCAAATATAATACGTTGTCAGAATACACACTGTAAAACTACAATGCTCGGCCACAGCATTTGACCTGATGCATAATTGTGCTATTTGCACAACTAACCAGTAAAGATAATCAAATGCATTACACGGTGAATTATGTTAAAGCTATGGTTCTCAACCTATGGGTCGCGGACCCAAAGTTGGGTCGCCTAAAAATACCTCTTGATTTCTTTGGCAAACATCTACAAAAAGTGAAACTGGTGGTCCGGTAACCATGATGTCCCGCATAACAATGACGAAATTGTCTTGGATGGTTTACACGCGAGACTGACCAGACCTGTGGAAATTTGCGGACTCTCCTAGTGAAGACCTTTTTTTTTTTAATGATCATCTAAAAAACCGCCAAAATTTGCTGTTTCCAGAGGTGAGGACCTTTTTTCACCTCAAATTCCCGGTCATGACTAAAAGGCGGAAATCGTGTTAAAAGTAGGAAAAGGTGGTTAGGGGTAATCTAACCTAACCTGAACTCACTTTTTTGTACGATTTCCGCCTTAGGAAAAGGCGGAAATTGTGATAAAAGGCAGGTTTGGGTTAAATTTGGGTCAGGATTAGGGTTACGTTAGGGTTTCCCCAAACCCAAATCGCCTTTTCCGCCTTTCAGTAATGTCCCAAATTCCCTACATTTTTTACATGGGTCGCAAAATTTTGTACATTTGAATTTTTAAAAAAATTGGGTCGCTCTGAAAAAAGGTTGAGAACCACTGAGTTAAAAGATATTGTTAGCCTTTTGGTACAAGAAAGAATCTCATTTTTTTTAAAAAGTGCCCTTTTATATTCAACGTTCGTTTACAGTAAGGTACACCACAATCGACTTTCGAAAGTAGTTAATTATTGAGAATTGTTTTTAGCAGGATGTTAATTTCATCCAAGCTTTTCGTCCGACACTTATAAAAAAGAATCGTCAGAATGTTGAAGGCAGGAAAAAGAACGGTTGTTTGTAGAAAAAAACTGAGCCATAATTGGTTGGAGAGCCAATATTTCAAAGCGGTATTAGTGAACGATCTCCAAATTATACACAGATTCTTTTTGTCGGCAGAGGGCGGGGTTGGAAGTGGTTTCAAGGGCATAAAGATGGAAGAGAGAGCGGCCCAGAGCAAGAATAAAGAATTGAGTGCAATCGTTAAAAAAAAAGTCTAATAGCTGAAAGTCTCTTGCTTCTGATTCAGCCATTGGATTTCATTTCTAACAAAATCCTGCGTGTGCACGACATTGCGATGACAGCAGATTTTCTATCCTTGCTCGAGGCCGCTCTCCCTTCCATTTATCGGCTCTTGAAGCTACTTTTTCCGCATGCGAATTTTCATAAAACTTCCAACCCCGCCCTCTGCCGACAAAAAAAATTTGTGTGTTGTTTAAAACTTTCACACTAAAGCGGCTTTTACCGATAGTCCAGGTTTTTTCCACATGCGCATTTTTTCTGCAAAATGACTGCAGAAAAAATTCACAAGCGTACATTTAATATAATGAAAAAATACGCATGCCGAAAAAAATCAGGGCTATTGATTAAAGCCGCTTACGGCTGCTTTGAAATGTTGGTTCTTTTTCAGCCAATCACGGCTCGACGTTTTCCTATGAATTCCCGTTCTTTTTCCTATACTCTCCATTCTGACGATTCTTCTTGACAAGCGTCAGACAAAAAGGTTCGAAAAAAATAAACATTCTAATTAAACCAATTCACAAGTTCGGTACTACCACCAACTTACTTTTCAAGTAGTTAAATTCTGTGATCATTAGTGTGATTCTAAATGATACCGTATGATAATTATTACAAATTCCTCGCGCGATAGTAAAATTCGTTATTAAGATTGTAAAATCAATAAATACGCCCTGTAAAGGGTTGTTCGATTATATTTCAACAAATGCAAAATACTTATAAATCATCTACATAGGATGGCACAAGCCATATAATTTTTTTTTTGAAATCAGACTGTCCGTTAATAAGGTATTAAAAATAACCACTAGAAGGCAGACGCGAGTATTTGAAAATACAAAAATCAACTGGCAGAAATTTTTTGTGTCTGAACATATGTTTTTGGGGATGGGGAATCCAAATGTGGGGTTAATAAATTACGGCTAATTTTGCTACAAAATTGTGTTTTAATAGATTTTTAGGTTTTTGGGGGATAAATTGGGGTTAAAAATTGGGGGTAAAGTATAGAATAAAATTTTAAATCAAAAATGTTTTTGAGTAGTATAAAAGTTGTTCTTTTTTTTGATGAAGAATTTAGGATGACAATTGATTTGCAATGTGTGTAAACAGAACAACTTGTTTTGCTGTTGTATCACAAGCTGACTATTCAGTTACCACGATTATGCAATAAAAACAGCACAAGAAAATTTCTTTATTAAAGTGAAATGAAATTATGGATATATAGGGACAACTTCTGAGTATTTTAGTTTAACCGTACCATGAAGCTGAGCAAATAACAATACAGTTGCATGGAATAATTAGTAGACGTTTTGGCCACAAATTATACATAGCATTATGTTGGTCTTGATGATTAAAATAGTAAAGAGCACTTTGTTATAAAATACAATTTTAATCCTTGCCAAAGCGTCATATATACTTTTTAACTAATTTAGATCAATAATATCATGAGCAAATATGTTGATGCATATGATAAAATATTTATACACATGGGTTCATCTTCAAATCATTGCTACTGTATGTCATTTGAAAAAAATAAAAACTTAGCATTGCAAATTTATTTATAGTACAACTGCAATTTCACTAGGTATAAAGTTAAATGGCCGGCCAGTTGGTCGAGCGGTAACGTATTCATCTCTGGACAGGCCCGGCGCCAGGATAGCGTGACTGGGGGGGGGGGGGCAGAAATAAATTTTGGAGGGCCACGAGAAGTTTATTTATGTGAATTTGAGGGGGGTACGGGAAGTTTACTCGAGTGTGGAACAAACAAAAAAGGTGAAGACCAAAAAAAAAAAAAGGTCTTCAGTACAAAAATTTCAACAAATTCTAGTTGTTGTCTCAAAATTCTTACAATTTCCCACGAATTCTTAAGTGAAGACCAAAAAAAAACAGGTCTTTGTCTCAAACGTTTTATGAAATCCGGTGTGAGTCCACAAAAATTACGAAAAAATAGTTCTTGCTCGCGAATTCTAGAGCGGTAAACTTTTTTTTTTCAGTTATTTGACGATTATTGTCTAAATGTTTAGAGAATGGCCGTAAAATTGAACACTTTCCTTTAAAAATGACTAAAAAATGAAAACATTTTCCATGCAAGCCGTAAACTAATGGATCCAAAAATGGCGAGAATGATCATAACACTTTGATTAATTTTAGTTAGCACTTCATATAACCTAATTTACACAAACTACCACTACTTAATATCATTTAGTGAAATGTATTGAAATAAAAATCATTTGTGGCAACTAAACTTTTAATGAAGCACTGGAGAGCATGACCTCTGATCATTGCTCAATAAGGTAAATTTCTTGATTCTGATAGCCATTTTTTTAGTATAATTATGAAGAACTGTAATTGTTTTGAAACAATTAATATCCCATATAATCATACAGTACTACAGAGCAAGCAATAAAATCCGAAAAACAAAGTAGGAATTATTGGAAGCTTGTTTCAAAACATACAACATAGGTGATGAAGATTACAAATGTCATGGAAAAACAAAAAAGAAAAAATGTTTACTGTCAAGACTTTAAGGCATATTTTTCTTTTTTATTTTGTGCAATCCTTCATTCCCATTTTAGGGCCTCAACTTAGCCCCAAAACTTTTAAAAAACTTCAAATGACATTCTTTCCTGAAAAATTATTATGAAAATAACTTAAAATTCTGATTTCTCGCCCCAAAAAACATGTATATTTAGACACAAAACCAAGTTGATACCTTTGGTAAAACTCGCAAAATCGAAATTTAAAAATTTTCATACTCTCGTCTGCCATCTAGTGGTGACTTTCAATATCTCAGCAACCACTGGGCTGAGGAAAAAATTTTTTGCGGGTTGATCAGTATGCGAGGCTCCATTTATAACATGGTTAACTGACTCTTTTCCAAAGGTTAGGTATAAAAACGCTTAAATTTTTTTTGAAATATAATGGAATATCCCTATAATAAGTTAATTCTGGCATTTTGATGTGACAGATGTTACATCATATTATAGGCAAAACTTAAACGATCCTTGCCAGTATAATCGAAAACTTGCCCAAATGCTCCTGCTTGTTTTTATCGGAGAAAAACGATAGTTTGTACAATAAAACTTGAGCAAATTTTGTAACTTTTCTTTGTTCTTGTACGACATTTAACATTGGCTTCGCAATCCACCAGATTTGCTTCGATCATTGTAAAATTCTTCGGAAGCTCCGGCAGCAACAAGAGCTAAAACAACATGAAATGGCTAACAAACTGCGATATTACCTCGTAAACGTTTTGTTCCTGAACACCACAGTGGATCATTGAAGTGGATGTTCTCTAAACTCAAAATTTGCAATGAAGAACTTACAGTTTTTCTAGAACTCGTCGGTATAGCTCCCAACCGCCGAAAACAAACTTGACTTATTGCGTGGGAGACGTCACTCATTAAGAATGATATCACAATTAACTAAGCACAACACTTGGGACATATAAGTAAAACAGGTGTTTAGGTAGCTTCGGTCAGCAAAATGATGTGACGGTCTAGTCGCGTTACGACACATTTTAGTACAGTAACCTACCGCGTAAGCTCGCAACTTGAATCTATGCAGCTTCTGCGAACTTAACCGGTAGGTATGAACTTAACAATTTATGCTCAAATCGAGAGTTGCTAACTGAATTGTTTTGTAAGCACCATGTGTGTCGGTGAATTACCACATACTTTGATGATGTGTTCTGCTCTGCGGCAAAAAAAAAAAGAACTGGACGTGCAGTTGACCACTTCTTTTGCAGTTGGACAATGCTTCAGGCCATTTTCCCGCTTTTGAAAGAGGTAGCATTATAGTGGTGTTCTCTCACCGAGCTTTACTAGCTGGAAACAGCCTTGTAATACGGAAATTATTGTAGCACTGAAGAAATATTTGTATCTTAATGTTTTGAATTTTCCGAACTTGGTAACAAGTTGAAGGCTCACAAAAAAGTGCAAGCAAATAGGCTTCCTCGGGGTGCAGCTGGTGTCGCTTACGGCAACCCTATCCATTTGCTAGATGCAGCTCAGTACATAAGGCTTGCCTGGGATTCCATTTCGGATGCAACAATTAAGAATGCGTACAACTTTACTACTCAGTTAGTACCGTTGCGAAATGCAGTGGGTGAGAAATTCGATCTTTATTGCGTAGCTTTAAAGCATTGATTGATTGATGCATCTTTATTCTCCTATCACGAGAAAGCGACGGTGCGCTATGCTTAGGACGAATCCACACCCGCTTAGAAGTTGACCATTTTCCAAGCTTTCCTGTTGACATTTGACTTCTTCCCACGTAATTTTGCGGACAGAAAGGCGGAAAAGTAGGAAAAGGCGATTTGGGTTAGGGATGACCTTAACCTAACCCTAATCCTAATCCGCCTTTTAACACGATTTCCGCCATTTCCTACTTTTCCGCCTTAGGAAAAGGCGGAAGTCGCGCTAAAAGGCGGTTAGGGTTAGGTTCGGGTTAGCCTTAACCTCCTTTTCCTACTTTTCCGCCTTTTAGTCATTCCCTAATTTTGCTGCCGGTTCGAAGCCACCAAGCAGAGATAATCATCGTAAAGCGTCTTATCCAAGAACCGCAACATCTTTAAAGCTTTTAATGGACGAATGCACCATAGTAGAGTTTATGCACATTGATGACAAAAACAAGGAAAAGTTATTTTGGATGATGTAAATGAGGTACTGGAAACAATGCAAATAGCACCAAAAAATGCAAAAGATGAGAGTTATCATATAATTGCCGCAGTTTGCATACCATTTCCGCAACCAACAAAGACAATGTCAATTTCTTGTGGGTTTGAAAACATGCACGAAAAAGTCATTGAAGTACGAAAAAGTGTTAAGTTCAGAGGTGTAAGTTCAAGTACGAAATGAATATCGCGAGCTTAAAGTTTCTTTTGAAAACTTTCAGTGAAAATTGCGACAGGTGATAGGGGAAACAAAATGCAAAAAAGGTTCTATTACGGATCAACTAACGCTTCATGACATGTTTGAAAAGTGAACATTAAATTACTTTCTATAAATTTTTGAAAAACTTGAATCTAAAATTTGCGGAAATTTTGTGCGAACTTAACAGGGATGCGAACCAAAACGGGTGCGAACTTAAGCGGTAGTTACTGTAGTAGAGACTTGGCAACGCACATGCGTTAATACGAGCCTTTTTTCTTTTTACTCGACGATTCGCAACACACTTGTACTTGAAGTTCATCAATCTGTTCAAAAATCAAACACGGTTAAACGCAAAAACCTGAAAATCATTTTATGGCTATCAGTCACGTAACCGTAATGCTACAGTTAAACCGTCAAAATGACCAAATTAATAATTAGCGTTGAAATTTTATCACTTTGATTTAATTTGCAAACGGATGAATCAAAAAAGTTGAAATTTTATAGGTAACACGGAACGAAATTAAAGCTATACGTGATTTGGGAATGCTTGGTCTAGCTGCAGCAATTTTAGAGGTCAAAACACGGAGAAAGGTCGCTTAAGGTATACATTTTTTCTAAATAAGAACCAGTAAACTTTTGAATTGAGGCTGGCTGCTCTTAATTTTTTGTTCTTAAATATTGAAAGCCCCGTTGTTATTTTCAGCGTTTATGTACGTAAAATTGTTTAATTCCCAATGGTTTGTCTGCTTTAGTGAACGCTTTTTTACTGCTTTTGCCGCATCGTAAAGTTGCTCGTTTTTCATCTTGAAAACCCGCCAAAAATTGCTCAGGCAATGTGCTATAGCGCTCTGTAATCTCGGAATAGTTTCAATCTTGCTCGTAAATACTAGCAAAACACTTCGAATTTTATTGCTTTGAATCAGTACCGGATTTAGTTTATTGCTTTAAAATTTTTTTCTTTTTTTTGTTTTTAAATGTTGAGCAAAAAATGAGCCTGGTATTCTGATAAAATTGTTTTTTATGAAAAATAAGTGTCTCGGTAAGTACGGTACCAAAATTAGTGAAAAAAGAATTCGCTTCGTAAACACACCATTGGCCATCTCTCTTTCGGCAATGCCCGTTTACCTCAAATGAGACGGTTTTTTTTCTATTTTTTTGATTTTTCTTTCTATAGGATTTTGTTTTAGTCCTATACCGGTTAAACTTTTATCCATAGAAGATATTGGCTTCATCTAATGACCTCAAGTTTTTTTTAACTGTTAATTAAGGTAGAAAACTTCTAGAAATTCCAGAAAAGATAAAAGATGACAAATTTTGCGAGTGCCAAGTTGGGGATTTTCCGAAATGCACCTTTCAAAAATTAAATTTTTTTACAGCTTGAGATAGAGAACTGAAATTTTTAGGAAGGATAGACGAAAAAAAGAAAACATGACAAAATCAGGGAAACCCACAAGGAGACCCTCTTCAAATTTAACAATTTTAATCTCTCGAGCAAACATTTTTGCTCGGCGATAAACTTTAGTTTTACGACTGTTTGTTGCTAGGTTTCATAATTTTTTGAGCAATTATCACTGCCTTTTCAACAAAATTAAAGGCACAAATACAGTAAAATCCCAATATTTAACAAAATATTCGACGAATTTTCAACACTCAACAGCCAGGAAGGGTCATACTTGAAAAATCCAAGAGATAGACTGCTAGCAGCCGGCCGTTCTTGAGTTCATTTTTGAGATATTCACTTTGCTCTGAGTACCTTAAACAACATCAAAAAAGTTACTCTCATCACATCTCATCCATGACTTGTCGCACTAAAACTTCAATCAGTTACTATCTAACTTACGATGAAGATACACCCCTATATTTTAATTCTACATTTACAACAACATGAAAAAAATCTATTACTTTGAAGTTTTACGTTATTGCAACGCTGTATAAGTTAAGCCGCATTTACACGGGCGACTTTTTTGCGTGCGATTTTTCGATACAAATGGATGTGGCAAAGTTGCATATATTCAAAAGTGGTTCTCATTGTGATAAAAGTAACCTTACTGCTGAAAATGACTGTTTTTAGTTGTTTCCATTCCGATAGTGATATTTTAAACCTTTTTAAAGTAAAATCGGAGCTGATCTCAATGCGATTTTTTATCGCAGCACCGATTCTCTTCTAAAGTTTTCAGTTATAACAACATTGGTATGAAACCGCTTTAAGACAATTATTTTCATCAGTAAGGTCCCAATTATCATGATCAAAGCCGCCGTTGAGTAAATGCAACTTTACCAGATCCATTTTTATCAAAAAATCGTACGCAAAAAAGTGGCCCGTGTAAATGCGGCTTTAAAGTGATTAAAATTTTGGATCAAAAAGATTTTTAATAAAAAGCAAATGTTTTGGCAAAAATTTGTGCTAGCGAATTTATGCAAGTTTGATTTTCAGAGACTTTCATATTGCACTTGACTTATAACTTACAATAACTTAATTTATTTCAAGTAAAAAATAAGAAATGCAACTACTAAATAATGTCTAATTGTCTTATTATTCAACGATAAAAGCATAACTGCTGGCATTTATAGAAGACATAAAAAACTTTGGACACTCGCAACTTAACGTTGATAAAAAATTAGGCATTAGCAACAAAAATAGATTTCAGAGAAAATTGCCGCTGTGGTTAGGAAATCAGAAATTGATCATTTTTCTATTTGTTACTGTCGCAAGATTTTCTTGCCTTTTGCATCATTGCAAAGTTGTAAACGGGCCGACTAGTTCAGGCCCAAACCTGGCCCGAACCCGAAAACTAATTCGAAACCCAAATCATGCCCGAAAAAAATAAAAGTTAAGTTACGTCTGAAAAATGTAAGCGTAATTGCTAAGTAATTGTTGTGTGCATCTAAGACAAAAAGCACAGCTCAGGCCCCAATTAAGCCCAAAATTTTGTCAACTTTAGGCCAGAACCCGACCCGAAAAGCCCGGCCCGACTCACAACTCTGCGCCATTGGCCTCCTTTGGCACCATTAAAATTTTCATTTTGTACGAAATTTCCTGGGTTCGACTTGTATCTGTGCCTAACCTTTGACCCACGTCCCATACTTCAATTTCTGCCCACACCCCCAGACATTGACATACAGCAAAAACAGGTCTAAGGAATTTAAAATAAAGTATACGAACAACATTTAACATCATCGACGCAAAACAAATATAAACAAAAATATTTAAATGAAGATTCCCTTCTACCAATGTACCGTGTAGGACTAAGCAGGAGTAAGATGTAAGACCACTCACTGATCAGTTCTGAAGACAGAGCAACAACAAGAATTGTCACCAAAATGGCCTTGGATTGCATAAAAGGATTCGCCACTTTGAGATCGATATAAACCACGTTTTGGGGTAGAAAAAACAATTCAGCGTAACAAACAATTACGTCACTCACCAGCGCAGCCAGAAATAAAAAAAGGGGGGACTAATTTTTTTTTGTCATGATTAAAAAAAATGCAAATCGAAAAGTTTTCATTTAAGCAAATTGTAACAAATTAGATAGATTTAGCGATAACAGGCAGGAGCCCTGCTGTCGTTCATGCAGCAGACGCAGAAAAAATAAATAAATGAAAGAGAAAAGAAGTGTTTTCTTTTCAATGATTGTCAACCTAAAACTATAGATTTTCGTGCTTCGACCAGTAACTTAGGCCATCTTCACGGCTAGCATTTAGAAGCATAAGTGATTCATCTATACAATTTATTATTGTAATATACAGTGCGAATGAGCTATCGCGACGCGTTTCGACCTTGCTCAAGGGTCTCATCATGGGAAAAGAATAACACGTTATTAAACATGCAATGATATAAAACTGGAACCAAAAATTTCGATGTTATTCTTTTCGCCTGATGAGACCCTTGAGCAAGGTCAAAACGCGTCGCGATAGCTCATTCGCACTGTATATTACAATAATAAATTGCATAGAAAAATAAAAGTGGTTTTACCTGGTTTTGAAACTTTATTTTATTTGATAATACAACAGCGGACGCAAACAAGGGTTTTCTTAACGTAGGCCATACGGGAAAGTCGCAGATTAGCGTTATTATTCGGGCAAGCTGGCATACAGATGATAGTATTTCAACTTTTAAACGAGCTTATAGCACAGTATAAATATCATACAGTACTATCACTCCAAGCAAAAACCATTGTGACGTGTGTCCGCATTTTTTGAGAGGTAAAAGCAGAGCTGTTTTTTTTTGACGTCATAATAGTGACATGGTGAGCGGACGAGAATAACGCCAAAAAATAGGAATTGTTTTGAAGTTTTACGTGTGTTTTCTTGGCTTGACGACGTTACCGTCTTCATCCTTTTTTGCACCCCTAAACCTTAGAGGGCAGCATTTTTCCCCTCTGCATTACTCCAGATATTTCGCCTTCTAGCTCCTTTTGTAGAGTTCGCATGGGATCAGAATTATACTCGATGGAACCGTCAAAGCTCGGGCTTCGACTGGCTATAATTTTGACGTCACTTTCTTATGACGTCACAAAGTAGTACGTTTAAGAAGAGAAAAAATCGGAAATTTTCTTACATAAACAACCTTTAGTTACTTGGGGTTTTGCTCGCAGCAGGAGCATAACATTAAAAGTTTGTCCACACTTGGTTCTTATCGTTAACTAACTATCCTGCAAATTTCGTTTCAATAGCTTAACGTTTAACGAAAATATCCTTGATTGTTTGCTTTGTCGTTGTAAAATTCGTCTGGAATTGCAGTTATATGCAGTGATTGTGTTATAGGTTCGGCCTATCACCAAATAGACTGTGACATCATTATGAAAGTTTTTAGTTAGCTGTATGACTAACCCGCTTGAACAATATTTATTACAACAAGCGATCTAAAAAAAAGTTCCATGGACGTAAAGAGTTAATTACTGCGTAGTAGCGGAGTTGTAAGTCTAGCTGGGCTTTTCAGGTCGGGTTCGGGCCAAAAGTTGACAAAATTTCGGAGGTGCACAAAAATATAATCAAAACAATTTGACAACATTGTTAAATTTTTTAGCCAACCTTAACTTTCGTTTTTTTTCGGGCGTGATTTGGGCTTCAAATTAGTTTTCGGTTCGGGCTGATATTTTCGGGTTTGGGCCGGGTTAAGATTTGAACTAGTCGGCCAGTTTACAATTCTGCTAGGTAGTTAATAATATCTCCCTTAACGTGGGTTTTTATTTTCCCCATTGACTTTAAATGATTATAATGAGCTAGGCTCTCTGATCATGCAGGAATCATTATTAGCTCTGATATCGGTTCAACACTCCATTGTAAATTTTTGACTATGTCTGCACCTGTTGCAAACTATTGCGTAGAACAAGGCAGGGGCGTATTTAGGAAGGGAGGGATTGTGCCTTGCCCCCTCCCTTTTGGGTCGCCAGAAATGTTTGAATACCTCGGAACAGTACGCAAAATTGAGACACGGCCCCCTTCTTTGGAATTTGGGTAGAAAATCTGTGCACAAAAACGGACTGGATCTGAGTGAAGACCTTTTCCTTTTCTTTGGTCTTCACCTACATCTGGGCAGAAAAACAGACTGAATCTGAGTGAAAACCTTTTTTGTGATCTTCATCTTTTTGGTCATCATTTTTCTCATCCGGTTTTTACTGTATCTACCTTTTCAAATTTCTGGCTACGCGCCTGGTCCCCCCTTTCGAAAATCCTGCGTACGCCCCTAGAACAGGGGTCAGCAACCTATATCCGTTGGGCCGCATCCTGCCCGCGATCTCAAACATCCATTCGAGATCCCTTATATGACTACCAGAAATCGTTGGCTAAGCTACGCAACGATCCCTGTTTTGTTCCTCAGGGCCCTCAACTACAAAACAGCCATAAACTACCTTAAAACTTGGTGAATACCTTTTTTTATTTTTTATTTTTTATTTTAAATGATTCCTAAACATGCAAAATTTTATTCAAATGGCGTTAAAATAGCTAGTTTTTGCGAAAAATTACAAAGATCGCACAAAATGACTCCATGGCCTCGGGCGGCAGGTGCCCAGTACCATCGCTACGGGAGGAACCATGCCCCCTAACGACTGCTTGTGCCCCCCCCCCCCATTTTGGCTTACCCAAATTACTGTTTTTGGAACATCCCGTAACTGCAAGACAACAACAATGATGGTAAAAAGAGTAATTACGTTCAAATATAATTTACCCTTGAAGTTTTCTTAATTCTTTGCGATATTGCTGGCAACCAACCGCTGTGTTAATCTGACCTAATAATCCAACTTAATAACAAGCCTTTACGAATGTGTCTCGGAAGAGAGAAGAAAGTTACGTACCGGTACTCCGTTAGTGATCAGGACATGAAACAATACGTAAAAACATTTTTTTCAAAGACCGGCTGTTTTGATTTTTAAAGTACACTCAAACTTTTGAGGTCGCGGTCTGTGGCGAAACCAGGGTGAAGGGGCTTAAGTTTCCTAAGCCTTAGAAATTTAAGCACTTAAAAATTTAACCTCAAAATACGAGCGTTTAAACGTTATTTTAGACTTGATCTGAAGTCGGAGAGCTAAAGGGGCGAAGAAATTTAATTCTGCTTCGCAATAACTTTTGAATTTTAGCAATTTAGTAATTCGTATGGCTTTAAAATGTGCAAAGTGTGATTAAATGACGTAAAAATTGCTTCTTTTTTTCTGCAAAATCACAAAAATCGCCCAGCGGCTGGGGGCTCCGCCCCCAGGTCCACGTCCACAGTCACTATATATTTAATGACTATGTCCCCGTTTGTGACACGCTTGAGTTACATAAGTTTGTTTAGCACGGAGCCTAAATCAAAAGTTTTTGTGCAAAAAGTTTACTTTTCGTTCACCCCTCTTAGCAAAATCGTGGTTGCGCGTCTGGTAGCATTCACTGCTGTAGATAGATTTTTCAGGCGGTTGTAGGCTGCAGACGAAACGAGCTAAGAAACGCTGCCGGCCTTATTGGTCTCTCTTTTTTAGACATGACCACAAAATTGTTAAAATTGCGAATATTGGTAGCCGTACAAGATCTGAAGGTCAGTTTTTGTTTGCAAAAGTTCAGTTTATTTCAGTGCCCCCCCCCCCCCACTTTCAGCTAGAGCCCCCTCACTACGTTTGATCTGGAGGAGGCACTGCGGCTGCCTACCCGCAGAGCTTTGTATGTGACATGCTTAGTTGCACCAGTTTACTCAGAGCGTCGCTCAAATGACATGTTTTTGATCAATTTTTTTAAAACTTGGGTTCAAGCTTCCGTTTTCCTCAATTTCAAGTTTGTTTATTGACGCCACTAAATAAACAAAAAAAAAAAAACAACAACAAAACAGATAAAACAGAGATCTCAGCAAAATTTTCGCTGCGCCGCTCTATTTTTGCTCAAATTAACGGTTGCCATATTTTTGAAGTAGAAACGCAAAACAGAATTATTAGAGAACCGCATTTCCTCCTGAATTTGAGTATAAAAAAAAAAAAAATCAGAAAAAACGATGTTTAGTGTTCACTTTACAAAATTTGATATTTTTGTTGGGTATGAGGTGAAGTTAAATAAAAAAATTTAAAAAAGGTCTACATCTCCATCATAGTTAAAATGTAAACCACAATTTTTCGCGGATTTGAGATAAAGACCAACTACAGTAACTATACAAGCGGGACAAGACTTTAAAAAAGTGGCTAATACCAAGCCCATTTAAACATGCAATAAATGAATTTGTTCAATACCTCTACACTTAAAAGAAAATAACTAGCATAGGGCAAAAATACTGCAGCTAAATTAAAAGTTTTATCATGAATTAGACTGAACGTCTGTATCGATAAACGACAACTCATACAGTCTATAAAAGCTTTTTTTCGATCAGATATTGTAGTGGTTCACGATTACTACTTCATAATGATGTCACAGTCTATTTGGTGATAGGCCGAACCTATAACACAATCACTGCATATAACTGCAATTCCAGACGAATTTTACAACGACAAAGCAAACAATCAAGGATATTTTCGTTAAACGTAAAGCTATTGAAACGAAATTTGCAGGATAGTTAGTTAACAATAAGAACCAAGTGTGGACAAACTTTTAATGTTATGCTCCTGCTGCGAGCAAAACCCCAAGTAACTAAAGGTTGTTTATGTAAGAAAATTTCCGATTTTTTCTCTTCTTAAACGTACTACTTTGTGACGTCATAAGAAAGTGACGTCAAAATTATAGCCAGTCGAAGCCCGAGCTTTGACGGTTCCATCGAGTATAATTCTGATCCCATGCGAACTCTACAAAAGGAGCTAGAAGGCGAAATATCTGGAGTAATGCAGAGGGGAAAAATGCTGCCCTCTAAGGTTTAGGGGTGCAAAAAAGGATGAAGACGGTAACGTCGTCAAGCCAAGAAAACACACGTAAAACTTCAAAACAATTCCTATTTTTTGGCGTTATTCTCGTCCGCTCACCATGTCACTATTATGACGTCAAAAAAAAAACAGCTCTGCTTTTACCTCTCAAAAAATGCGGACACACGTCACAATGGTTTTTGCTTGGAGTGATAGTACTGTATGATATTTATACTGTGGTATAACTACGTACAATGGGTTTATTTGCGCAGCATGTCCGCAAACGAAATTTGATTCGCACTGAAACCTGCGTAAAATGCTTCCAGCAAAAATTTTTAGGCCCTGCCTACACTGTGCGTAAAATTGCGAACATACAGGCGTGTCGTTAATTTGTTTGAAACAATTCACTGCTTGTACGCTGGTAAAGAGATACGCTAAGAATACCAAATTTTGGTTTAAAATAAACCAAAGAGAAGCTTTTGCGCTCACGATTTTACGCACAGTGTAGATCGGTAACAGGCGGACGGCGTTAGCGCGACTTTCTGCTCGCAACCAGCGCACTCAGTTTAGACTTCAACACGATTTGAACAACGTCGCCGGACTCGCTGCTCTCATAGACAACGAGAACACTGTTACAAATCAACACAGTTATACGGTGTAATATGCAGACATAGAAATTGATCGAAAAAGATTTCCTAAAAATAAATTAGCGTACTAGTTGCTGTAGTAAACATTTGACATAGAGCAGTTTGAAGTTGTAAAATTAATTTAATTCAGTCGATTCCCGACCCCAGCCGAAAATAAAATTAAAGCATCAAACTGACATCGTAGCTAAGCTTTTGGTTAACTGCAAAAACTTTTTGAGCAATATTATATTGATTGTGCCGTTTTCCTGGCAAACGGGTTCTCTAGTATGTCTGTTTAAATGTAGGCCTACATGAGGCGATTTGGTCCAATTACGTCTGATATCTTTTTCACTGTAAACGCAAAAAAATGGAAAACAGGCAAAATGCATGCAATCAAATGACCAGCGTATATCTATACGCATAAATACGCGTGATCGGTGAAACGAACCCAAAACAGTATACTAAAAAATCAACTTTAACGTTAAAGATATATGAAGAGTCATTCTCTTAGAAGAGATTTGCTTTCCTTCAGCTATTAGAGTTTTTTCCGGATGTTTTGAATTTAAATATTCTCGAATGTTTTGAATTTAAATATTCTCGAAATTTATTAGGGTCGAAATACGATTTGATTATGTTGGCGACATTTAATTCGTGGACTGATACACATCAGTTCTCGGCCGCCTCAAATTCTCACCGGTATCTGAGTCTAGTTTTTGGAAAATGATGATTTTTGAAATAAAATGGATTGCGTTTTTTGGTGCAAAATCGCTCTGCTTTCTGCCTCGTTTACGTTCTCCCGCAAAAGCAAAGCAGTAACTTCAAATTCAAGTTCAGATTCGATATAGATTTCGTCAAGCACTACGATAACAAATAACATAACCCAAACAATTTTCACTTGTAAGTACTTGACGAGGAGGTAGCGAAAAGACCACAATGTTCATTAAAGTCAGCTACCACCTCCAGCGCATCATAGTTAGTTTTTGTTTTACATAAACGAACAAAAAGCAAGCATTATGTACAATCAGTCACAAGGCTAAACAGTATGCTGACGATACATTATTATCATTCCAAGACAGCGCGATACGCACTACGCAATGATCGAACATTTTCAATAAATATCAACTTTGACCATGCAAGTTTTTCCACTCTCCGGGTTTTGTTTCTACGCTAAATATTCTTGTTTCATTAAAATCAAGTTTTTATGCGCAATTGCTATATAAAAAAATGTGGCGTAATAGATAGCTTTTTCAATCATGTTTACTTTGATTGTACCTCATTTTCATTGTTACGTTAAAAATGATTCACTTTGCCTTTTTTGCAGCAAACGTTTTTTCAATCCGAATATCTTGGAAACAATACAAGCTAGACGCCTGAAATATTTTAAACATACTGTAGAGAAGCTACAGTAACGACCTTGAAAAAAGTTTTCTTTTATTACAAAAGTTTTGACGTTGCTTATTTGCAACTCAGGGTGGAATTACACTCGAGTTGAGCGTTTTTAATTAGGTTTTTGAAATTTTTTCTTTAAATAATTTTTGTGAAATTGCGTACTTTCAAAAGGGGGGGACTGGTCCCCCGAATCCTCTCCCCCCTGGCTGCGCCGGTGTCGTCACTTACGCCAGCAGATCAAAACTGTAGCATTTTATTTTGTACTCTGTGCATGCAAGCTTATCAAAATACACGACTACAGTAAAGTATATCATCTTAAATTTATCACCACGAGTCTATTGCTTTTTTAATCAACTTCATAACGACGAATATACCAAAGTGTAATGTATACGTCTATAGACAAATCCGTGTATGCAATCAGTAAACAAACACTTACCTTTCTATTTACTTTTGTGAAGTTTCGTGGTATTTTCTTTATAGCAATTGGCAAGATTGTTCAATGTTCATTCTTCCCAAAGTTTTATTAACCGCTACTGTAGTTTACTGTCCAATAATTTTGATTTATCGTTGCAGTTGTTTTATTTTGAAAATGAAATACTGTAAGGTTGTTTATTAAAGTACTCTCTGTCATTCTCGCTAGCAGCTACATTGTAGCTTGGTGCTGGTAGCTTACTAGCTTGTCCTCGTCTTATCTTCCTACGTCGTTTGGGTTGACCAGTTAAAATTTTAGCGGTAAAAGAATGAGTGAAAGACTTTCAATAATGAGGTCGAAAAGCGCGGGCCTTTACGTAATCATTTTGTGTAGAGTAGTCACGGCTGGGTGCACCTTAAAGAGCAAACATTTCACAAACGATAATATTCTCTGTTCAGTGTAGGCCAATATGCGGCTGTGTTTCCAACTTGCCGTAACTGAAGTTAATGTAATCAGCGGCGCAACTCTATGCTGAATGAAAATCGAACTTTTCCAGTGCACGATTAATAGGTCTAGGTAAAAATTCCAAATAATTACGAAGTAAATAAATATTTGGACAGCCAAAGCTTTGAATTGATATTATAACAAGTGTGATGCTGCCGTTTTTGTAGCTGTATTTTTCATTCTGTAAATTGCAAGAAAATAAACTGTTTTGATCAAATGATACTAATATGCTCAAAACCTTTCGCTTATCTTCACCTATCGCAGATTTACTGAAAAACAACAACGATTTAAACCGATCAATGGTCGAGAGGATACATCGTCTGCTGCTAAAACAAACAATTTGGATATGATTCCCGGTCGGATCAAATCTAACGCTTTAAAGACTGGTATTCACAGAAATCACAGCTTCTCTACAGCTTTACAGCTTGACGATCATCAATAAAAGCAAGCTTTCTCCTTTAAAACAATTTCACTTTAAGTCAACATTGTTTGCAAATAACCCCCTGCCATTCTAAGCTGCTGGATTGAACGGAAGTTTCCTAACTTTGAAGCTTGTTCAAAGCCATTTTACCAAAATTGGACATTTTGGGGATCATATAGTATTTAATTTAAATGACGTCACAAAGCAAAATATTATAATCCAAACTGGCAATTATTGAAACACCAAATTTGATATGTGAATTGGTAGACGGCAGCAGAAGTTGTTGTGGCTGCCAAAATTATGCTTTCGTTTGGTGGAAACAGCAAAACCCAGTTCGGTAAATGCAAAACCACCTCTTTCTTTTGATTTCAGCTATTGAATAAACAAGTTCGTTCTCTGTTTCTTTTAGGGCCGCTGTACAAAATAGCACAATACAAACTACTGTATATTACTTGCTAATGCGAGCGATGTCAAACGCAGTCAAAAAAGAAAAGTGGGAATCGGAGGAAACGCCTAAAGCGCATCATTACTTTCAATCAAAATAAATTGAGTGCTTTAGAAAGCTAACTAGGTCGCTAAGAGTTTTGTTTCACGCTTTTCGAATTCGTTACTGCAGAAAGGATTAGTTATCCAGCAAATTTCAAAATTCCATTATTGTAAGATTACAATCACATACCATAACACCTGATCGTAACTTTTTGAAGAACTCTTTAATTTTTGGCTTTTGCACCAAACTTCTCGTTTCATCATACATTCATTAACAGTGTTTATTTTACATCTGATAATTGCTGTAATGTTTTGTTCACGATAATTATTACGAGTTTTTTCACAATTTTTGGCGGGTTGTTTGGTTCTTTTTTTATTATTTTTCTTTGAAAGCCAAAACCAAGCTCAAAACTTTTTTCCATAATTCTAAATAACCGCCGAAAATCTACAAAAACTTAGCGCTTTTGTTTTACTACTACTACAGTTTAAAACTAATACCGTACCGAACTTATGCTAGTTTTCTTAATCGACTGAAAACAATTTCTTAAAAACTCATATTCAGTTGAATCCTATAAATTATAAATGGCCTTACCAACTTACATGAAACAAAGATAATTCAACTTTAAAACTACAAAAATGTTCAATAACAAAAATACCCTAAAACTTTTTTTTTCTTTATTACTATAACGTTGTTTTTGGATGACGCTGATGTAGAGTTCGTAAGTTGGTGTGGGTCAATCTATGCTCGCTTTCAAAACTATTGCAAAAACGAAAATAAAACTTTACATAAATGTGGGTTTTGTTGCTGAATTGAACAGATAAAACAAAGTTTTGGATTGAAAATAATCAATCACGTTCATTTGCATGGTTTATGGTGGTCTTGAGTTGAAAAGTTTGTTGTTCATGAAAATTAGGCAATGAAATGTACTTTTTTGACTCAAATTTCGAAGTTTTGACAAATACGAGGTCATTTCCTAACGTTTTTATTCATTGTGTTGTACTTGGCTAATTGAAACCGACCAAACTTTGTAGAATGGTCAAAATAATGTTACAGATTGCTATAACGTTGTTTTTGGATGACGCTGATGTAGAATTCGTAAGTTGGTGTGGGTCAATCTATACTCGCTTTCAAAACTAACGCACAAACGACAAAGACTTTTTACATAAATTTGGGTTTTGTTGCTGAATTAAACCGATAAAACAAAACTTTGGAATTGAAATAATCAATCACGTTCATTTGCATGGTTTATGGTGGTTTTGAGATGAAAAGTTTGTTGTTCATGAAAAATACGCAATGAAATATAGCTATTTGACTCAAAATTGGAACTTTCGACAAATACAAGGTCATTTCCTAACGTTTTTGTTCAATGTGTTGTACTTGGCTAATTGAAACCGACCAAACTTTGCAGAATGGTCAAAATAATGTAACAGATTGCTATAACGTTGTTTATAATTGACGCTGATGTAGAATTCGTAAGTTGGTGTGGGTCAATTTATACTCGCTTTCAAAACCAACGCAGAAACGACAGAGAATTTTTACATAAATGTGGGTTTTGTTGCTGAATTGAACTGATAAAACAAAACTTTGGATTTGAAATAATTAATCACGTTCATTTGCATGGTTTATGGTGGTCTTGGGATAAAAAGTTTGTTGTTCATGAAAAATACGCAATGAAATATAATTATTTGACCCAACTTTCGAAGTTTTGACAAAATCGTGGTCATTTTCTAACGTTTTTGTTCATTGTGTTGTACTTGGCTGATTGAAACCGACCAAACTATGTGGAATGGTCAAAATAACGTTACAGATTGGTATAACGTTGTTTTTGGATGACGCTGATGTAGAATTCGTAAGTTGGTGTGGGTCAATCCATACTCGCTTTCAAAACTATTGCACAAATGTTGGAGAAATTTTGCATAAATGTGGGTTTTGTTGCTGAATTGAACAGATAAAACAAAACTTTGGATTTGAAATAATCAATCACGTTCATTTGCATGATTTATGGTGGTTTTGAGATGAAAAGTTTGTTGTTCATGAAAATTACGCAATGAAATATAATTATTTGACTCAAAATTGGAACTTTCGACAAATATGAGGTCATTTCCTAACGTTTTTGTTCATTGTGTTGTACTTGGCTGATTGAAACCGACCAAACTACGTGAAATGGTCAAAATAATGTAACAAACTGCTATAACGTTGTTTTTGGATGACGCTGATGTAGAATTCGTAAGTTGGTGTGGGTCAATCCATACTCGCTTTCAAAACTAATGCACAAATGTTGGAGAAATTTTGCATAAATGTGGGTTTTGTTGCTGAATTGAACAGATAAAACAAAACTTTGGATTTGAAATAATCAATCACGTTCATTTGCATGATTTATGGTGGTTTTGAGATGAAAAGTTTGTTGTTCATGAAAATTACGCAATGAAATATAATTATTTGACTCAAAATTGGAACTTTCGACAAATACGAGGTCATTTCCTAACGTTTTTGTTCATTGTGTTGTACTTGGCTGATTGAAACCGACCAAACTACGTGAAATGGTCAAAATAATGTAACAAACTGCTATAACGTTGTTTTTGGATGACGCTGATGTAGAATTCGTAAGTTAGTGGATCAATCTATACTCGCTTTCAAAACTATTGCAAAAACGAGTGTAAAACTTTACATAAATGTGGGTTTTGTTGCTGAATTGAACAGATAAAACAAAGTTTTGGATTGAAAATGATGAATCACGTTCATTTGCATGGTTTATGGTGATTTTGAGTTGAAAAGTTTGTTGTTCATGAAAAATACGCAATGAAATGTACTTTTTTGACTCAAAATTCGAACTTTCGACAAATACGAGGTCATTTCCTAACGTTTTTGTTCATTGTGTTGTACTTGGCTGATTGAAACCCACCATACTTTGCAAAATGGTCAAAATAATGTTACAGATTGCTATAACGCTGTTTTTGGATGACGCTTATGTAGAATTCGTAAGTTGGTGTGGGTCAATCCATACTCGCTTTCAAAATTTTTGCACAAATGTTGGAGAAATTTTGCATAAATGTGGGTTTTGTTGCTGAATTGAACAGATAAAACAAAACTTTGGATTTGAAATAATCAATCACGTTCATTTGCATGGTTTATGGTGGTTTTGAGATGAAAAGTTTGTTGTTCATGAAAAATACGCAAAGAAATATAATTGTTTGACTCAAAATTGGAACTTTCGACAAAAACGTGGTCATTTCCTAACGTTTTTGTTCATTGTGTTGCACTTGGCTAATTGAAACCGACCAAACTTTGCAGAATGGGCAAAATAATGTAACAGATTGCTATAACGTTGTTTTTGGATGACGCTGATGTAGAGTTCGTAAGTTGGTGTGGGTCAATCTATGCTCGCTTTCAAAACTATTGCAAAAACGAGAGTAAAACTTTACATAAATGTGGGTTTTGTTGCTGAATTGAACAGATAAAACAAAACTTTGGATTTGAAATAATCAATCACGTTCATTTGCATGGTTTATGGTGGTTTTGAGATGAAAAGTTTGTTGTTCATGAAAAATACGCAATGAAATATAATTATTTGACTCAACATTCGAAGTTTTGACAAAAACGTGGTCATTTCCTAACGTTTTTGTTCAATGTGTTGTACTTGGCTAATTGAAACCGACCAAACTTTGCAGAATGGTCAAAATAATGTAACAGATTGCTATAACGTTGTTTTTGGATAACGCTGATGTAGAGTTCGTAAGTTGGTGTGGGTCAATCTATGCTCGATTTCAAAACTAATGCACAAACGACAGAGAATTTACATAAATGTGGGTTTTGTTGCTGAATTGAACAGATAAAACAAAGTTTTGGATTTCAAATGATGAATCACGTTCATTTGCATGGTTTATGGTGGTTTTGAGTTGAAAAGTTTGTTGTTCATGAAAAATACGCAATGAAATATAATTATTTGACTCAAATTTCGAAGTTTTGACAAAAACGTGGTCATTTCCTAACGTTTTTGTTCATTGTGTTGTACTTGGCTGATTGAAACCGACCAAACTTTGCAGAATGGTCAAAATAATGTTACAGATTGCTATAACGTTGTTTTTGGATAACGCTGATGTAGAGTTCGAAGTTGGTGTGGGTCAATCTATGCTCGCTTTCAAAACTAACGCAGAAACGACAGAGAATTTTCACATAAATGTGGGTTTTGTTGCTAAATTGAACAGATAAAACAAAACTTTGGATTTGAAATAATCAATCACGTTCATTTGCATGGTTTATGGTGGTTTTGAGTTGAAAAGTTTGTTGTTCATGAAAATTAGGCAATGAAATGTACTTTTTTGACTCAACTTTCGAAGTTTTGACAAAAACGTGGTCATTTCCTAACGTTTTTGTTCATTGTGTTGTACTTGGCTGATTGAAACCGACCAAACTTTGCAGAATGGTCAAAATAATGTTACAGATTGCTATAACGCTGTTTTTGGATGACGCTGATGTAGAGTTCGTAGGTTGGTGTGGGTCAATCTATGCTTGCTTTCAAAACTAATGCACAAATGTTAGAGAAATTTTACATAAATGTGGGTTTTGTTGCTGAATTGAACAGATAAAACAAAACTTTGGATTTGAAATAATCAATCACGTTCATTTGCATGGTTTATGGTGGTCTTGAGTTGAAAAGTTTGTTGTTCATGAAAAATACGCAATGAAATGTACTTATTCTACTCAAAATCCGAACTTTCGACAAATACGAGGTCATTTCCTAACGTTTTTGTTCATTGTGTTGTACTTGGCTGTTAGAAACACACCATACTTTGCAGATTGGTCAAAATAATGTTACAGATTGCTATAACGTTGTTTTTAGATGACGTTGATGTAGAATTCGTAAGTTGGTGTTGGTCAATCCATACTCGCTTTCAAAACTATTGCACAAATGTTGGAGAAAATTTGCATAAAATTGGTTTTTGTTACTGAATTGAACAGATAAAACAAAACTTTGGATTTGAAATAATCAATCACGTTCATTTGCATGGTTTATGGTGATTTTGAGATGAAAAGTTTGTTGTTCATGAAAATTAGGCAATGAAATGTACTTTTTCGAGTCAAGTTTCGAAATTTCGACAAGTACAAGGTCATTTCCTAACGTTTTTGTTCATTGTGTTGTGCTTGGCTGATTGAAACCGACCAAACTTTGCAGAATGGTCAAAATAATGTTACAGATTGTTATAACGCTGTTTTTGGATGACGCTGATGTAGAATTCGTAAGTTGGTGTGGATCAATCCATACTTGCTTTCAAAACTATTGCAAAAACGAGAGTAAAACTTTACATGAATGTCGATTTTGTTGCTGAATTGAACAGATAAAACAAAGTTTTGGATTGAAAATAATCAATCACGTTCATTTGCATGGTTTATGGTGGTTTTGAGTTGAAAAGTTTGTTGTTCATGAAAATTAGGCAATGAAATGTACTTTTTCTACTCAAAATTGGAACTTTCGACAAATACAAGGTCATTTCTTAACGTTTTTGTTCATTGTGTTGTACTTGGCTGATTGAAACCGACCAAACTTTGCAGAATGGTCAAAATAATGTTACAGATTGCTATAACGTTGTTTTTGGATGACGCTGATGTAGAATTCGTAAGTTGGTGTGGGTCAATCTATGCTCGCTTTCAAAGCTATTGCACAAATGTTAGAGAAAATTTTACATAAATGTGGGTTTTGTTGTTGAATTGAACAGATAAAACAAAGCTTTGAATTTGAAACGATGAATCACGTTCATTTGCATGGTTTATGGTGGTTTTGAGTTGAAAAGTTTGTTGTTCATGAAAATTAGGCAATGAAATGTAATTTTTTCACTCAAAATCCGAACTTTCGACAAATACAAGGTCATTTCCTAACGTTTTTGTTCATTGTGTTGTACTTGGCTAATTGAAACCGACCAAACTATGTGGAATGGTCAAAATAACGTTACAGATTGCTATAACGTTGTGTTTAAATTACGTTGATGTAGAATTCGCTGATGTAGAGTTCGTAAGTTGGTGTGGGTCAATCTATGCTCGCTTTCAAAACTATTGCATAAATGTTAGGGAAAATTTGCATAATTGTGGGTTTTGTTGCTGAATTGAACAGATAAAACAAAACTTTGGATTTGAAATAATCAATCACATTCATTTGCATGGTTTATGGTGGTTTTGAGTTGAAAAGTTTGTTGTTCATGAAAATTAGGCAATGAAATGTACTTTTTTGACTCAAAATCCGAACTTTCGACAAATACAAGGTCATTACCTAACGTTTTTGTTGGTTGTGTTGTACTTGGCTGATTAAAACCGACCAAACTTTGCAGAATGGTCAAAATAATGTAACAGATTGGTATAACGTTGTTTTTAGATGATGCTGATATGAAGTATGTAAGTTGGTCCGGTTTAATTCCTCAATGCTTTCACTAATTTTGTAGAAATGACAAAGGATATCGTTCTAAGTATGGTATTTTGCAGCTGAATTTATTAGTTGAGTCTAAGTATTTGGTTTATAAATGATAAAACACGTTCAATTTCATGATTTGTGATTAACTCAAGCTGAAAATTATGTTGTTCATGTAAGTTTAGGTTTTAGTTATGACTGTTTTTTCCTAAATTTTTTCTCTAAGAGATTTCTTCACTTTTCAGCACTTGGCTTATCTAAGTTCTGTTGTGTGTATGAAGAGTTCGAAATCATGGCTGAAACTTATTGATGTCTCACAGGCGGAGGGTAAGGGGAGGAGTCCTCATTTCCTGCAAATTGCGGAAGTTGAGGATTGAAGCCATTAGCCGCTTGGAGATATTAAATCAGTTTCAGAAATAATAGCAATTTAAACGCCATTATATCATTATTTTCTTCTTTTATAGCCATTTGATAAAACAAAATTGCTAAGATTGGGGAGCTAGTTGAAGTATTGTGCATATTGTTTTGCCTTTTCAGTCCTCTGACTTACTCTGGTCAAGTGCAGAAGTATTTCAGCGCCTACAATTCGTTATTTTTGTTTGACTTGATTAAGGGGCTGGGGGCGGGTCACGCCCCGTTATCTGCAAAAGGTCCCCCGTGTTTGCGCCATTGCAAAGGCCATTTGTTCTTTTTTTGTTATTTGTTTAATTGGT